>CM055195.1:24199047-24213727 GCA_029224185.1 Karalla daura
TCTTATGGACCTGAGAGTTCCAGTTAATTATGCTGTTCATTTGGCTGTCAGGCGTCACTGTTTAGCCTTATTTGCTAGCATTATCACTTGGGCTGTTAAATGATTATGAGAGATACGGCACGGAGGTTCATCGGCGACACACGTCCTCCCATAGGAATAGCAATGAGCTCCACTCCCTCTTTAAGCAGTGCGGGCGGGGGGGTCAACACAATGCGTCGGGTTACACTTTTGTCCGCGCACACGCTCTGCCGGCCGCCCGTCTTCATTTAATGCTTGACCAGTCACTTACGCAGCATTAGGCAGCTGTTGTTGATTTATTGTTATGCTTATATATTCCGAGCCGAGTTGTTCAATACTTGACGACGACTTAATGAAAATATTCTATGGTAATGGGCGCTGTTGTTTCAAATGACTGCGAGCTGTTGTGTTGCTGGCATATATGGAATCTATTTTAGCCGATATTAGACGTTACGGTTTTATATCTGAATTCTATTATTTTCTGAGCAGAATGCCGGGAACATGAATAAAAAAAAGCGTACTTTTTATTTACTTTTTCTTTTTCATTTCGCCTTTCTTGGAGCATGCAGTGATTGACTCGCTATCATACTGAGCATGACATGAGGCAAGCCATTTTTAGGCCTTGCCTCACTGATATGATTTCCTGCACATAAACTTAAGTGCCTGATGTCTGTGAATGAGACATTCTCCAGACCCAGCATCTCTCTGAACAGTGAATTGTCGGACGACATGATCACACGTCTCTCTGGGACTTTGAATGCAAACCGTGGCCTCAGACACGCATTTCGTGTTTTGTGAATAAATAGCTATATTCAGACTTTTCTTTATGCGTTGGTCGAAAGAGTGATTAGCGAATGAGACTTCCGCTTCAAACAGACTCCTTCCATGTGCGCACTAGCCCCGGGTCATTCGTGAGACCTTTACTTGCCGGTCCGTATGTACTTGCCTAGCGACTGTAAATTAACTTAGCCTGCTCGGTTGTCATCGAGAGTTTGTTAGGAGTGCACTCGTAAAAATCATTTATCCTCTGGGCCACCATAAAAACCCATGGCCGTAGATTAATTATATACGACACTGTGTTAAAAACAAACAAACAAATGGAGAGGTGGAGAGAGAGAAAGAGAGAAAGAAAGAGAGAAAGAAAGTAAGAGAGAAAGAAAGAGAGAAAGAAAGAGAGAAAGAAAGAAAGAGAGAAAGAAAGAGAGAAAGAGAAAGAAAGAAAGAAAGAAAGAAAGAAAGAAAGCAAGAAAGCAAGAAAGAAAGAAAGAAAGAAAGAGAGAAAGAAAGAGAGAAAGAAAGAAAGAAAGAAAGAAAGAAAGAAAGAAAGAAAGAAAGAAAGAAAGAAAAAGAGAAAGACAGAAAGAGAAAGAAAGAGAGAAAGACAGAGAGAAAGAAAGAAAGAAAGAAGGAAATGTAACTTCAACAATCCCTGTGGGGCGTCACTTTGTTAACACAAACACATGAGGGTCAAATATGGTGTAAACTGAAAGAAACATGGCTTAAAAATGTCAGCATTTCAAACAGAGCAGTGATCAAGAAACACTGCGGAGGAATCCTTGTGTGTATTCATTAACTTCTCCTGCACAAACACACGGACATAAATGATCAATATCACGCTCATATATTTATCCGTAAATACCGTATGTAGGGTGCCATATATAATGCATCACATCAATAAATATAGCATTAAACAGCATAAGGGCCCGGCTAAAGTGGCTGTTAGATACAGACTAGTTCTCCATTAATGCACATGAATAAAACGAGTAAACTGATTAAATCTCAGGCAAAGCTCAAGGCATCGTCCCTTTCCCGCCGTGTATGTGGAGTCAAATCTGCGACGGGGGCCGTGACCGCGCCGCACTCGTCGACTTTAGCCCGGCGCTTCCACTTTGTTCGGACGCAGCTGTCACGTCTCCGCGAAGAAAGACATCGAACCAGACCCGCCCACCAGCAAATCTGGCTGCCATTCCTCTCTTGTTGCTGTCTGACTTGCCCATTATGGATTTATGACTATTTTCATTTTGTGCAAATTTTGTGCACATATTACTGCATATACATCCTTGAGGAAGGGCATAGGCAGATGCTATAGGCGTGCAGCTACGGGGCGCATACGTTGCGCAACAACTACACTCCGGTTGAATCTTGAAATTTTGGTTCCAATGTCGGGTCCCTTTGAGAAGCAAACATTAGTTCCCTGGTCGAAAGCCATTTTATCGACCTCTTCGTTCTCTGTCCGTGCTCTGCGTGCCGCGCATAGTCTCTGCTTGGCGGGCAGGTTAGATGAAAGCACCCTCCGTGTTCGTATGAGAGTCCGAGGGGTGCGACTAAGCGTCACTATCTGTTGCCCTGGGAAAACTCACGGTGCCCTTTCTTTCTTCATTTTCTTTTGTCAGACCGTTTGATCTATCGATCGCTGCCTCGATGTGAATGAAAGTCCGACGTATGCAACAGAAAAAAAAAAAACTCTCCGATACGTCCACAGCTCTTGCTTTAAGGGGATAAGTGGAATACATTTGTTGGGTTTTAGCCGGTGTCCAGCAAGTTTGACAGATTCATCAGTGCTTCAGAAAATGATGTGCTGAAAGCCAGGAGCCGTCTCACACAGGCTCACCCTCAGCCGCGTTGCATCACGAGATAGAGCTAGTGCCTGGACGGGCACAGACCTCTTTGCAGCGTAGACGTGGAACGAGGCGGGGGCCCCACCTGGAGCTTGAAGACAGTGACATCACAGCGATGTGACTCGACCCACTGCTGCCACAGACATACATGGAGACATACATAGTGTAATGTCTAATGGGCGCCCTGCGTAAGCCACACAGCCTTGTCTGAGGTGTGGAAGAAGTCATCGGTGCACCCTAGGTGCACAGATCATGCCGGAGATCTAGACCAGGGTTGAGCGCCTCCGTGTCGTTTTGCTCCAGATCACAGTTGCATGCACGCTTGGTGCGCAGCACTCCACAGGATGAGACTCTTTGAAATTCGTAGGTCACGTGTTTAAACCCAGTGCAACGACATCCATTACTTTAAAGGTTGCTTTGCAATATTTCTGCTGAAAAAGTGTTCTCCAGCCAAAGCACCCCCCCCCCAACCCCCCGAAATTCCCCATTCATTTTGAAGCGCACATTAATATACGCTTCTTCATGTTGGATCATCTGCATTGGCGCCAGATCGACGGTCGCAGCACGATCAGCAGTGACAGGTAAGAACAGCAGAAACGTCTCATTTTCTGCTGAAAGCATATTTAAGACAACCGCAACCTCTCGGCAACCCCCCGCGAAATCTGTCATTGTGTGTGATGGGGTGCAATTTTGGAAATGAAGATTGCTGTTGAACACCGCTAGTATCAGGTGAGACACATGGCACGGGAATGCAGATGGTCTCCGTGGGAACGTCAAATGTGCAGTACGCATGTGCACAACAAGGCTGTTGCGGGGGTTCTCTTCGCACCTTCCTTGCTCTACTGAGCTGCGTCCAATTTGCCCTCCTCTGAATACTTGCTGCGGGAATGCTGCAGAGGTCTCCCCCACCTACACGCAGAGGTGACCTTTGATTGACAGGTTGGAACAGAACAACCCCCCCACCCCCAACCCCACCCCCACCCCCCCACCCCCAAGTCCTTAGAAACCACCTGCTGGCACGGCTTTCCCGATTGCCCAGTGGTAATTGACACATCCCTTTGTTAATTATCAAGGTGATGTGACACATGTACTCGTAGAGATCAGTGGATCTGCATTGCAGACACATTCCCTGCTCAGCGTGTCAGCAAGGTGTCCTTTTGAAGCAAGGCCCCGTCTCGGGTGATTAAAGATCCTGTCATGTTGCATCTTCCCGGGCCAATAATTAAAACTGAAACATGAAGCGGGATCTAATGAACTGCAGCTTGATGATCATTTCATCAATAAATACATAGCATTCGCCCCTATTTCCGTCCCCGAGTTAATGCCTTGCTTGCACTTGAGGGATATGTCAATTATTGTATGGGGCAAATAAGTCATCACGCTCAAGCGTCTTAATTGTACTGGAGACCCTGCAGCGGGTGTGTGTACTGTAATCAACAATATTGTCACTTGTGCTTGGCATGGCTTTGCACTAGTGCAAGCGGAACACACAGGGGACGAAAAGGGATCATTTCAGTTTGAACAGAGAGATGAAAAATGTTTATATATCAATGCGGCATAACTGTGAGGGTAGATTTCTCTTCTGCCTTTGAAGCTTTCATGGTTTTAGGTAAGCCAAGTTAACTTAGGTAAGGAATGGTTATTTCTTCAGTCATGCATGAATCGGGTTTAGAAATGCAGACTAAAGAGTGACACAGACTCGAGGGCAGTCCGCTCCGACGACGTCGAGTCGTGAAGATTGAGAACAAGTAGACGATGGCGCAGACGGCGTATGGATCGCCTTGGGCGCAACAATCGCATCACTTTTCGTTTTTACGCACCGTATTTTTCGGACCGGATTGTGAGGCGCAGTATCAATCAACGTGTGAATCGTTGTCGTTGTCCACAATCAGATTATAAGGCATTATAATCCATTATTATAAGGCCCATGTGATTCCCACATGTTGCACAGTTGACCTATCTATCAGCCAACGTATTACGTTATTCGCCGCAAGAGTACCGATATGTTGCACAGTTAGGGCGACCGTTCGTCCGGATTTCGTCCGGACGGTCCGGTTATAGAGCCGCCTGTCACGCGTCCTCGCTTTTTACATTTTGTCCTCCTGACGGACCCTCTTCCGCCTCCGTGGCCTCAATTCCGTCACAAATCCCGGCCCGTTATTTACACCTGCTATTCTGCGATGCCCCAGGCTCCTGACTCGAGGAGTATTATATTATTAGCCAACATACAACATAAAATCGATTCAAGGTTGGTAAACACAACCATACATAAGTCGCACTGATGATTGTTGAGAAAATGTAATGATTTTAGATGAGCCTTATAGTCCGAGACTTGCGTATTCTGCTTAGCCCTGGGAGTCTGCTAGTCTCAGACCAGGCCATTTATATTGGAACTATTACGCATTTCAGCACAGCAAAAAATCCTGTTTCATTTAGGTTTTCTATTTCTTTCGATCGGACATTGGAGTTGCACCCCGTGCGTCACAGAAATGTGTCACATCCGCTGGAGAAGGAGTGATGTTTCTGCATTTGTGTCCGCATCTTGTGTTTCCGTATATTCTCATCCTTTTCCTTCAGTGAGGCGGGCCTCAAAACCTATAATAAGCTTCCAAAGTTCCAAGTCAGAATTTCATATTTTCCCATCAGAGCTCAGAGCCCCTCATCTGTCCAGTGAATATTCAAGTCTGTCGGCAAATAGCGCGACTTTCTCTGTGTGGTTCATTGAAAACAGGAAAACAGAAAACTTCTCCATGAGGAGCTAGAGCTAATATCATAAAGTCTATGTAAAAGATGGACATAGCCTTCCTGCATGAAAAATGAAGGAGGGAATGCGGAAGTGACTTTTCTCACAACACCACGGAGATGTGCTAGGCCTGGCTCCAAAACACACTTTCTCCAGGCCATTTTCAATCATGAAATACTCAACATACTCAACAGCTACCAGCCCTACCTGCACTATGGTTTCCTCTGGCTCCATAAGAAGGAATGGCAGTCCCCTGCAACTCAAGGGCCCGTCCCATCCCCAGTTCATGCTGGGGGAGAGAGTAAAAGTTGCGACCAGGGAGATTGATCCGGTTCAAGGCAGTAGAAATCCCATAGGGAAAAGCTATGAAAATATGGTGCATTACTTTTCATGGTTTTTGTACCAAAGTTGAACGAGAACGATCCGGATGACCACAACATGAAGCTACTTCATTGTTGAATTATCAGTGATACTTCAGCGATACTGTTGTGTTTGTATTGAGAAATGTTGACGACAAACATTAAAAGAAATCCTTAAAACAGTGAGAAAAACACCTCCGGGCCAGAGGATCCTCAGTTCTCCAGTGAGATTGTGGCTTGCGGCATCATGTTTCGCCGTGATTATTGGGAGTGAACGGCAGGCTGGAGCCTCTGCTCTGAGCGTCTCTTAAAGCCGTGAGTGGATTTACATAGGAGTCAATCGAGAACCCTGAGCATTTCATACAGTACAGACACGGAAGGGTACCTCGTGCATCCGTATGAGACGTCCACGGGTGTGAAAACTGATGGCATTGGTACGCGATTTCAAGTTCTTGTGGTCTGTCCACACGATGAAAATGTAGCCCAGAATAGAAACCCAATTCAAAGAGATAAGCGGAGGCCCTCAGTCTTTGTGCATGTGCATATGTACGCACGCATGTCATGACGTCACACAGGCCAAATGCGCTAGGCAAAAATCAGCAATGCCACTTCTGTTGCTGGAATGTTCCCTCATTTCTCACAGCTAATATGTCCCGGGACCTCTGCGAAAAGTGAAAGTCCGTGAAGAAGAGAACCCCCGTCGATTTCATTATTTACGTGCATTTATGCCCCGTTTCCAAAACATGGTACCGGCGCGGCTCTACTGGACTTGGCTTGGCCTTCTGTGCATTTCCATTACCTGGAATGTGTAACCCCGCACTGTTCTTCTAGCACCCGTTAGCCTTTATAACTTGCATCAGTGCGAGTTCTGAAAAAAAAAAAAACAAGAAAACTTTCCTTCCACAGTGAAGTTGGACTGGATACAGAAAAGGACATACCTTTCCATGCCGTGCAACCCAACTCATCTCGTCCTCTGATCTCCGTAGTATTTACCAAACTACCCTGGTTTTTCTTGCAGTGTTTCGTTTCACTGCCTCCAGCCCCTTCCTTTCTACGGCAAACGGCCACGTATCCAGGATCAAAATCATCATCCTCTTTGATTTTCTCCACTCCCCACCGCTTGAAGATGACGCCGCGCTCACGTGTTGCCATGACGACCAGGTAAATTCAAAAGCCGCCATGCACTGAAGCTGCGAAACATGACCTGCGAAACAGAGAGGGAATACGCTATCGCGCTTTTGCGCACTGGCCAAACTCCAACCCTCCGTGATGTCCCCCACTGGTTTGAGAACTGGGAAACAAAGTGACCAGCTCCACCACAATACGGACGGAAGCCGGAGTGCTGCTGTCTCTCCTTGTCTTCTGGGCTCAGTGTGGTGTGGCCCAGTTGCATTGGTTCCAATTCGTCCAGAAACGACGCTGGAAATGAAGTGAACCATCACCTGCAGGGACCCTGCCGGTCCCAGTCAGCGGTTCCCAGTCCAGTCAGATGCTTAATCATGTAAGCCAGTAGTCCCCGACCCCCGGGCCGCGGACCGGTACCGGTCCGTGGATCAATTGGTACCAGGCTGCACAAGACGTAATTAATCATTTCTGCTTCATGTATTATCTGAGTCTGAGGCGATCTTTTATTTTGAAATACCTTTTATTTTGAAATATGGTTCTCCCGGTGACATCTGATGCTTGTGAGTCTTAGCGAGCACACAAACATGCAAAGGCTAAAAAGAAAAACAGCTCTATGCGAAATGTGAAATATTAAGGTTTCTTGACACTGACTCCACATTCTGAAATGTTTGAAATGTTCATGAAAATAACATTTTCTTTATAATTGTATATGTAATTGTATAATTGGGCATAGCTGAATCTTATTTTGACTGAGGCCACCCCCCGGGGCCGCAGTGAAATTGCGTTGACCGGTCTGTGGTGGTAAAAATGTTGGGGACCACTGATATAAACTACCTTAGTTAGCTTAGATTATAAAGTCTTAGGTTGTAGCGTGAAAAATACAGGATTGTTAGTGATAAATGGCCACACAGAGTCCCGGAAACAGTGCCTGGAGAGCAGAAGACTGTTCGGTCAGCTGGGGCCAAGACAAGACAAGGTTGGTTCCAGGACGAAAGCCGGGCAGTGGGCGCTATTAGGAGAGGGGGTTGAGAATGCAAGGCAGGTGGAGAGGACTGAAAGTGGTCGGATTGCAAAGTTAAGAGGAGTCCAAATGTCTGAGTCTTAAGGCAGTCAGGTCGATCGAGGCACGAGACACGAAGGCAGAATAGGTCGAAACTGGGAGATCCATGGCTGAGATGAATGCTGGAGATGAATGCTATTCATGCCGGAAGCTAAGACAATCTGGCACTAAACCTGAATGTGAGGTGAGTTGAAACATCCCACTGATAGAGAGGGAGAGGGGAGTGGCTGATATGGAGAAGTGGCTGATATGGAGAAGTGTCTGAGGTGACAACAATCACGGATCGTGACATAAATGTACATATACATATTTAAGGGTTGTCTAAGGTTTGGTGCATTCAGTTTTATTATTTATATCTATTATCATGAACAGCGTTGAATTTGCAGTGGTCATATCCTTGTATCCTTTCAATGATTTGAAATAGGGAAAAAAAAAAACACAAAGCTAGCACCTTTGAAAATCTTTTTTATTGCATGACCTTGGAAATATTGTAGGTTTTAGTGTAAATGAACTTGTGTCAGTGCAATAAAATGAGTCACCCTGCAAAAGAATGACATTGTTTTCTACCTCTGAGGGTTCGTTCAGCAGCTTGTGGGACATTATGAAAATGAAAATCTTTCAGGATGCCATTCACTCAGGCTGTTTAATAGCTTGCTTGTGTGTCACGCATCAAAATGGAATTATATTCCGCTAAAAGTCAAGGCCACTTTTAGCAGTAATGACAATGTCAAATGGAAGCCTGAGTGGCAGCCCTCCTCCCTACCTGACAACCATAGATTGTGGTGATTCGATGAGTGCGAAATCCTAATGATTTGGCCATGGTGAAATAAAGGCAATATTATGCAAAACGTTCTATTCACTGAGAGAGTGCACCATACACAAAAACTGCTCCCACCTCATAATTTTCAGTCCCGGATTCAGCACCAACGCGGCGTGCAATGCTCCGCATCGTCTCCCGGTCCGCAGTTCAAGTCGGGCCGATGTTCCATTCGATGGACGCCATTGCGTGACGACAAGGCGCTGGCGGGCGGACCGGTTTGACTGGTGACGCGGCTGGCCTCAGACAGAACGGGGTTCCCTCCCCCCCGATGAAGATCACCCCTGTTCCCACGCTCCGTCGCACTGTTGCGGGGGGAGGCAGCGCTTGCGCGTAAGGAGGTCACGCGAGCCGCGGCTGGCGTTTTGGGGCATCAGCGGGCCCCAGGCACCAGGCCAAACGCCGACCTGGATGAGCGCGTCCGTTCCGCCAACGACGGCGAGTCGCATGGATTTGCATCCAGGGGCCTCACATCGCCGCGCGTTCCCCTTCATTAAAGGGCCGGTCCGTGCGTCGCACGCACAGACAAAGACACCCAGCAGCGACCGCAACGGCATCAAAGGACACATCTGAAGCGGCACGCTCACTGGTTTGCTGTGAATGTGAGGTCATTCTTATCGTTCTTTGTATCACTGCATCCTAATAATGTTTCAGGATGATGCAAGAAGAGTGACAGGCTCATAGGGATAATGGCAGGAACAGTGGCTTAGACGCTGTCAGAACAACGCGTTCATTCATGAGTGTCTGAAAACGGCATTACATTTACAAATGTTATTGCAAATTTGGAAGGGCTCGACGCTAATAGAGAGGGACCAGCGACTGAGTTCTACCATATCTCCCATTATCCATGGTGATCCGCCGATTCAAAGCTGTGCGTTACGCCTGCGCGGCCTGAAACGGCAGGGAGCGGAATCCAGTTGGACAAAGGAGACGCATTAAAAAGAAAAGAGAGCCGGTCTATATAGTTGTGAGGCTGCAGTGTGTATGCTCTCCGGCGAACATGGCGTCGTGGAAAAGTAGGGGGGGGGGGGGGCGGGGGGGGATAAGTGCTGTGGTGTTTTCACACAGCTGAGGGCTGTGAGAGGGCTCAGGAGTGATATGTGGTGACAGCACAGTGCCACACTGTTGACACAGCTTGCATCTCCCGGGTACTGAGGGCTGGAGCGCCCCGGGCTTGATTATTTACAGGCCTGCGTGCCTTCACAAAATGTTCTGTGAGGACAGCCCGAGAAGCCCTCCTCAGCAGGGCCTTTTAATTGGATCAGAGCTATCATTTATTAATGCGACTGGCTATATGCAAGACTAGTTTTTTTTCATCCTCCCCCCCCCCCCATGATTATTAATGGCTGCCGGATCAAAAGACTGATATGACCTGTGCGATGCTCCGTGTCAGGCTGAAAAGGAGGAATACATTTCCATCATCAAATCGCAGGGGGTGAAGGGGAGAATGTGCGGTTCACACAGGCAGGGAAAGCTGCGGATTTGGAGGAGGTTGACCCCGTAAAGACACACATGGTAATTTCAGTGAAATCCCGTAAAATATTGACTTGCATTGACTTGCATCATACGGCAAGTTTGAACGGAGGGCTAGACGGATGCTCATCTGCACCGACGGCTCCGGTCTCCTCCCAAGGTTTTGTGGCGAGAGATCGTCTCGAAGACTGAGTGTTGGGTTCTCTGTGGAGACGCCTCTCAGCGGGAGACAACAGCGCGCACTTCCACTGGCACCCGGTGAGCCTTCGATTGCACGGCGACCACTGATCAAGGCTCACGGGACGAGCGCATGCGTCCAGCCGGGCAGCTTCAGCTGATCATGCTTTTCAGGCGGTCGAGGTCAGACGACGCGTTTCTCGTCGGAATGGTGAAAAAACGATAAGTGCGTCTCAGGCTCGTAAGGCTTAAGGCCGAATCAGAAACGCCCCCCCCACCGCTGTTCAATCCGAACCACCTCCTTGTACGACCCTCCACGTTTTCAATCACTCTCATCGACTTGAGGGCCAAAACAGTCGCCTAATCCGGCCCAGCCGTCATAACTAAACGCAATCCCTGCTTTAAGTGCCACTCTTCTCTCCGGGATCACTGTGAAACGGGATACGCGGGGCAGCCACCCGACAGCGTCCCGCGAGCCGCGTCTCTCAGGCCCGTCATTGTCGTCGGACGCGACCAAACGGGACGCGGCGTTCTCTGGACTGCGTACTTCTTCAGATTCATGATTTGCAACCTGGGCGGGAAAAGTGTGCCAGGGTGGAATTGTCACAGGCTCGTTGCGCTGAAGGGCGTTTTGTTGTCACTCATTGGACGAGGTTTCCCGAGCAGCCACGTGAGAACGTCCTGCGTGATGTGCGGGGAAAGGTTCCAAACCGCGATCGCAGGGCCGAAAGCTGTGATACCGCGCTCCGCACGCGACATGAAACGACAGGGAGCGTCGGCTCGGAGTCGAGAGATGCTGCCGTGCACGCTTTCAGTCGGGTCAGAAAAGCGTAGTCGTCAAGCGGGGGGGGGGGGGGGGCAACGCGGCGACATCTTCCAGCCGCGCGCCGTCCCTATTAGTTAGAAATGACGGGCGCACTGAGGGCGCCACGAGCCCTCTTCAGAACGCCACCGAGGGTGACAAAACCGCACGTCAATCACTCCCAGGGAAGAGGCTGAAATCGGGCTGACAGCTGCGGCTCGAGAGAGCAAAGCGCGCTCGCTCGTCTCTGAAAGGGGCCTCGACGTAGCCTGCCACGTGCCACGGTATCGCCGTCCACGCTGCATCAGTATATCTGTGCATTTCTGCAAAGAAATGCCCCCCCCCCCCCCGCCCTCGGGGAGCACGTCCTTTACGACCAAAGGCGAGGCCCGTGGCGGACACGTGTTGACACGCGTGTCCCCCCACGGTCACGCCGGCCGTTATAGCTGGAGACTCTCTCTGAGCCGGCGCGACTGTTTGATGTGACAGACGGTTATCACCGGCGCGACGGATGACGATGCGTTTCCCAGCCTCCGATCCGCACCGACCGGCTCGCCACGTTCCCGGCGAAGCTGCTGCCCGCAGTCGGCGCAGCTCTCGCCACCCTCAGGAAATGAAATAAACGGGGTTCGAGTCTTCAAGAGGACACGCAGAGGTGGGGGACGGAAAGCTGGACGAGGTCCGCGCGAAGGGACGGAGGCCGCGCTGTTTTGTAACGCGCTCCACTGTTCCATGCACTTTGCTCATGGTTTTGAGTTTTGAATTGTTATTATTATTGTTTGTTTTGTGTGTAACAGCCTGTTTTGAATTTGATGCAAACACGCAACGCATGAGGGGCACTCCGTGAAAACAAAAATGGGGACGGAAAGACAGAGTGTGAAGTAACGTAGTGTTACATATAGTAAATTGGCATTCCTATCTGTCATTTTTTCTGTTGTTGGTTCATGATTTCAGTACCTTGTTCCTCAAAGCAGTTTGCACATACGAGTTACCTGAACACAGAGTGCGTCTCATTGTGGAAATGAATAAACATGTTTTTGGCATGAATCAAGCATTTGTCCATTGTCATGATGATTTGAGTCAGTTAATCAGTCTTAATAGATTGACAGCCCTAATATATGTGTGTGTGCGTGTGTGTCTATATATATATATATATATATATATATATATATATACACACACACGCACACACAAACACAATCTGAGTGAAACTTGAACATGTACGTTTAAAGAAGAAGAAAATTGTGCGTGTAAAATGAGAGAAATGAGCCGATAGTTTCTAGAGTTTGGCTTGAGTATGTTTACATTTGAAAATGACTCCCTCTGCATCTGCATCTGTGGAGATAGTTCCATGTTTGATGCAATGCCATGGCATTGTCAAGACAAACTGGGCTGCCTGAGAACAAACCCCCCCTTGTGTGTGCATGTATTTCAACAAATGGGCGGCTAGAACTCTGCCACTGTGCCCTCAAAACGGTCCCCTGTCGCGACAGTGGCACGAATGTGCGTCATAGGATGCTTCTTCAGCGTCTCTGGGCAGTAAAGGTATGTCCGTGAACGACCGTGGAGCAGTATACCTGAAACTGCATAATCTCCTTGAAACAAGAGAAAGGTGCTCTCCAAACGGAGCCCTGAGAAACGTCACGGGGAAAGGTCCATCCACATGGAAGAGCTCGCGCGCTTTCTTCTGTCTTTTTCATAATTCACCTGCACACCGCGCTGACAATGAGATTCCACGGAGTCAATTTCCAACAATTGGCATCACTTCATCTCTGTCATTGTGCCGAATGGAAGTGAGAAATGGGACAGCCTCAAAGACCTATCGGCCGGGTGGCTAGTTATCCCCATCCTATGGAAACAGAGATGGGGAACGTGGCGGGGCCTCAATACTCTGCCTTGTCACAAGGGTCTCTAGAAAAGTGACTTGAAATTTTATTTTTGGAGTTGCTAACTTTTGACTTGTCAGATTCCTGCAACCTGTCATCATTTCAAATGTGTCTGTGGGCCTCTGCCGCTACCTTAAAACTCTGACTCGAGTCCTGTATAATTTCCCCATCTTCCCAGCTCCCTCTGTGCTAAATTGCATTGGAAGATGGATTTTTGGCATCTGAGGCTGTCAGGTCTCAGCCATGGAAGACTTTATGCACTAGTACACCCGCTATGAAAGTGATTCTGGGGGGGATGGAGGGGTATGAGAGTGGTGAGTCAAGTACTGACACTCCAGCAGGTCTTTGGGCATTTTTCTGCCTGTGATTGTACGTATTTAACAATAATGTCGATGCTGTAGATCTCTCCCTTTTTCCCCCTCCTCATCTTTTCCGTCTCTCTGCCTCTGCCATGCCAAATCTATTTCTCCCGAATTCCCTCAATCTCGCCCTCTCGCAGGTTGTCATAATGATGATAGGATCTGGTCCGGCAGCAATCTGAGGGCCATCTCCATTCCACGCCGAACTATTATCTTCATTTTCATTACAGTTATTGCAGAGCGCATATGCATTGATCGGCGAACACATTTTACAATATAGCATAGCCCGGGCGAGCATGACTCTCCCGATTGGCTGAAATGCGTCCATTAATTTTCAATAACGAGACCCCTTCAACAAAACTCGGCACGTCACCGGGAACGGGGATGTCGGGAATGTGCTTGGATAGGGAGAGGAGAAGAAAGGGATCGTGTCAGACGGGTTCGATTCGATGGCGGCTGTGCGCGGAGGTAAAGGTTTTTATTGCCGCAGTCACAGCGCCGACACCGCCGCCATAACAACGTGCAAATCAAGAGGCGCTTCTTTGTCTAAACCCTCCTCCCTCCCGCCTCCTCCTCCTCCTCCTCCTCCTCCGCGTTGTTTGTGCAAACAAGACTCCTCACTTCACAGCGTGATCAAATCTTAACTGTATTCCCCCCCCCCCTTCCGCCTCGTCCGCCTTAGCACCTATGCGCGTTTGAAAATGGAAAAAAAGAGAGCGGATGAAGCGAGAGGCCGTCGGAGCGATCGGGACTGCTCGACAATATTAGCCTAGCGCTGTTTGACGGAGGCGGGGGCGCCCGCCCAGCTCGCGTTCGCCAAGCAGCGAGAGCACCCGCAGACATCCGAGAGGTCACGGAGCCGGGACATGCGCGACGCACGCCTCTCCTGCTAACGGCTAATTGGGCCGACCTGGATGCGATTTGCCTCATGAAATTTTTAAAATGCTGCGGCGTGGATCGCCGCCTCGACGGCACGCGTGCATGCCATGAAATATTCAGCCCGGCCTGTTAACGAACCCCTTCATTTCAAAAGCAAAGATCCTCGGTAGGCTGTAGATTCATTCACACAGCTTACATTGTGATTTTTGATGGATAATATATCCATATATATTTATATAATATATGGATAATATATCGACAAGATGAGGTCGCAATGGAAGAGCGCCCTGAAAAGGAAGATAACCCTGAAAAGCACCCTGAGTTTTTCTTCTGGATCTGTAGAACTTATCGAAGGTTGTGAGCG
>CM055195.1:24213827-24562608 GCA_029224185.1 Karalla daura
CTCACGCAGACATTCACGTGACAAACTCTTCTCCGTCCGGACCTCTCTGAGCTCCGCCCGAACAACCCCGACGTCAACGCTGCACACTGTCTTAACAAGGGCAGTCTCTAATTGGGAACGTGAAAATCTTACGCTTGGTCGTGGCAACGCAAAGCTGACGACGTACTCGAGTTTAGATTCTGTGGTTAATGGACATTCACTAATTGGAAAATGTGCTGAAACTATAAAGACAGAGAGGAGCTTTGAATCTCACTGGAAATAAATAATTCTGGTAATGGAAAACATGGGCGAGTCGTCTGCACGATACGACATCCAATTAATCTGCGACACTGAAGCAACTGCAGATTTCTCAACTCTGTGCAAAATGCAGTACAGCTCTTTGTTTGATGACCTTCACACGGCATATGCAATTCAGGCAAATGTATGTTTACTTGAAGAGAAAAGCCCTCTTTTCTGCATTCTAATTGGAGGGGCGACACCCGCACGTTAAATGCAGCCTCGTTTCCCTGTCCGGTCTCTCAAAGGCCTCTGTTCCCCAGTCTGGCCTGGACTCCCTCAGCGCTCTGAGCGCTCTCTCTCCATGACATACACTAACAATGACTGATGGCTTACAAAGCTTGCTGGAAAATGTCACTTTCTGTTCCACTCATGTGTGTAAAAGCATGTGTGGGAGGGTGGGGACCAATGCGGGGGATGGTGGTGGTGGGGGGGGGGTCCAAATGGGATGTAATCTGTAAATCCAAAAGAAAAAAAAACAAAAGACGAGTTGCATGAATGTGCGTAAAACGGGAGATGCATTCATCTGAACTGCTGCATCTGAACACATTTCATTTCATTTACTCTTGTTAGAATTCACGGAGGACCACGACAGACTGTGTTTGCCGTTTTCACTCAGTGACCAGTGTGAGGTCATTATTCAGTGTCTGTCTTTCCGTTCAGGGAGGGCAGTCTGTCAGAAGCCAAGGGGAAGCCATAAGGGGGTGGGCAACGCTGAGCAGCAAACGTGCCGGGTGATTGGGGGCATCAGCTGTGAACAACAACACCACGCCACTGTCGTGCCTCTCTCCCGAACTCAGCCCAAACAGACCAGAGCGAACCCGCCGCGCTAATAGGGCTTTCGATCGATACCAATGACTCAGTGATTACTGCAGGTGTTGGAATATCTGGGATTGAGAAGTGACTCCACAGCCTCCGCTTTGCTTTGGCACAAAACACCATTCGTTTACGTAGAGGTGCATTCGAGATATATTAAAATGTATGCATCTTTCATTGTTAATGCAACATCCAAGAGATGGAAGAGAGATGTAATGTAAGAGAAGCAGATCCGTAAAATTTCAAAATCACAATGCATTATTTGCCTGAAGCAACTAGACAGAACAACATAGAAACATCATCATGTTGAGTTTAATACAACCACACGGCATGATAAGCACGATACAACAGCCGTATGATTCATTGAGAGAAACTTTATGCCACTCTCTCCTAATCAGCTTTACGTACAGCAAAACTTTACACCAAATCGGATACACTCGGCTCACGCGGTCTCCTGAACAACGCACACCCAATACGCACGGGTGCAGACGCACCGTTTGGAGCACTCGCACCGCTTCCGAATCGCCGAATTAAAGCGTAAGAGTACGTTTTTGAAGCATCCCCTTAGAATCCCCCCTCCGCCGAGCCTGACGGGCTCAACACTGCGCGTCAATAATGCATAAAAACATGTGATAATTCAGTGCACGCGCAAGAATTCCCACAACCTTGCCCTGTGATGCTCATTGATACATTTTTCATAATATTTACGGTATTTGTGTGCGCCAATCGTGTCATGTTGGCAACATACGAGTGGAAAAAATTGGACTCATTCGTGTGCCTGGATAAAAAGAACCTGCTCTGTTGAATAAGTAATTTGTGTTCTTCCACGTATGTGTGTGTGTGTGTGTGTGTTTGTTTATACACACACACATATATATATATATATAATATATATATATTATATATATATAATATATGTGTGTGTATGTGTCTCTCTCTCTCTCTCTATATATATATATATATATATATATATATATATATATATACACACACACACACACACACACACACACATACACAAATACATGCCACCCTCTTGGGGTGGCATCCGTGTCATTCTTGTAACACGGACAGACAGAGTCACCTGTAGAGGTTGCGCAGGGCGTGTCACGTCAGCAACAGGGCAAGCGCGTTTACTTGGTCTCTGGGTCCCCGCAGTTGTAAAGAAGGACCTGGGCGCCGCAAAGGACTTTCCTTTGTGTGAACCCGCATGTTCGTGCACATGCAAATGCGTACAGAGTCCAAGACGCGAACACAAGATGGGGTGACATCTTTTTTTTTTTTATTGGTGACAACAGAAGTGAAAGGCAAAACTTGATTCCAGTTGCATTTTAAGTTGATTCTAGTTTTAGTATTTGTCCCGCAGCTCGTTGTGCTTTTCCTCAGTCTCGGGTGCTTTGTAACTCTTTTCTCTCCAGAGTCGACTGGGTTGTGAAAGCTGTCAGGTCGTGGACATGCTTAATGAGCCACTCGCGCAGACGGACGGGGTGTTAAGAGTCCACGTTCTACCTTTAACACCGCGGCAAACATTCCGATCGTTCCGACGAAGATATTATTGAAAGGACTTCAACTTCACTGCCACACATTATCAGACAGTTTGCCCTGATATCTCGGGCTAAGTGGACATTAGTGGCTGAAAAGGTTTAATTTATGGACCCCAGACGCACGAGGGGCACGCAAATCCCATTAGTTGTGCCGTTGCACAGTAAATTCGGAAGTCAATTAGTCACCTTGTAATGTGTGGGTGAGGACAAAGTTTCCCCGTTACCTTAACACCTTCACTCTTGCTGTACTATTAGAGTGCATTGCAGTGCATGCGAGGGAAGATACATTCTTGGCTCCCATTCGTTGCGTTCCGGCACATTTGAGCTGAACTCTGCAAAACGGGACGAAAACAAACCTGACCCCTAAATCATGATAATTTAACCTTCTTCCTTCACGTGGAGCCAATGATGGATCCCTCTCTCTTTTCTTTCTCACCTCGAATTAACGCGCCAGAGTGTCATCACAGTGCATGCTCGTTGAGGCAACCCAGCCTCATAGAGAAAACGTACCCTGGATGCATTGGTGCACAGCGATGAAACGTGGATGAGTTACAATAATGGCCCTTAAAATGTGTAACTGTTACGTTTTTTTTTTCTGCCTAATCTTTTCCTACTGCTTTGCGTCAAAGTCATGTGACTTTCAAAATCCGGGCCGTGAGAACAAAAAGCCTGGCGGGCATTTCTCACATTTTTTTACAGAAAAGTCAAAATTTTGAGATAGTTTCTGCGTAAAAATGCATTTTGAGTACATTTCTAGCAATAAATATATACTTTATTTTCAAAATACTGACTCAGTGAATGTACATAAGCACTTTATGACGTCATGGACGCTGTTATCACTTAGCATTAGCTGTGTGGTCATTACAGATCACCCGTTCTCATCCCAGCCTGTAAAATACCGACTGTTTGTCACGCCCCTGCACGTCTCAAACTAGACTGACAAACTGGGCACCCTTCAGCGTCTACTAATCGACGCTGTCTTTTGTCCCTTATGGAAACTGCTCGTGGCAGTAGGAGAGGCTAAGAGCAGAGGCTCCAGCCGTCCATTCACGTCAATAGCAACCGGGTCACGGCACAACGTCGCGGCAGACTGAGGGTCCTCTGCCCGGAAGAGTTTTTCTCACTTTTTCCCCACTTTAAACGATTTCTTTCAATTGCAACGCCAACACTTTTTAATACGAACATATCACCATCACTTAAGCATCAGCAATGACTCGGTGCCACCCTCCGCCGCTCACGGCGGACGCCGTCTGCGACCCAGTGACACGGAGCCAGTGTTTACCATTTGCAGACTGAGATAGGAATCGACACTTGACTCATGAAGTGGCTTCTGCAGCCGCTCTCATGACCGACGCAGACTCAAACTCGGGAACCAAAACTCTTGAAGAGGATGCATCCCCTCAACGGTTTATTACGTTTTCACTCGGAGAAAACACCAACTCCCGGCAGGCACCGCGCCAGCCTCTCTCATGACGTCATAGCCGCGCCACACAAGACAAGCCGGATACGCAGCGTCCACTCCTACACCAGTACTGATAAATGTAAACGTTTATGATTCATACGTACTGTGTCACATTAAATAAACATATGTGTCATGGTTATACACATTTCTTTTGTGAATGTTGACCGGAAAGAGGTTTTCTTAACCCTGATGTGTGGCCACACCCGGAAATGAACTACACTGCAATTGCAATGCACACTCATGTGCGCCGAGTCAGATTGGAGGAGGGGAGAGAACAGTGCCTTCCCCTTGAAGTTTCCTCCTGGTTTTGGACCATGTTGCTCGTCAGAAGGTCTTGTATTGGGATCTGCCGCCCCCACGTTGATAGCACCTTCCCAGAGCAACTCTGCTTCCCCAAGGATCTACGGAGGGGCCGTACAGAGGGTCTGTCTCAGGTGCCCCATGGGGTCTGCAGATCGAGTTTCAGGCTATTTGGTGCTTTTCTGCGACCGTGGCGAGCCCTCAAAGTTGGGAAATGGTGGATGTTCAACGCCCCGCCCTTTGAAAAGTATGTCTCCGATCGGGACCAAACCGTCGTTCTATCTTGCTCTCTGTCAGAATGAGAGCAAGTTTAATTACTATCTAATTTAACAATTACTACAATCAATAATCAATCATTTAATTTAAACAAGGGCTCTATATTTATCCATCTCCAACATCACTTTATTCCGTCTATTCTGCACATTTAGCCAAGAGTTTACTGTTTTTTTTCATCCTGTTTTTTTCATCCTTTTCAACCTTAGGTACCTTAGCCTATTAAAGCTCATTCACAGTTAACATTTATTTATGACTATTTCTATTATTATACTTTACTGTTTATTAAGACTTTATGCTGCTTATCCTGATAAGATCTTTTAATGCTTATTGTTGACTCTCTTTATGCCATCTCTTTCATGATGTTGAAAATGTAAATTTCCCTGAGGGATTCATTCCGGAGGAATCAACAAGGTTCGGAACCGGGAATCAGAGCTTCCATGGCAATTGTCCAAGCCACCTAGCAACAAACAACGAGCGAGGAGCGTGGCCAGACGTGCCCGATTTGCCCATCTTGTCCCTGGTTAAAACTGTCCCTGAAAATGTCCCCGATTTCAATAAGAGAGGGAAAAAAAGTTGTGCGGGGCCGCAGGGAAACAGAGAGAGAGAGTGAGAGAGAGACAGTAGTGATCTGGTCTGGTCTCTGCATTCATTGGAATTTATTTTTTTTATTACTAGTGATTTGGGTGATCTATACTGACCACACGGCTAATGCTAAGCGATAACAGCGTCACAAACGTTGCAGTTTCACGAGATCCCAAAAATCTATGCAAAAATGAGCATTGCTCATGTACATTCACTGAGTGAATATTAGGAAAATAAAATGGATATTTCTCGCTAGAAATGTAATCAAAATGCATTCTTATGCAGAAACTAACTCAAAATATTGAGAAATGTCACCGATGTTTTCGTTCTCACGGCTCAGATTTTGAAAGTCACGTGACTCGGACACTGGGTTGGTTAATGTCATTCAGGTGAGGTTTGCGATGCAGTACTCTTTACATTCATTTGTATCTATATTTACGATTCTCTGCACCATTTGGCATTGCTGCCCAACAAAATAAACCAGATCATTTCCTTGTGAAGCTTTTTTAGGCCGATACACAAGTCAATTTTTTTTTGTCTTGTCCCATTCATTTCTTATGGGAGTTTTGACAGTTTTTTGCCAAATCCCATTGCTATGGTCCTATTGCTATGCTGACTGTTAAAATAGGTACAGAGGAGGAAAGAAAAACGCAAGCAGTAACAAGTGCTCACTGCTTTGCACTGTATCACTAATAAGAACAAAATTAGGTTGTAATATTACGTGTTTTTACAGCAGTTGTAAGGTGATACATTCATCTAACGGGTCATAAGGCACCTGAATTCTCAAACGCAGAGACCTCTGGGTAGGTGTTGTCAGTCACAGCCGAGCGTGTGACTTGCGATTTCTGCAACTTTTCATTTCTTAACAAAAAAATACAATGTTGAAGTGATTTATCAGGCACTTCCTACACTCATAATAGGATCTCAGAACTGTGTTTTTCATTAAAAAGGAGACTTCAGGCACACTAGCATTTGTCCCCAGTCAGCCTAGTTGAGAGCTGGCATTGCAGGAACAAATATCAACAAACAGCAGCTCTTGAATTTATTAAATGTAGGTCCTAAAACGGCTCTGCGAGTCCTTACCACTCGCATTCTTAAGCACTGGGGTATCTTTTGCAATTTTTCTTCTTTGAAGTCGGGAAACTTACAGAGCAAGAACAATACAAGGAGTGCTTTTTTCCTCTCCATCCACGGCAGCTCACTTTCAGAGCAAAAAATAGAAGCGTTTGATGTTGATTAGCAGCATTTGCCTCATTTTCACCCACGTACAATGCGGGCTGGTTGACGGCTGGAGTGTCCTGGGATGCACCCAGGTTTTCAAAAATTGTCTTTGGGGCTTCGTTCACACCGAGGTCAAAGTTGGCCAAAATCTAATACAGAATCCATACACACACTGACATGTGCAGTGTCCAACCATGCAAAGGAAAATGAGATCTCAGCAGAATATCGAAACTGAGCGTTAAGCCCTGCAGTGTGACTGTAGTCTGTGTATATGTGTCATGATAGGACTATTTTTATGGGCTGGTAGAATAAAGTTGATCTGAATCAACTGAGTGCGAGAATGAAAACTAAGATCATAAATTGCATTAATTCCAAATGCATGATTAACATGCAAGTCTTCTCATTTTGTTAACCGAAAAAAAAAGCACAAAAAAAAACATGTTGGATCTAGAGACAGATGGTAGACGATATCTACAGAGATGTCACCATAAAAAAATTACAGGCAACAAATTTTTTTTTCCGTGAAGAAACAGAAACAGATGTGAACCCGACGGGATGACTCAGAGACAGGCAAATGAACGCGGCGTAATTTGGCTCACTTTGTCACGACAGGAAGGCTCTGGATACTGGATGATCGTTCTAGTGTGCAACTACTATATCCGAATGAGAGCTGGGACCGGTTCAAGCAGGCTCAAACACAAAGGCAGGCTGCATGCGTGTGGGAAGCACGTTGCAGGTGAGGAGGGCGGAGGTGACACACTGTAGACTGATGGCCAAGCAGGAAGGACGGTAGGCATCTGAAATGACGGAATTCATGAACAGGCATGTGAGTGCACACCAGGCACTGAGAGCCTGAAGTGTGCACAGTGTCTCGCACTGTGAGAATCTGTGACACTTTGTTATCCATTGGGGGCATCTGAGGCCAACTGACCCAGTGTGGATCGAATCGAAATGTCTAATCGAACTCCTTGATATAATTCTTAATCGGTAATTGGCATTTCAAATAAGGGCCAGCAACGGTGAAGCTGGACATTTGCCTTGCCTTGTAAACACCGTTAAACTGTCACATCTGTGGCTCAGGAGCAGCACGGCAGACCACAGGCCGAAAGTACGGTGGCTCGACCACAGCTCACTGCACATGTCACAACACTGAAGCCCAAACTGCCCCTGATGCGGAGCATCATGTGGGGTAGCCTCTGCAGCCGGTGTGTGAATGGGTGAATGCGAGTGGTGGCTACGAACGTTCTTTGCTTGATTCAGGCTGAGAAAAACCTGCTCGAGTTGGCGTAGTTAAAGACTTCGGTTAGAATATTCACTGTGACTTATTATGGAAAATGATAATCATGGTTATTTGGGTGGATATTAAGATCACATTTTCATCTTTACTTCAGATGACGTTGGGAATGTGTCGTATTAAAAAGACACCTTTTGACAATTCTTCAATTGAAATTCAAGCATTTATCGATTGAAATAAATAACAGATATTCAAATCAAAGTATAAAAGTATTCAAGTAAAATATATAAACCAGAACCATAACCAGAACCATAACCAGAACCATAAATATATAAAATCAACAATAAAGTACACTTCTACAATCTCTTGGAAACAAGTAAGCAACATTTGTTGTACTTTTTGAACTATCAAAATGAACAATACTACAACTAAAAGTACAAAAGTACAAATGAGTACAAATGACAACCACAAACACAAAACATCGACAACGAAGTGCACTTCCACAATCCCTTTAAAACAAGTAGGCAACATTTTGCCAACGTTTACGGAACAAATAGTTACAATAGTAACTCGATCCGAGAATATTAAAGGCTGGCCCCCGTACATTACCAGCAAATACTGTAAGTTGACTAAAGTATAAGACGAAATAAAAATGACTTAGGTCAGCATGCTGGCAGGGCAGCCGGTTAAGCTTTTTAGCCTGAAACACTAGTCGGCTCACATGATCTCATTTAACGCAAGTGACAGTGTTTCATAGTATTCCCTTGCGGTGCAGCCACTGCTGTGCAGGCAAAGTTTGCACGTAGCATGTCTCCGTTCCTCGCTGGATTCCTCGAACCCAAAGCCATCCCACACAATGGAGTTGGTTTTGCCTCTCTTGTTCTATAGCTACAGCTGCCCTCTGCGGCCATCTTTCCTCACACCTCGAGTTTTCACATTCCAGCAGAGGATTATGCACAGCACAGGACCTGCCTGCCTCCCTCTGGCTGAGAGTTTGTGGCTCCGGGAAGGGGCGGATGTGCGCGGGCACGTCCTCATTCAGGCCGCAAGGCAAAATAAGAGCGCTCTTGCACAACAGAACATGCAAAAATGTTTTGTTTTCGGTTGCGCTATATCAAAATCATGATGTATTTGTACATTATGGAGAGCAATCCACATAAATACGAGCTGCAGTAACCTGCTTGCACAGTCCTACTGGTCAGGCGGTTGCAGACAAGACAAACTAAGAAACTGTTTTTGCACAATGCATGTCCCCAAATCTGTGGCGTTCATCTCTGAAGTGCATTTGGCTGCACATGGAGCAAAAGAGCATGAAACGTGGCACTCAACCGTAAGCGAATCCCAGACATTAACCACAAACTTCACGCAACCAATCGGTGGCCGATGAGCCCTTTAACAGGTCATCTTCCCTGCGGCTATGCCCTGTCTATTGTGGGCTCCCCGAGGACGGCGGGGCTCCATTCACTGTGTCTGTCACCTCTTAAATCACGGGACTCCCCAGTACTGGTAGTCTTACAGGGCGCGCGGGGCGATTTCAAAGGCAGCGGCCTGCCTCCACAATGGTTATCTGGAGCCAGTGAGGCGGAGAAAAAGGGAGAAAGGTTTCAATTCTATCTTTTCTCACCCAGAACTCCAAAGAATGAGGCAATTTTATTTCCCTATGGAAAAATGCTGATGACATAGTATCTGGCCTTACAGTACGTGTATTTGTAGTTGACACTGATTTATGTCCTCTAATAAAAGCTTTTCATGAATGTATGTCCCCAATGTAGTATTCTGACAAAATATTTGAGCTATACTTTCAATTACAAATGGCAGGACTCTTCAGTGTTCTTTGAGGACTCTGGCTTTGAGACGGCCGCAGCTATCATCATTTCAGTGCTGAGAACCATTGCTTTATTTGCCATAAATGATGCACTCCTCACCTTGTATGACCACCTCCCCGAACCACCCATCACATTTATATATCAGGCGGCTCAGCTGTGCTCATTCGGAATGTACTCTATAATTCATGCGAGTGGGTTAGACGGGCAATATTTGCCTGGCCTGCGGCCTCGCCTGCCGCGAGAATGCGCCGGCGGCCGAGGATATTTGCCTGGCAGCGCGCCCGTGGCGTTCCACTGCACACGCCCCCGAGTCAGACCGAAACAACGCGCAGGCGTTTTGTTTTCCTCCAGACGTTCACCCGCCTCTTTTTGCCGAGGCGACTTCTGAGGCTTTTCACTTTTTCTGCCCATTTGCATGCCGAGGCGCATTCCATTCACACGAGCACGTCGGTCCACTACCGCTTTCGGAGACTGCGGACGAAGCGACTTCCGCGCAGAACTGACGGAGGGGTTTTTCACCGTGCGAAGTTTCCCGGGACGAAATGGAACCGTTGAACTGAGCCTCGAGAGTTGAGCTTAATCTCCTCCAGCGCGCTCGCCGTCCTCTGAAAAACCCTGTCTGCGAAGACGCAGTTATTAGTCAGAGTTTGTTAGACTCCTGCCAGGTTTTAAGCAAAATCCCAATGGGATTGGCTTAGCTTTCATGAGATGCTTTCGCCTCACTCTCTCTCCTCTGTTTTAAAGAGGATTACATGACAAAGACATTAATGCCAGAAAATACATTTTTTGGCATAAAGGTGACTTTTACCAAAAAGTTGATTTTTCTTTTGTTTTTTTTAAATTCACTTCCTTTATATACAACTTTTGAATCCTTTACATTCAACCCCTGGTCAAATGCAGAATATATACATACATACATACATATATATATATATATACATACATACATACATACATACATACATACATACATACATACATATACACATACATACATATATACATACATACATACATACATACATACATACACATACATATATATACACATATATATATACACATATATATATATATATCATGGTGCAGTATGCCATAATACACCATGATAATGCATTTACAAATGCTGCCATTAATTTGGGGAAATTAAAAAAATATTACACATAGTCACCGTAAAGTTTGCTCCTCATCAGCTTCTGGCATCCGACACATTCAAAGAATTTTAGATTGATTTACACATGTAAACAGGTAAACTTGCAGGGCAGCGGCATGACAGTCCATCACTGTGAAACTGCAGCCACAGGCAAGGGACAAACAGCACCAACGCATTTTTCCTGCAAAGCCAAGGCTTTTGACGCAAGGCAGCTGCCGGAGCTGCAGTACACGATCGAAACAAGGGGGGGGGGGGCGCTAGAGTGCACTATGCGTTTGAATGCGACACACAACTTCACCATGAGACGCAGGTGATTCATACACGATGTCCCTTTAAAAACACAAAGCCATCGCATTTCAGTGTTGTAATCATGGCAACAAGAAGCGAATGTGCTATCTGACTTGAGAAAGGCATCCTAATACATGTTGACTGTAATGCTGTAAAAGGAAAACTCTCAGTGCTCCATGACAGCTGCTGATAGTCTTCTCCTCCCTTCTGACCAGTTCTTCCTCTGCTCTCACCAGGGTTTTGAACCACCTCCTACACTGCTGTGCCATGAAAGTCTCGAAATTTGGCCTGCACATGACGCAGTGCACGCCACGTTGCACGGGAGTGCGCGTCGGCCTTCGATTTTTCAACTCTCGGGCTTCGCATGCGCGTGATTCATCATCGCACCGCATGGCGCACTTACTGTGAACGCAATGTTTACGGTCTGAATCCTAAGCGCCGCCGTCGCTGACTGTATGTTCTTTGAAAGGACCCTGGGAAGAAAGGCCGCCCGGCAAGAACTAATGAGGATCACAGTAAACTACAAACTCGAAGACAAATCGTCTCTGGCTGCAGCGAGGCTCGCGCCCATGGGAGAAACGGCGCGGCCGCAGATGTGGATACTCGTGAAGCCGCTTGTCGTCGTTACTGCCGCCGCTGTGCTCGATTAGAACACGGTCTCGCCTTTGTGTTTGATTTCAGCGCGTGTGTGCTTTAACAGCGCTTCCTCTCCGAACAATAATGAATCTCTGACGCTCGTTATTTTGCATTGTTACTAATAACTCCATTCGGTAGCAACTGTTTCCTAAACAAGCACACGTTGAGGTCCCCCCCCCCCCCCCCCCCAGACGCAAGCAGTTATCCAAAGAATTTAACAGCGCATTACCATAGATGGCCTCGGTAATGGGTCATTTGGATCCGAACCACGATAATGCGACCATTTTATCTTGATGCTTTAAGATTTTTATTAGATTTTTGGCCTTGTTCGATTTAACAATTTTGCGTTCCATTTGTACTTAAAAGCTACGTTTTCTGTGGAACATAAGAGGGTGGCAACGCTGCAAACGCGTCAGCGTTGGTGCTCTTGTTTGCATAACCGCGAACACGTGACTAATCCGCCCCGGCCGCGCGCACGTCGTGGCCACGGCCGCCACTGATTCTCATTAAAATCCACGTGCATTTGAGACGGTGAGCCAGCCTCCTTCACCGGACCGGGAGATGACCCCGGAAATACCTGGATTTTTAATGAATCATGTGATCGGCGGGTGCTTCACGCCGTCGGGGGAGAGTTTCTTTCGGCTGAAACGAATGAGCTGAATCAAAGAGAGTGGCCGGCCCGGCTGGAGACAGCGAGGCATTCTGGGGGCAAGATGACGATGACGCGTTTCCCTTTTTTTCTTCCTTTCCCCCGCGATCGTCTCTCTTTCATCTCTCGATCTCGAACGTGCAAATTATTCTTTGGCACCGTTGAAGTTAAGCGGGGACGGCGAGCAAAAAGCGAGGGATTTGGCCTGTCACGGTCGAGCGAGTGAGAGCAGACGCTGAGGCGGGTAGAGGGGAGGGGGGGGGAGGGGGTACAAACGAGGTGCTTCCGTTTCGGACATGACGGCCAACGTGAAACGGCTGTTAGCAGGCGCGCTGACGAGGGCCACGCTCGCCTCAACCTAACGAGAATTGGCCGAGCTCGTAGAAAACCACGGACAAATGAAATGCTCCCGGACGGAATGACAATCTCAGACTGAAAGCGGAGCGGCGGACAACAGCGGCCCAACGTGTGGCGGGGTTGGAGTTACAAAGAAGAAAAGAAAGTGCGAAGAGTCCCCCGGACAAGTGCGATGGATACCAAAACCTCTCAGTCTGACTTTCGCTGTCACCACTAATGGAGTCTGACGGCTGGCGTTTATGTCACGCTGCCGACCACGTTTCCAGCGTCCTCCCGGTCCATTCATTAGCGACGGTGAGCTTCTCCCGTGGCTTTTCATCGGGGAATGGACGGGATTCTAAAGGTACACTGTGACAGGAATTCCACTCCGCGTCCGCCCACACGGCATCTGCCTCTGTAGTTCTCGCCGCGATTGCAGCGCCAGGTTGCGCCACCCAAAGTTTCAAAAGGCGATCCTCCCTTCACTTTGTCAACACTGAAGTTCCTTTTTCTTGTTTCCTTGTTCATTTTCTCATTGGTTGCCCACTGACAGATGGACTACACCAATTCAGGCCCCTGGTCTCGGAGACTTAGAGGTTAGAGGTTCAGAGGCAAAATTCATCAGTGTGCCATGGTCAGACTGAATGTACAGTACAGGTTCTTCATTACAGAGAAACAGCAATCTGTCCACTGAAAGAAAAAGAAAAATCCACAGAAAGATAGATATTCCCAGGTTTGGATTGACTTGTATCTGAAAAGATGAAATTAGACAATACAGGACCACAACCTCCATTTTAACACCATCTCCATCGTCACACTCAATGGATTTTCCATTTTAAGAGCATAACAGACGGACTCCATGTCACTGCTTGATGCCTCTTCCTGTCTCTATCTTTCCATCTCTCCCCCTCTCTCCATCCGTCTACAGCATCTCTCTCTCTCTCTCTGTCTCTCTTTTTTGTAGGACATGACACATATTGAAAGGCTGAACGGATGAACGGAGGAGATGGATTGGTGGGTGGAGCCGCGGGTGTCGGCCAGGTGAGAGGAGCGCGCTCGACTGGTGATACTTGCCTTGCTACTCTGCGGAGTGACGTGGTGAGAAGTAAGCGGAGGGGGGGGGGGGGGGGGGGGGGGGGGGTGTAAAAAGAAAGTGACGGCATCACATGACCAACCCCCACCCCCCCCATCCTCGATGTACGTGTTCCTGAGTGATGAGTGAAATCCGAGCGGAGTGCCGCTGACGGTCGAGAAACGACCCCTGGAATGGAATCCGGGAGCGACCGTACGCAGCGCCAGGCCCGCGCGAGCCGCTCAAGGCTAAGGCTGTCCTGAGGTACACATTCACACGTGCAGTACGCGATGTCGATTGCTCAACCGAGGCGCTACATAAGCAGCACTGCGGCGGCGGCGGCGGGCCACGTTTAAGACGGCGATCCAACAGGACACAGGCGGAGAACCGCGACTGATGAGCGGGACGGAAATTCGGAGTGGATAAAGATAAAATAAGAGGGTAAAGATAAGATAAGGTAAAGAAAAGATATGCCAGACACTTGTCAATGTCATATCAATGTACAAATGTTTGTGAATTGCACATAACCACTGCTGAACGTCACGGACCTGATGTATGGGTGAGCCTCCTGCAGCCGGACCTGCGCTCTGTTGAATGTACACTAATTTAATGGCAGACCGGAGACGGCAACTTGGCACATGCCTTGTTATTACCAGTCTGCGACACAGCACACCCAGGCAAGCGAGGGACGCAGCCGGGCTGGGATGAGCCCTCGCAGGGAAGATATACGACGGGCGGCCTCGGCTGAAGACGCTCGGGGGCCGCCGTCCCACCGGCGTGCGGCTTTTAGCTTAATCAGGCGGCGTGAGCGCCACAAAAACGGACTGCGAAATGATCTGCCCGGGTTAATAAAGCGTGGATGTTTGTCGGCCGCCTCGCTCCGCAAACAGAGCGGTAACTCACGGGGACGGTCGTCCATCAGTCAGCGCGGCGCGTCACGCGCGCACCGCGTCGCTATCTTGCAGTTCAGAGCCCACTTAGCGCCATTATTCTTTCATCTCGGCGCCGGTCTTCATCCGTCACTCGATCGGGAGTCCCTCTTCACGGCGGACCGGGAACGTTCAAATCCCCACGACCGGGGGAGGGGGGGGGGGTTGGAAAACGACAAGTCCGATTGTTTCCGTCGCTCTCCGCGCTGTCGGATCACTGTTCGCAATGAAACGCATTCGCGCGGCTGCGTCTGCTGCTGACTCCACTTCGGCGCTAATTGTTAACATTAAAACATAATTAAAAAAGTGACGATCGAGCAGAGGCGCCGACCGGCGCTGCTTTGCTGATTTTAAGAAGTTGAACGGCGATGTGATCCCCGAAGCGTCGCAGCGCTGCACGCGCACGACCGTCTTAGGGCGCGAGTCGCTAATGAGCGAGATGAGAGAGAGAGAGAGAGAGAGAGAGAGAGAGAGAGAGAGAGAGAGACTTCAGACGTCGCGAAAACGGGGATGTACTGTACGTACAAGGATGTACGTGCGGGGATGTGTTGTGGAGCAGCGATTGAGAGATCGCTTAAGGAAGGAGGTGTTGTGGAAAAACTGCAAGACTGCAAGACTGGAACAGGTACCGAGCGTTCATTCTCTGCAGAGAAGGAGGACAGCACACTCTGACCACTGCCAGTGGATCAGAGGACTGCTTCCCTGAAGGACGGGTCACGACGCCTTTTATCCTGACCTCCAGGAACACACCCCTAGGTGTGAAAACCGTTCGGTCACGATAAACAAATAGTCAGTAGCTGAGCAAGTCTTCACAACCGGTGTCCTGTGAGCAGGGCGCCGCCATAGGTACAACAATGGAGGTGTTAACAGCGGGGAGCGATCTTACAGTGAAGCTCTTGAGTCTTTGATGGCTGCAGCACACAGAGTTCAGGCTACAACTGAATGAACACCGACATTGGTCAAATGTTCCTAGACGCATGTGAAATTTCCACCACAGAGGAAAACGAGCGTCGAGTGAGGGGAAACGCGACACACCGTCGGTGAGGAAGACGCGGTGGTCAGGGCCTTTCCTCGTTCCCGCGCCGAGGGAGGACGCGTCCCCCGCGCATCGACAACGTGAGGTCATCCGGGCCCCCCCGCCGCGCGCCGCCTTCGCCCCGCCAATGCATATTCATGGGCGGCGCGGAGCCATTCATTTGCCAGATTGGAAAATGGGCAGTGAGGAGAGAGCTTGACATTCACTTTGCGCCGAATTGTTCTCACTTGACACCCGACTTGCTGATTGATGAGAAATATTATGGCCTGGAGGGGGAGAGCAAAGTGAAAGATGAACGAGCGCGAGGCCGGCACCCGTGTCACATCTCGGAGCCACAGCTCTTTATTAATCTTTTGTTTAGGCCCGCGCCTATCCATCCCCGTTTGTGTTGCACAAGTAGGATTGGATCTGTCATATCAGGTATTTACCTGCATTTGTCTCACGCCTCTCCACTGTGAGCGCGTGCAGGTGTATGTGGCTAAAAGGATGTGTGTGCGCGCGTGCGTGCGTGCGTGCGTGTGTGTGTGTGTGTGTACCATATTCAGCAAATGTATTTAAAGTGCTGCTTTGTCTGTGGGCGCACCGTGTAGAACTAACACCGTATATGAAGCGTCACTCCGCAGTGAAGGCAGGGTTTTCACGTGCCAGGCAGTGTCACATTCGAACATTGTACTGTGAAGAACGCGGACTGAACCGACAAAGAGGCACATATGGAGAGACAGAGCGGCGCCAAGGATAGACGGGCTTAAGAGACGTCTTGCAAAGAAACAAAACGAGAGTCACGTGGCGGCGTTGGAGGACGGGATGAAGAAAGAGAGATCCCGTTGAGTTTCTGCTTTCAGCGGCGTGCTTGGACGTGCACAGCCAAGCCTGGTTAGAGCGGCGGAAACGCATGGGCATCCCGTCATCTCCAGCATTCGTCCGTTCCCTGTAAGGTCTCCCTTTTGCATTAACGCCCCCCCCCCCCCGACACATTGGTTCAGGTACGACTGAGTTGCATTGAGGAATGATCAGTCACGTCGGCGCGAGCGGAGGCCCTAATCAAACCGTACCTGCTACAGCTTGATGCACATCCCCGTGAACGTCCCCAGCTGAGCTGATCGGTGCTGATGGGATCTGACAGCCCCCTCCCCCCTTTAATTTGCGTGAACTACTGGATACATTCACGAGGGAAGTGTCCTGCGCGTCATTTTTCGCCACGTCTGAAGTCTGCGAATGTCTCTCTGTCTGTGTGTGTCTGTCTCTCTCTGTGTGTGTCTGTCTCTCTCTGTGTCTGTCTGTCTCTCTCTGTGTCTGTCTGTCTCTCTCTCTCTCTGTCTCTCTGTCTCTCTCTGTCTCTCTCTCTCTCTCTGTCTCTCTCTCTGTCTCTCTCTGTCTCTCTCTCTCTCTCTCTGTCTCTCTCTCTCTCTGTCTCTCTCTCTCTCTCTCTCATTCCCATCAATTGCCTCCTTTTGAGGTGTGTGTATATTTGGAGAGGTGAATCAATAAGCACTCCACTGCCGTGGAACACTGTCTTTTTATTTGAGCCGCATTTCAGTAATTTATCATCCAATTTATCATATTGAAGAAAACAACAAATACGTAAATAAAAAAAAATCTAATATTTGCAAAATGCACTGTGTGTGTGTGTGTGTGTGCGTGCGCCTTTCTTGCCTGGTCAGAAAAGGTGCCATTATCTGTTGCCATGGCGTCTGGCTCGCTCCTCCGGTTCATTTCTAATTTCATGGGCATTTTCTGAACTTTCAAGGGTGGTTTCCCCCCCCCCCCCGGCACTCCCGTTAATTCCTAACCCTGCCGATAAAATCCAAATTGCGATTCATCCCAGCATTCCCAGCGCTGCGGCGTACTCCACTGTCAGGCCCGCTCAAGCCCCCATGCCAAGACTTAAGCCATGGAAAAGGTCAGGCGTCCGGATCGTTGTCAGCGTCAGCATTTTGATATACTTGTTCGCCTCAGGCCTGATTGACACATCGGCGATTGATTGGTATCAGGATCATGTTTTGCTGGAAACCCGCCCCCCCCCCACGGGTCGATTTTTCCTTTCTGCACGTACTGTACGTAATGACGGGAAGGTTATTCCCAGGTTTTCCTTTTTCTTTGTGCTTTTTTTTTACTATGATTATAAGCTGGGTTTTGTGACAGGGCAGCCCATTATCTCACAGGGCTGGTGTTTGAGGGTGTGACATTCTGAAAGGTCATGGCAGGCTTTGCGGTCAGTAGGGAGGTGCAGCAGCAAGGGACGGCCCTGCGATCGGCCCTCTAACCTGCCCCGCTTAAGCGGCCCCGGCGCCACACGCGAGTCCCGCCCACAACCAGACCCGGCACTTTGACCCCTGACCTCCCCTGCAGAGAGGGGGGGACGACAAAAAAAAAAAAAAAATCACTCCACCGAGGGAGGGTCGTAAACGAAACAAATAAATGGAAGGCTGAAAGGCAAGGGGTGACTTTGCGGGGTGGCTTCCAACGCCGCTCCTTTTCCCCTGCCACTGAAATCAGGTCAGACCAAAGTTTCGCAAAAAAAAATTCCCCAGGGCACACGTGAAGTGAGCTCTCTGAAGTGGAACCCCGCGTGTCAGCCCCTCCTGACAATATACAATTATTTGCACTGTGCCTTGGTTATTACGTGTCAAAAAACTGCAATACTAGTAGTAAACTGAAAAAAGAAGAAAGAAAAGGAAAGGAATAAAAGTTTCGTGTGTTTTTTCTACAGCCTCGCAGGTTCGGAGTGGAACGTTCTCGCGTGGTTGTTTTTGCATTCAACTGTGACTTTGTGAAGCTGCTTTGATGTGCTGAGAGTTGGTAATGAGAAGACTGATTGGAGCACCCAGTGTTAGAATCGCAGGTCAGGCTGACACTGCTTGCTTGATATCATTTGTGTGTGGGCGTGCGTGTCTGTGGTGTGTATAAATGGGGGTCGGGGGCTGCTCAAGGCTGAACATAAGCAGGCGTGTGTGCATTCAAAAGTTCCAGCCAAGCAATTATTCAGGCATTTCATATTGTGCCCAGAGTAAACAGGAATGGACAAACGATTTAACAAAGTGTATCCATTTCACTTTAAAGCAAACGTATGATCACAGAAAAACACAGAAACAGGATGCTGCAGTAGGCTGACATGTAGATTCTGTCAGATACAGGACACGTACAGTTTGGTGCAAAAACAGTGAACCAACAGAGCATGGTTAGCTCTGTACAGCGCCACAATAGATCTGACATGAGATAACAAGTATATAACAAATAACAACTGAATGAGGTAAGAATGATCAAAAAATGAACAAAAGGGAAAAGGAAATTCCAAACAAACCCATCAGGGTTGGTGCTGCAAAAGTATGACGGATGACAAAAGACTCCTTGTCCTGGTCAAGAAAGGAAAAGGTCAAGAAGACCCCCCTTCACAACAGTTAGCCAGTTTAAGACTCTCCAGAAGGTAGACATATGTGTTAAAGTCAACCGCCGAGAGGAGAATGAAAACAGAGTGAATAACGGGTTCATCACAAGGTGTGAAACATGGATGTTAAAAGGAACACTTATGGTTATCTATAAGAGAGCCAGTGCCGCTCTGGAACAATATCCAAGGGCAGACGAGACATGGGTCAACTGGAAGCATAATGCTGGAGAGGAGGGTAGAGGAGAGGAACTGCTCAAGTTCTCAAACTTCACCTCATCGGTGAAGCCTGGTGGTCATAGTGTAATAATATGAGCCTCCCTTATATTTCCCTCAGTGCTCTCGCTGTTGACAAAAGCAGCGGGGTGAATCCTGAAGTATGTCGGGCAATATTATCTGCTCATATTCAGCCAAACGCCTCGGAACTCATTGAATTGAGCCTCACGGTACAGATGGACAACGAACTAAAGCGGCTGCAAATGCATTGCATCCTATACCAGTCACCTGATTCGGATGTAAATACCCTCCAATCAAAGCTCAGAGTCTGCACATCATCTTGATTGACTGTTACATTTAGAATCCACTGTGTTTCTGTGCAATACGAAAGGCTACAGTGTCCAAATATTCCTGGGAATACCATCTTTTGCTCCATACTATAATCTTAGTTTGCATGTTTTTGTTTAATTGTTGATCTGCCCGTAGACTTGCAGGAATGAGGCCGTGTCTTAATGGGCTGAACGTAGCATCTGGAATAGTAACGCACAAACACAAAGTCATTTACATGAATATATACTGTAAGCCTGCATTTGAATCTGAACTCCCTTTAAAACCTGGCTTTCTCCACGACAATCTCCTTGAGACCTATAATGAAAGCGCAGTCACGCTCCAGCAAGTTTGTGGAAAGTTGATACGCTCGGCAAATCCAACTTTGCATCACGCATTCGTCGAGTGGGGGAAAAAAAACAAAAAACCGGGGACGGATCCCCGACAACCGGTGTGGCGGGTTAACTCCGACATCGGCCGTTTAAATGCTCATGTTTTGGAGGCCGTGTGCGCAGACGTGTGAGCGAACTGTCAGACGTCACTTCAGTGGGTCTAGCAGAGGCGACTTCTCTCTTCTAATATCTCACAGAATGCAGAACTCTGCTGTCGTGCGAGAATTGTAAAAAAAAAACAAAAAAAATAAACAGAAACGTTGGGGTTGCTGTCTGAGACAATCAAAATGATTAAAGCAGTTCAACCAGTACCGTGCAGGAAAGGTGTTTTGCTTGTTTTTTTTTAACTCCTCAAAGTAGATATTATATTTGTACATTTGTACCGTTTGTGTAGTTTCAAGGTAACCGTTCTCGCCGAGAAAAACGTCGGCCTTTTATGATACTGTAGTACACGTAATCCTTCTGGGCAAGTCGTCTCCCCCCGCAGTGAAGAACGAGCCCTCGCATGGGACCGAGGAGGCCTGCATGCACAAATGTGAACATGCCACCTCCGGTCGCTGAGGACATGCGGCTGCTTTGTTCCAGCAGCAGGCAGCGGGGTCATCAGACGCCACGGCTGGAGGCGTCCTCTTTGTACGTCCTCGGCTTTGTGTCAGGCTGAACAGGGGCGGCTGTGCTCCTCTTCGCGAAGCATTTCACTTGAGGTGATCGTCGACGGCAGAAAAGCTGCCCGGGGGGAGATTGTGAAGCGTTTTTGGGTGGTGGCTACTCCTCTTTGCTGCTCTCCTCCAGTCCTCATTATCACTTTCCTGTCCTTTCTCCTGGCCCGATTGTGCGTAACCGTCTTGTCTATTGGCATGCCTCCATATTTCCGTAGCTTTAAGACGGGGAAGGCCTTAGTCACTTCCTCCCCAGAGTGCCAATTGGTTGTGAGTATGCAACCAATAAACGCTGGTCAAGTAAATGGACAAAGGACCCAAAGGGTTAGGCCATGATTGCTCTGTTATTGGATCTCGAGCTCAGGTGGTTAGTGAGGCAGGGTGTCAAGGGTGGAAATAATGAAGAGGGAAGAGTTTCCCGCCGTCTCAAACAATGTCATACACATTCAATTTCACGTGGTGTTACTCTTTATTTATGTCTGTAAACAAGTCTGTAATTCCAAACAAGTTAGCGTTTGATTTTGCTGAGGTCCAGGCATGCACTGGTGCATTTCTGTTGCTGTTCCATGTTTATATCATTCTAATTTTCTATCATTAATAGAGCTTTTAATACCCATTTTTTAACCATCATTATTGTTAATTTGGGCTCAGTGACTGTTGTGTGTTAATTCACCTACAACACATTCTGGCAAGTAATCGACATGTAGAATAGAGGATGCATATCGAGTCTGCATATTCATTTACACTTTACACAACACGCAAAACTTCTTGCAATCATGGTTGTAAAACCTCAAGAGCTTGCTTCTGAAAATAAATGGGTCACCTTGAAAACCCCCGATTTTTTATTCAAATGGAGCACTGAAATTCCTCCAATGTGCCTCGGCGTTCTGGACATCTCTCCCTTTTTGGATCATCACTTTGCATCCTGAGCTAAGTCTGTCATGGATATTTGATGTGGCACTAGTTTTAAAATGAATGAAATCCTCCAAGGTTCCAAGTTGAGGCACAGGAAACGTTAGACCTCCTGTCTACTTTTCACCGGTGATGTCCGACGGGACAACACCCCGATGAGAACTGGTCGGTGAAAGCGCCGGTGTCAGATGAACACTAAAACACTACAGTCCAATTTTAATCACGACTCCTTCTGACCATATATTTAGAACGTAGGAATTTTCATTACCACATGCCCGGAGGCATGAGGCGCGTGCTTCGCAGCTAGCTAGCTTGCTTTGTACCCTTCAGCCGGACCAAAATATACTGGTTCTCCCATTGCCTCCTATTCTATCACCAAATAATAAATTATGTATCAATGCATTGGCTCTCAGTCTCGAAGGAGTCGTTAATGTGATGAATTACTTACATGTGGCTTCATGTGTGCAGGTGTAGCCTTAAGCTTTGACCTTGTTAAGACACAACTGACACAGCCCTGATGGCAAAATACCTTGGAAAAAGGGCGTTTATGCAAATGATTGGAGTAATCACATTTTGAATATTGCAATTCAGCCATTCGAGCTTGCGAAACCATGAACACAAAGTGAAACTCCATTGTGTTTGGTGGGAGTTATACCAGGAATTGAGATGATTATATTCCCCAAAACATCGGAAGTTTTTAATGAATAAGGTTTTTTTTTAACGACTTTGCACAGATGAGGAGTCAGCCGGGAGCACGAGTTGGAACTCTCTAAATTTCCAATGTGCCTTAGTAATAAAGCAGAAATTGGGACCATACACTTTTCGTTTATGTTGTTTACTTCATGTTATAGACACAACGAGAGATCAGAATGGCAGGGGGTGAGTTCACACACCGACAAGATTTGATGCAACATGGCTCGTTTGGCTTCTGATCAGACGCAAACCAATGGGACGGAACAGAGAGGCTCTTCAAGTGCTGCTGCGCTGGATCAACCAGTGCAAGGCCTCCTGTGATTATACTTTCAGGTGAATGGCATACGGCTTATCCTTCGGATGGGCTCATTAGCACTTTAAGTTAATATGTATAATTTTATCCGGAGAGAAACTGCGTATTCAGATGGCACTTGACAAAGCACGCTGTTGAGGGGAGTACATGACAAAGTGGCACGGGCAAGATTGGACTCATTTACATCAGAAAGGCTTAACAGGCCCATTTTATTGTGGCCTGTTCCTCTTGCATGTATTCTTTTCAAAGGGTAAATGAAGTTCAGAAGCGCGCACACGCACCGAATGGCTGATTTGTCCTGGACGGAAGAAGAAAAGAGAAAAAAAAGATAGCGGCAAAAGTCCACAATGGCTCCCCGCACGGCAATCACGAATTGGCCTGAATGCGCAGGAAGCCATGCCACCATGATTCTGGTCCAAGCAACCCTATTCAAATGACTACATCCGTGTCTCCCCGTAGAAATGGCTGAAATGAGCCTGTTAGTCTCTGAATGAGGCGGAGAGGAAAACAGGACATGTCAACCAGGGAGAGATCAACAGGGAAACAAGGGGAGCATTCGTTTCTGCCTCAGGGAGCTGTAGGAGCCTGCATCCTCTCCTCTCCCCTGCCCTGATTTGACAGTCGATGCTGACCCCCCCCCCCCCTCCGACCCCCCACCCCTTCCCAAAACGATGTTATGTTTAATGAATGAAAGGCGGCTTCACATAGTTTTATGTCATATTTGTCTCGGGGAGTAGAACTTTTTTTGGTCTAGTTTGTTCCCCTGCTCTTGAATTTGTTTCAACAGCCACCCTTCCGACCCACCCCGTTTCGCTCACAAGGAACAGCTCAGGGAAGCGTTTGTTGCGCCACAATCCGCTATTAATAGAAGCAAAAATCACGGCACGCGAAGGTGCCACTGAAACAAAGTCAAAATTTTAGCGGTTCACCCTTTTCCATCTGTGTTTTTGTTAAATACGCCGCCGTATGCACGGGCAGACCGGCCGTAAAACTGAAAATAATTGCTGTTTTTCTGATTCACAGCAAGAATGTGTTTCTGGTCCACAGCCAGTTCCTTGGCAAACGTCTTGAAAAGAGGATAGTTTGCTGGCTCCCCACTGCTCCTCCACTGGCAGCGATGCTGTGTTTAACTATCAGCTTGACTGATTTAAGCCCACTTGAATCAAGGTCTCTTAGTTTTCCTGTCACCCGGTCAACAACCAAATCTCATACTCCGTGGAAATCTCTTCTCCAAAGCTTTATAATACCTCATAATAAAGATTAAATAAAGTGAACAGCAATGACATATTGTCCTGATTGGGCAGCGATGCGGTGCCTCGTTTGTGGGAGAAGCCTTTGTTTAGTACCCGCGGTTAGAAATGGCTACGGTGCTACTTAAAGCAGTGGAGGTGAGCGTGTTGGTGTGTGGAGAGAGACGCCTCTTCTTCCTCAAGGGATCAACAATGTTCACAGTTACCGTGGTGACCGATGAGAGACTGCTCTCCCCTTGCCACATAAACCTTATTTACTATTGCAGCTGTTCAATTTTGCAACACCCGCCCCGCCTTTCCTCTTACTTGGCGCTCATGCCTGAGGAGGTGCACCCCGCGCCTCCGCCCCGCCCCCGAAGAGACGTGCATCCAAAACAGACTGCCGCGGCAGTCAGTCCTTGCATTCCTGGAAAACAACCTTGAGGATGGGGGGGGGGGGGGATTAACGTTGGGCATTATGAAGCGATGATTAGCATTCGGCAGGTCAGCCCTCTTTATTAGAGGATTGTCTCTGCACCCACTATTGAACAGATTTTATAGTTTGTTTTGTTTTGGCCCTCACAGGCTTTTGCTTTGCAAGGGCTTTGCGGCACCGTCTGTTTATCTTCTTGGAAAATCACGGCTATCAGAGAACGGACTGGGAACGTCACAGGGCTCAACACACACACACACACACACGCGCGCAGTTGCACATGCAAATAATGTACTCAAAAAAAGAAAAAAGAAATTCTTCTGCAACATTCAAACAGACACTCACCAGGAGAAAGACCCACACCCCCATAATGCACGGGCAAACAAAGCATTACTTCCCCTCCACCCGGCCACATGCACACTCTCGGTGGAGAGAGAGGCTTGCGACTCTAAACTAATAAAGTCAGCATGGCAGCCGCAGCAGGGGCTGCTGCGCCGCTGTTAGTGGCCCCTTCAGCCCCAGCCACACTTTCTCTCTGACTTTCTCTCTCTCTCTCTCTCTCTCTCTCTCTCTCTATCTACTGCTCGATGCTCATCATGGCGGGACTCCATCGCACCACCCGTGCACACCACCATAGCTGGTGGTTTCACCGTCAGCGCTGTGACCTCGGAGACCCACTAAATCAAGTAAATGGCGTGTTAATGAATCACATGTTAATAGAGCAGAGGAGCAGGGAGCAGGGGTGTCGTATCGAGTCATGCCGGCGCTTTTACAGATGCGCACGCGGCGTGCGATCGCTCGGGGGGGAAAGTTGGGAGAATGTGGTCTGAAAACGCAATCGAATGACGCTACTTGCCGGAACTTCTCAGATAGGTTCTCTCTTTTAGGTGCGGCATGGAGGAACATTTTGGGGAATGAATGGTGTGATCAATGGCGCGAGAGCACGCCATAATGTCAACACGACTGCCGTTGTTAAATATTTTCATTGCAGTGAATAAATCTGGATGTTAATGTGCAATTTAGCCTTTGGCCAAAAGAACAGTCCAAGGTGCTGGCATCTCTCGCACCCCTCAGACAGTGGGAGCGCTTCAGGCACATACTGCTCTCAAGGTCTGACACAGTACCGGAATGAAAGTCCAGATCCTGTTTTCCCTCAATAACAAGCAGCTAAACCTCACATAAAATGTGTATTATTAAAAGTGCATGAAGTTCGGAGATGCCGGAATAAAAAGTTGATACAAATCAGCATCAATTATTTTTGTTTTTGCAGCGTGTGAAGTGAAATTGTGCCCTCTGCACTGCTTGCTATTTCTTAATGACCCGCTTTACCATCGCGTTCGACGGCAAAAATGTGTTCAAAGGAGCTACTAGAGAAAAAGAGAATGCTGAAAAAAAAGAGACCAAATTATTCGTCTTCTTCACCAATTTATGATTGGCAATTCCCTCTAATCAAAGGCGAGAGCGGACAATTGCTGCTCAGGAGTCATTGTGATCTAGGTTTAATGATTTTGCTCAAGACGAACTGAATTCCTGAACCTGGTTTGATGGTTATTAACATGGGGGGGGGATAAAAAGTTGAGGAACTTCAGGGTTATCAGCAGGCACGGAAATATGAAGAAAAAACGGGGGGGGGGAAAAAAACTTTTGAGGACTTCACTTTTGCAACAAGAACTGGGAGAAATGCTGCGAGTGGAAACTTATTTACATGTGCTGTTGCATGCCTCGTAATCCAAATATGAGGCATGAAATGAAAGGCAATGCGCTCAGGACAGAAATGTTTTATTTCAAAGCTGTGGGCTGAGCCCGGGCCCCTCGTTGCAGTGTGCAGTTTTCTTGGGAGTCTTGTTTCTTCCGGAAGGGAATAACGATAACAAAACCTTATGTACAGAGCAAAAAAAAAAAAAAAAAAGAACCGTTTTCAGCTCTTCCATTACCTCTGGGAAACAAAGTTCTCAGGTAGATGCAACGAGCTGGCTATTAAAATCTTTACTTTTTTTCCAGGATTGTAAAAAGTGTCCCAACTCAAAATCGCATAAGATCATTTCAAACCTGCCAAATGACATTAAAAACTTGTTTATGTGAGACCATTTACTTCCGCTGGTGTTTACTGCTCATTCTGTTTATCCAGCCAATGTTGAATTGTATTTGCGGAATTCCACAGACAAAGAATCAATATTTATGGAAGCGTGTTTTCCATTGTCACGATTCTGATTGAATTTGAACTTTCCCTCGCTCCTTCCTGACTGAATTTCCACCAGGAAATTGCTCCACTATAGCATTATGGAAGTGCTGCCCTCTGCCCAAAATGTCCACAGAGACACAGATGTGTATTGACTGGGAACCGTGCACAAGTGCAGCCTGTTGTGATGTTACAGGAATTACTCTCCAATTGTGTGTTAATGTTGCATGTAGCAGTGAAGAGCATTAGGTCTGAATGCCAGTAGTACCAAGCAGATTTGTTATACAAGAATTAGTTTTCCTGTCTCTGTCTGCTGAGGGAAAAAAACAAAGAGCCCTCTTGGTATTGCTTATTTTGTAAGTGCAATTTAAGGCATTATAATGCTTAAGAATCCATATTCCGAGCAGAATACAGTGGAACCTCAACGTACGAACGCCCTATTAAACAAAAAATTCGGGATATGAACAGGGCTTCGAAGGAATTTCCATACCATGCAAAAAAATAAGACGAAACGTAAAAAAAAAACACGAAAACAATATCACAAGTGATGCCCTACGGTGGTCCTCCCACTCCTTTTTACACGTATAAACAGTTGTATATCTTAATATTATATGAAAACAGTCATATATTTACACTTCATGTTTTCGGGGGGGGGGGGGGTACACATTTTCGGAAAATTTTTAAATATGAAAGCCCTTCCAAAACTGGAGTGGAAAATTAATTTTGTATCTCTAGGTTCCACTGTATTTGAGTTAGAAATCCAATGTAGAATGCTTCTGCAACCCAGTGCTTTTTACTGCAGCATTCAGTTATGTTTCTGTTTTTTGGGGTTTTTTTTCTGAATTTGATCAATTACCAGTCTATCGATGCATCCATCCATCCGTGTTGTCTATTTTGGTCTATTAAAGGTATAAAGGGAAATAGGTTCCTTTCCAAAGTCCCACAATTATTTCTCATCAATGAGCATAGGATGTTCAACCCAGAATTATGCTCATTTTAGACAGTTATGTACCTCACAATTTATTTCCAATAAAACTGAGAGGTGGCTCCACAGCAGAATTGTAATTTTATTCCCTTGGTTCTTATTACCAGCGCATTCCCAGTCTTCATGCTATGTGAAAATGGAAATGGAAGGAATCCATTTTGTTTCTTGTAAGGTACCAGGTGTTTTCTAATCCAGGTGCTTAGCGTGGCATCACGAGTAGTACATAAATATTACCATTCTGTTAGCACTAGGCTAAGGAACAATAATTATGCATCTCGGCCGCATTGCATTTCCGCGGCAAGATAATTTGCTGCGGTCATGTTGGCAGCGAACGCAGGAAACAAGAGGATACCACCCATTCTGCTCTCAGTGATGTATGATATCACCGAGCAATCTCTCGGTTCAGACCTATGATGAGTATTAGCACTCGCTCAATCATGGGGGATAAAGGCATGGGGTCACCTTTAATGTTGTGCAACAAAAGACCATCCTTAAAGGTCTGGGGAGCGATTGAAGTCTGTTCAGCGCTATAGTCCCCGCCACTGCAATGAGAAATCCTTTTTATGTCAGGAAGCTTGGCCTGATTGAATTCCTTTGCGTATCAGTGAATGGATCAAGTAAGAAAAGGGAGCAGATTTGTGCTTGTGATAAACTGTAGCCTCTGCTGAGCTGAGGACTTACAGCAGACCATGTTGATGAAATCCACTCTGGCAGTGTATGCTATGCGCCTGCCGTGCTAGTTCCTAACAGAAATGCTTCATCCAGACGCAAAAACTTAAGACCAGTTACAAATGTCCAGCTCAGATGTTTCGCATAGTTAATCGATTCATACTTTCCATTAAGCCGCCACGTAAGTAAATTAATCATATTAGGCAGCTGAGGTGTTATTCTGAAGGGTTTGGTACACACCATCATGCTGTCCACATTCTACAGTTTTGTGCAGCTTCCAAGACTAGATATGTGGCTTTCCAGCAAATGTTGGTAATGTGGAGTCAATACTGAAGTTAAGCAACGAGAAAAATTCCACCAATAGAAGATTTGACCTTTAGTCTGCTCATTGTTAATTTACTCCCGTTGTGTGTTGCATCCTTCATAAATAATATTTGTTTTATTTCTGTTTTCTGCAATACATATTGACCGTTGCTCTGAGACAGAAACATTAACCACTGCTGTGTCAGACCGAAAGATACAAAGAATCACACCAAACAATCCCAACCAAAATGTAATTGCTAGGTAGATGTATTCAGCACACTATCTACTTCCAAAACATTTTCACATATTAGCCCTTTGTGTCTGATTACAACTTTGTGTGTGCCAAAGTTTCCCCATTTGCCTGAATTGACTTTTTAATAGTACTGGGGATGTTTCCGGGTACGTTTTGGGCCATTTGCTACGTGAGTATGTCATAGGGACACAGCCTGCAGTGAGCTGTGGCTATCAAGATGAGAGTGCAGAAAAATAATAGCAGCCACAATAGCTGAGCCCAATAAGAGCAGAAAGTACAGTGGGGCCTGATGTGTGCCAGAGGAGGCCCATTTAAAATGGGTGGGATATAAGCATCAGTTTTCAATCTGAAGGAGACAATTAAGTGCTGAAAAGCAATGTAGCACTGGCCTGCAGCCTATATGCAACTTGAACAGGTAGGATCATGTTTCAGCTGCTGTTCCAGCACTTTTGATTAATACATGTAAAATGTGGCAGTTTCTTAATATCCTTCCCTTTCCATTCTACAACCCACTGTTGCAATGAAGGCTTCCTAGAACTGATGCTCTCTGCCTTTATTCTCCAATAGTGAGTCACTAATTGGCTGGACAGAAAGGAGCTGGATAGGTCACACAAAGACAGGACAAGGTTGACCCAAAAACAGTTCACACAGGTCATGACAAGACGTGCTTCCATCACTCACGGGAATGCGCAGAATTGAAATGTCACAATGAAAACAGGTTATGAAAAATGTAAATAAAAAAAAAAAATTGCTGCATTTATATCATTTAATGAGGCATTTTTTAGATGTGTCAATAAATCTAAATAAATCTGATAACACCATGGAAACGTAAAAGGTTTTGAACATCTTCCACAATGATGGAACAGACTTTTTTGACCCCTTTAACCACGTGGTAGCTGCTTAAAAAGGATCATTTCAACCAATTTAGATCTGGAACTATTTTTGGGCAAACCCACCGAATTCCAGTGACTATGCTAAGCTAATGCTAACCCGGGGGGGGGGGGTCTCCAAATTAGGCTGGGTGGGCCACAAAACACTTTGGCCCACTCATCCGACCCTAGCGACTTTGGCGAGTGACTTGACTTCACCTGGGCGTGTCGTGCTGAGCAGGCACTGACTTAATGTTGATCCGCAAACTACGTTTTTACAGCATGTTTTGTTTTAGTCTGGCATGGCAAAACCACAATAAACAACATGTTTGTTTGAGCTGAAATCAAGAATACAATTCGGTGACTACTCATTCAGAGAGAAGACTAATATATGCACAACGCGTCTGTTGAACTATATGCTTCAGCATTGATAATCACATACATATTTTTCTCTGTCACCGATCGGCTGCCATATACACAATTGTTGGGGGGAAAAAAAGAAAACAAAAGTGTAACCTTTATTGGGACCATTTATACCTCCATTGCCCCTGTTGATGGTATCGAGCAGTAACTGTCCTGGATTTACTGCTCCCTCCGCACACTCACTGTTTCTGTCCTTGGCCACATCCCTCGCAGGAAAAAAAATCCAGGAAACAGAATCATAAGACATTTATTTGATCGGCATGGTTTGTTTTCCTAACAGTGCAAGCCAATAAATTTGGAGGATACTACGGACACCAAGCTGGAAATATACCACATGGATTGGATTGTAATGAGTAAACTACGGTCAAATATTATTTCAGGTCTGAGGTAAAGAATGGGCTGGGCTCTTGCAGAATAACCCGAGCAGTAAATGTGTTTTTAAATCTACTTTTAAGGCAACATACTTTAAAACCAAATATTCTTAATATCGATCCTGGTTAGACCGAAGGCCGTCCAAAGTCCAAATTCATGCATGTTTAGGCTGATTGGAGACTCCAGTGTCCTTGGTAAAAAGTGTATGTGATTGTTTGAGATGGACTGCCCTGCCCTCGCCCCATGTGAGCAGGAAATACAAAGTGAGTGAAATGATGGACGGATGGAAGGACGTTAAATCGTCTGAACGGCTCACTCAGACAGAAACACCACTTCACTATATTCTGTCACGCACTCTTCATTATCGGTCCAAACTAGTTGAACTAGTTGAAAGTTCAAAGGTACCGCAAAGTTGCCTCGATAAAGCTTATCCAATCCTATTGCTCATTTGAATTGCTCGAAATGTCTGGCCGTCTGCACAGCAGGAGTGTCATTATGTTCAATCAGTGCAGAGGTAATTGTAAGACACAAACACGGATGACCTGCAATATGTTCTTTGTGGCATTTAGAAGCATCCTACACAAAAGGGATGAAATTGCTTTGAAATGCTATTGGCTTTTCATTTAACAGTGGTCCTTTTAGTATCCCACATTAATCATATTTATGTTGTGCGAGACACATTGTCATTCAGGTAGCAGCAAATAATTCTTCTTACCCTGGGCCAGCTGGTTCCTGTGTTCCAGCACCGCCCGTTTATTTATGAGCAACATGAGAGCAATGCGCAAGAAAGCCCTGTCACTTTTGGGCATCACTTAATCATATACATTTTTTTTTTTTATTATTTCTATGATTTAACTGCCGAACATTCGCAGGAATGCATCTGAATATGATTTGTTGCCGCCTCCGCGGTCCATTTCTCCTTTGCTTTCTTTTCAATTGGGCCTCGTTTGACACAAAAAGGAGAAGGGGAAATTAAACAAAGCAGGCCGTCCATTAAAACCAAGCCGAGGAGAAATGTTAAAGGAACACATCGGCAACTCAGCTGACCGGACGCGGGTGTCACACACGTGCATTTCAGCTGCTCGCTGATCACATGCCGCTGAGCTCCGGCCGCGCGGGTACGTTTCCTTTCCCGTGACGGGCCGAGGTGCGGTGAGGGCGCCGAAACAGCGGAGCACATCAATCAGTGGTGAGGGCGGGACCAGTCGCCCGCTGGAGACACGTCACCGCGTGACGTGCGCCTCGGACGAGAAACACGTGGGCGCGAAAAGCAACTCGACCGCAATGCGGGTCGCTCGGATTGCGTCCAGAGATGGGGAAAGCTGGTCGATGTCACGTCGATGGCCTCGTTGACCGGTAACCAGTCCAGCTCCTCACTATGGCGGCAGCTGAGTGGCAAGATTATACCCCCACACTGGAAAGAAACACATTTTGAACTATATATATATATATATATATATATATATATATATATATATATATATATACATACATACACACACACACCCTGGTTTCACCAGTTGATAACATTAAAATACTTCTTTCTTTAAATGCATGAAACGAGCATTCCACCGCGTGTAACACACTTAATATGGAACACCATGGGGCATGTGGAAAGCAGATTTAAGAGATGGATCAAGTGCCGATGGGAATCCCCTAGCCCGTTCGTGTGGATTTCAAGGATCCCCAGCCTGAGCGGGAGCCCTGCTCTGCGACGGAGATGCAGAGTACCGCTGGGGAGGCCACGGTCGAGGAAACACGCGACGTCCCCGGCGGCGGCGGCGGCTCGCTCCTTTCTCCGCGCGATCACCCCGGGGCCCGCGTGAGCGCCGAGACATCTGCATGGCCGGAGAACTCCTCAAAAGAGCTGGGGATGGTCTCGGGGGCGATACCGCACGCACCGACTGCTTTGTTCAGAGCCAGAGCCTGGCCTCCCGGCTGGCACGGGGCCGTGTCACGCGGCGGCAGGGGTGCCAGGGCCTCTGGCTCTGATTGGGAGACGGGGACGTGAGCCTCTCCGGCGACTCGGCTCCGACGACACTTTTCGACGCGCGGGAAGCGAGATTTCATCTCCGTGTGATCGCGGCGCGGCTCCCCCACAATGGACCCGTTTCCTCTCAAAACGCGACGATCTATTATTTAATTGCCATCATTTATTCCGACAGAATAACTGCGGAAAGTGACTTTTTTTTTTTCGCTCCCCTTTTTCCACGTTTGATGATTCGCCGCCACGAATTCTTTTTCATCCGGAGATGGGAAATGCGCACAGGGACGAGCGTGACCATTGTAAACTTGAACCGAACGCACGTCACCCCCTACATCTCAACTCTTCGTCGCAGCCACCGAACGACTGCAAGAGTCAACGGATGCCGGGCGCCCCTCTCCCCAGTACGAAAACTCCTTGGCGCTCATCTCAGACAATGCTGTCGGCGGAAAGTGATTCATTACGTTGTGATCCCGCGCTACCGAGACGTGTCGCGCACCCTCCTGGAGACCCGTGTCACATTCGCGGGGACTCGCATCACTGCGGCCTCCATGTGACGCGAAGCTCCCCTCCACAAACTAATTCAATTAAAAAAAGCAGACGGCCATTCAACTGAAATCACCTTTCCGTATTCCCTTGGATTTTTTTTGTTGGCTTTTTTCCCCTCCTCGTCGGGAGCCTGCTCCTTTTGCATCACGTCCGTCCCGCGTCGTGTGTGCGAGTGTGTGCGCGGCAATTATTCATGAGATCCCCTATCGCTGCGACGCCCTCTCCTGCGGCCTGCGCAAGACTCCCCGTCGTCGAGCTGACGGGAGCATGAGACGGCGGACTAAAAGAAACGCTCGCTGCCAGGGACCATCATGGTCACCGGCTGCACGTGCCCCCCAGCCTCTGTCGTGCAGATAATCATCCCTGTGCCGCGGGGAATGGCGGCGGGTGTCAGGGTGGGGGGGGGGGGGGGGGGGGGCCCAACGGGCCACTGGACTCCCCTCTACGTCCCCCTCCGCCCACACCAGACCTGTCAGGGGCCTCGTGCCGTGCCGGCGCTCCAGTGTGACAAGAGTCACCCGCAGCCTGTGATCGCCCCACCCCCCACCCACTCCTCCCCTCCTCTCCTCCCTCCCCTCCCCGGTACTCGCGGGCCATAATCTGAAAGCGGTGGCATCGGAGTGGCAGGGTCCGGCGCCACCGGGGGGGGGGGGGCCGCGCGGCGGGGACGGGTCACTGCCGCCGTGCCCTTCAGAGGGGGGGCCGGGCGGTGGCGCCGCGTCGCCCGCGGCACGGGGTCCCCCTCTGGCGCCCGCTGAGCGTTTCACCGACACTTTGCGGCGCGGCGGGGGGACGGGTGGCGGAGGGGGGGGGGGGGGGGGGGGGCCAGACTCCCGCGCTCCAGAGAGCCAGCCCACCCACTTTTAATGAATGTGTATTCACAGCGCCGGCCGCGCTAATTGCTGCGCTCGAGGACGATCCGTTATGCGGCGGGTGGCGTGCGGCGCCGTCGTTTACGGGGGAGGAAAAAAATGGAGGGGGGGAAAGAGGAAAAACAACAAAAAAAACAAAAAAAAAAAGCATCTTGCAGCACTTGGGTCTTTTTTGCCTCGGCATCACTGTCCTTGGATTGCTCCGCTTTACATGTCCCAGTTGTACCTCATAGTATATTCCAAAGCTAACGATAGCAAATGTAGAATATTTTTATTGAATTCCCTTGACCCGCCCACCCGTCCACCACCCCCCCCATGCGCCCACCCCATCCCCATCTCCTTTGCGTTTTAAGAGCCATGAAATCGGCTGGGTTTGTCAGTAATGGTTGATAACTAATTCATTGGTTCTCTCTCTCTCTTTCAGAACCCAGTGGTTTTCATCTCATTTCCCCACTTTAGAAGATTCACTTTTAATCTTTTACTTAGTCCGAGTGTCTGGATTGCAGAGTCCCATGCTGGATGTTTTATATATCGTGCCAGCAATAATACTGCTTTTTTTTTTTTTGCATCTTGTAACTGATGCCCCCCCCGCCACGCACACAAAAAAATTACAATCTTGTGTTTGCATGTGTGGTTCAGTGTCTAATTAGTATGTAATCTTCAATAATTCCGACATGAGTAAGCCTAGTCACTTCCACATTTCTGAGCAGGGCAACATGGTGCATAATTTTTCATATCGGAGAACAATATCAGCTGTAACTGGAGGCTAACTGACTGGAGAACCACCCCGGGCCAGTGTTTTTGAGACTGCAGGCGATATCTATCGTAATCAAAGGCTTTTTTATGCAAATGTGTGCTGACTGACTCTTTTAGAAGTAGAAAGGCTTTTGTATTTCCTATTGAGAATCACTCTCATTAGGAAATGGAAATTGCTCTTCTAAATGAGCTGCAAAGGCAACTTACAACACCCTTGCTATGCATGTACATCATCACAGCGGCAGGTTTCCAAGCGACGCCACGGTAATTGCGCACCCGGGGTCCGGACCTTTGAATCCGCCCGCTCCCGACGACTTGACCGACTCGCCTGGGACGGCGAACGGGAACGGGAACGGGAACGCGGGACTCGGACCCGGGCTCTCTCCGCTGAGAAAGAGCAGACGATGCGATGAGCCCCAGGGGGGAGCGGCGACGCCGTCACCCGTTTTCAGGCGCTGTCAAGCTGTGCGCCGGAACCAGGGAGGTGCGAGAGAAGCAACGGCGCCCGTTAGGGACGAGGCAGATGACGCCGTCGCAGTTCGTTTTCACAACGGGCCAATTTCAAAACGGCGGAAGCATGGGTCGCATCGCAGTCACAGTCAGAAAAAGCTGTCAGGAATAGAAACTATTGTCGATCACTGGCGAATCGTGCCACAACCAACACAAAACGCGGCTCGAGTTGGTCTGGTCCAAAAAAAAGACACAGGTAATTAATTTCAAAGGAGAAATACGAGCGAATCCGTCGGAAGCTGTGCAAACAGGCCCGTGAGCGGCTTCGCGGTGCGTGCGTGCAGAAGTGGATCGATTCGGGCAGGCGGCGACACCGTTCCTGATGTCTTACGTTACCGCGATCATTACGGGAGAGACGGGAGGCCTGCGAGGGTCAGAGCAACAGCGCAGAATCACAACCCCTGCCACCAGTGCAGCCGAACACAACGATCCCGGTGAGACAACATGCACAGCGACCTCTGTTAGACGCTGGACGGCAGACGAGGCGAGTGAAAACACAGATTCCTCGAGGCGGCGTTTCATTGCGCCGGACCTTTTTGCAGCAGCCTTTCGTCACCGGTGTGACACTGGTCACACTCCACGCCACGGCACACGTGCCCGTCGCGGAGGCACAGACAAGAGCGATCACATTTAAGGGGGTTTTAATTTGGAAAGCTGTGCTCGGGTGTGAAATGCATTATGCAATAAACTATTGCCCTCTGTTGGGCGGCTGCGCTATCTGCATTGGCTCCGGCAGCAGCAGCGAGCGGGTTATCGGAGGAGGCAGGCTGAGAGAGTGATGTCTCCGGTGTTACAGTTTCACTGTGGAAAGAAGTAAACGCATGTACCGCGGGGTAATTCTCCTCCATGTACACACACACACACACACACACACACACACACAAAAACACCATGACTTTGATGTGCAGACTTCCAGTTTGTGTATTATCCCGTTCCTTTCTGTGACTCTGTTATTTTTCAGTCTAGGGCATCTGTGTTGCCAGGACTCCACACCTTCTTCTTCTTTTTTTTTTTTTTTAATGTAGTTTAGGTGGATAATTGGATAACACAGGTTTATCCTCAGCAAGCACTTTGTATGAGCAATCCAATTTCACATCCTCCTGAAGGGAAACCATTATTCTTAACCAGGGCATGATACTCCAGTCACCCTTGCGCAGAAATGCAGCACAAGGTTCTCCCCAAATCCTATCAGCCTCTAACCTTGTTACCAGCCAATCTGTATTATTGTGCTATAATTCCATATTCTGCCCTGTCCTCGCCGTGGCACCAGCGTTTGAAGAGATAAAGCTTTCGCTGCCGTTGTGTTGACAACAATGCCTTGGTGGACTGTTTGTCTTCTGTCTGTGAACACTGGCACGTTCCAGCACCCTGTTCAAACTGACGTCTCTGGTGCACATTTAACCCTTTCGCGGCCCGTGCTCAGGAGAAGGGGCGCTCTCTGTTGCACTTGCAGCACTGCTTTTTCATATTCCTGGAGATTTTAGGACGTGAAGAGATTGCGTGGTGTATCGATCGGGCCCTTCTGAATCATCAAAAGAGGCTGGCCAAGGACCTGGAGTAATTTGAGCGCATACTCATCAAATAGAAACTAATCATTTGGTCCACCACATAATATTAAAGAATTACTTAGATAAGCAACATGAGGAATAACAAAAAAAAATGCTATAATAGACCGAGAAGAACAAAGAAAGGAAACAATTATTAAGGTGAATTTAAATGAAAGGACTCGGCAGCAGCTCCGCACATGTCTCAGATGTGCTGCCTGGGTTTGTAATTTGCAGAAAAGTTGCCTCCAGCCATCAGCCCCATTTTTTGGGCAAATGTTGTTCTGCTAGATCGGATGATTGATTTCAGGGTTGCCCGGTACTTGGCAGACCAGGCCAAGGATTTTAGCTGGTGACATTGTGAATGTGCTTCAGGATAAAGTTTGCAAAAAAATGGACTCAACACCAAGTCGGGTCTTTTATGTTCAGTGATAAATACAAAACTGAAGTCCAAATGTATGTTTAAGCATGTGTAAAACTGTAAATCCCATCGTCCCTTGGGATCAATGAAGTTACGTCTATGTGTAAAACATTTGAACCCTATAGTGGGTGTATATATGAGCAACAGTATGACAGGTAGTATGGCTTTGCTATGATGTTGTTCACTCGTGGTAGCAGTTGTTTCTGGTTGTCTTCCATCCACCTCTAAATGATTGAATGCATCGGTAGCTGTTCCTTGCAGTAACAAAGCAAGCCAGCCTCGCCTTGTCCTCACTCATCCTCACATAATGCATCGACATGAGATTGGTGTCTTATTTTCAAAAACACACGAAATAACTGCACTTTGCAAGGTCCCTCAATATTTAAATGGTGAATCTCTTACACTCTGAGCTCAAGCAACTGTCATTGTCCTGAATGTGTGTTTCACTGATTTGTACAAACAGATAGTAATATTTTCTTTCCATGCTGTGGGTCACTATGGGTACATATTAAACTCCACTCTCGGTGGATATGAATTTAGATATTGATGCAGCAAATAATGTGGCTTATATAGATATGTTCTCAGTGAATCTTTGTAAATCCCCATCTAAGACCCTGCCTGTTGTCTCAGTCCCCCATCCCCACAGTGTCTTTCTCTCATGGATGCGTCCCTGTTTGCTGTGCCTCCACACAGCCTTATCTGACCAGCTAGAGTACTTGGAAAAGAAAATACCAGCATAACTCAGCCTTAATAATTGGTGGATACTGTGTATATGTGGTCTCACTCTATACATATGGATATGCCGGGTTGTGAGAGATAGTTGGTAATGAGAGCTCAGTCTGTGACCTAGCTAGAACTCAACTAGCATCCTATCCTAACTGCCAGCCTGAATCTTCCCCTTCCCTGCCTTTTTGAACTTTCATGACAATCTCTGTGGGCATATCACCACTGGTAAATTGTATATAGAATTGTGCAAACAAGCAGGTGTTTTTCAACTGGTTCACGGGGTCCCCCAGGCCTTATCTCCACCATGTCTGTGGGACGTCGGGGATCACAGTTCAGACATGGTGTACAATATTGCCAACAACACGGCATAAATACGAAAACAATGACTTACACAACTTCAGAGGGAGATGTAACGAAACCCGCTGGAGTTCAAGAAAGACTGGAGACATCTGCGTCCCTGCGAGATTTAAATGTGTGTTGCTGGGCCTTTCATTTTTAGACCCGCAGCTCCCTGTGGGGGTTGTAAGCGTGTAATATTGTGTTTGCGTGTGCCTGCAACTAAATAACTCACTGTCAAGTGCAACCACCACGGCTCACACTTCTACCTGAATAATCCACACACCTAATTTAACGTTTTGAAAACATTTCTTTACCACTGATTGGGCAAAGGAGAATTCCCCGGGGAGTTATTACACTGTCGGCTTGTAAGCAACTGTTCGGGAAACGGAGGCATTTCAAAAAACACAGAGGTGCGATTTGTTTACAACCGGCGCTTGTCCTACATATGCTGAGGAAACAAACATCACTTCGCATAACAGATCTTTGTTTTGGTTTGCGTTCATCTGCAGGTGCAGTAAGGAGGACAGAGGAACTCTGGCAAAAATACTTATTGTCGGGTCTGAAACCATTTCATCCCTGCAGAGGGATGTAATAATTTCAGCAGTGTAATGGTTAGACCAAACTTAAACTATTGAGTAAATGACAAGGATCGTTGCGTATGTTTTTAAGCTCTCAGCAACTGAATGAACTGACTGAATATTAGTCAATCCTGCAGAACATGCTAGACTTAGCATGACTTAGCTTCTGTAGTTAGGTTTCCTCCTCCCCTCTACATATTACCTCTATTCCTGTCTGATTTCATCGCTTTATATCTCTTTATCTCTATATCTCTTTACTGACATTGTTCTCTCTCTCATCGAACCTCTAATTTCATTTGAATAAACACAGTGAAAAAGCAGTGACATAATACTGTTACGTAAGTTGGCTGTTAAAATTTAATATCTTATGACAAAAAAAAACCCCTCAAATTCTTTCACTGCACCAAAAAAGAAGAATGTTTTTTTCTTCCCCTGCCATCAGATAGTTTCTGCTGCTGCGTTACGCTGCTCCACGGCAGACAGTTTCGACGACATGGTCACGAAAGCCTCCACTCAACAGTCTTCAAAGAGCCAAATTCAGCCTCCACCTTTGATTTAAGACCTCTCACTCTACCGGAGGGTTTTACAGCGGTAGCCACAGATAGTATCTCGGTGGGTTCTTTGTCTTCAACCGACCTCCCCTGTATGGACAGAGAAGTGTATGATGGAAAATACGGAGGAGGCTTCATTGTCAACAAAATGTGAAACGCTTTGGCTCACAATACCTACTCCACCCACTTACAATAAAATACACTGTGAATAGTACAAATTGTATAAATGTAGTATTTAAGCATTTATCACTGAATTTGGAAGGTTGATGACCAAGCTCAATCTTTAGCTCTAGAATCAACTTTGACCTTAGCATATATCTTGATATCTTGTGAATCTTCCTTTTAAAGGCAAAAATCCACGAAACATCCACTCCGACAACAAAGCACTATGAGACCCATCTTGACAGTACTTAAATTCTGTAAAAATGTATTTTCCTAATGCGACCGTTTTCAACAATGTGTTCTCCCAGACTGTTTGCTCAACTCAAATCATAGCAAATGATATAACATGATTCAATAATTCAAAAGGAGGCCGTTTTTTATGGATTTATATTGTACCCTGTTGAGTGTAAGCATGGAGGAGCAGTTGGAGCTCCATTTGTAATTTTGTCCCTGCGTTCCAGCTCCAGCATCTCCCTCTGATAGTGATATTACAAATTAGACAGACTTTTATCCCTGGTGTGTATGTTATAGTGTTAGTAAACACAGTTTGATACATAGCTCCAGTATGTTTGGTTATTTTTTGTACTTTTCAATATTGTTTTCTACTGGTGTATTCAGGAAAGATGAAGTGAAATTCAAAGCTTTTGCCTGCACAATGTTAAAACAGATTAACACAATCTTAGTATGTAAGCCATTTATTTGTGGGGTATTACTTCACAAAAGTACTACAGGGCATACTGCTGCTCAGAGCCTCTAACAATGCCATATCTCATGGCTCAATGAGACATTTTCAGCCTTATAAGTACTGCTTTAATGTCCCACCTGAGACTGTTGCTCTGCCACCCCTAGGCTGTATTTCTACACGTGCAGGCGGATAAAATGATAAAGTGATCTTCACTGTTTATTAGGCCTATGTTGACTCATTAATACTACAGGCCCATATATGGGATCTTTCCTTTCATGCACAGCTGTGTCTTCCTCACACTTGGCTGTAGGAGCTGCGGAAACTTCCTGCATACGCTATCATGCTGTCAAAAGTACCATAGTACTTTTAAAATTTCTCATGGGTCGTGTCTATTATTGATTTAGCTGCCATTCTGCTCACAGCTCTGCTACTGAGGGACCTGTCAGACAGAACATACATGCATAGGAGCTCCAACACACACACACACACACACACACACACACAAACACAGACACACACATTAAACATGCAGGCAAATAGCGCCAAGTGCCACATCTGTAGTTAACAATTTCAGATGCATTTGTCCATTAACATTTTTATACGATTCATCATTAAATATTCATGACGGACGACGGGACAGGTAAAGACTGTGAATTTTTTGACACAGCCTTGGACTCGGTGGCCCTGTGTAGTTTTGCCTCCACCACAATTCTCGAGAAGGCTTTGACAAGACACACAGAGAGAGAGAGAGAGAGAGAGAGAGAGTGCGAGGAAGATGACAGATAATCCAGTGCAGACACACGCGCAAAACAAAATAGAAGGAGAAAGTCTTGTTATGGCCATATCAACATTCCATTCCACAAGAAAATCTCAAACCCTAATGTGTCTCCTACCAGCTGCCAACACAAACATTTCTGCACACACAAACATCTTACTCTGGCGCCACGGCACGCGTGTTGCAGAATCCCACAACTATTTCTAAGCGTCTGAAAGTGCCTTTCCATTTCATTGTTCTCTCTGATAGTCGATGGTGCGGGGTGATCGTGTCAAGCCACCTACTCCTGGATATGCCTCACCCCGACATATTTAATGCACATTCTCCTCCAATTAATACCCAGCAAAGCTGCAGTCTTTTTCATATCTGATGAAAACTTGGGGTGGTTACCAATTAGTCTGCTGTTAATTATCTCCTTCTCCTTTGATCTCGACTATGACTGCTCTGTCAGACATACTCATTTATTCATCTTCTTTGCCTGGTGAGACAGACTTTTTTTTGGAGATTGCACAGATTGATGCACATTAAAAATGGCTTCAGAAGCAAGCTGGAGTCTTGTGAGAGTGCACACATGGTTGTTGCATTTTCTTTGTATGTCTGCAAGTCTTGCATCTCCAGCTCCCTGCTGCGTGGGGCCCAAAGTATTGGAGTATCATGTATACTTTTTTTTTTTCTATCTTAAGATGTCTTTGCTGCAGAAGGAAACTCAAACATTACCACTTCCACTCTCTTTTTAACTGCAACTAATATGTTTTTAATCAATACTGCCTATTATTATGCTCTACCTGCAGCCAACCTTTCTTCTGGTTCTCTGCTCAAGACACGAAATCTCTGCCGTAAACATCAAACGAGCCTCCGGATGTGCAGGCAAGGAACTGAATATTTAAGCAGGGCTCACACTGATGAACACCGTGGCACCTCCATTTGTGCCGAGAGATAATATTCTTAGTTCCCCCTCTGTACACTGGACGGTAAGTTGAATTCGTTTGACACCCAGGATTAGCATTAGCGTCAACGCGGAGACAACCTCGACAACTGCCATCAGGCCCTGAGAACTGCAATGAACGGAGGGGGGGAAAAAAAGGAAGGCGTGCGCTTTGTGGTACAGTATGGCTTTGCTGAAACATTGTGGCGTCCCTTTGAATTTGCCAGGAGTTTGAGGAAGCTTATTTTTGATACGCTAAAGCGTATCTCGCGCTTCACGTTGATATCCTTTGCTTTCACTTACACCTTTATTCACACTGAAACAGATTTCTTCTCGCTGTGATTTGGCCGACAGCCTGGATCTCTCGATGGCATTGGCCCAAACGAGTATGCAAATGGGACACGGTGCATGCATTAGGAGCGCTTTGATTTAAGCAGAATACTGCGTATACAGTACTGCTCCATCACACACTGCTTTCCAATGAGCTGATAATGCACATTATTAAATATGTACCTTATTTAAGCAAAGCACGAGCTGGGTAAGAACGCTGTACGTTTTACAGTCAACACTGAGGGGAAGTGAAAGGAGATTGAGAGAAGGCAGAGAGGAAGAGAGGGCAAGGGAGAGCTGAAAACGAGATGGAAATCTGTGTCCCTCAAGCCCTGTCTTTGAATCCCTCCAGTGAAGACTACCACTCAAGGGTAAAGGATAATCTCCAACTGAGAGACGCTTCCCTAGCTTGGCCAAAGCCTCAGCTGTGAGAAAGAAACAGCCTTCTGATCACAGTACAACAGGTTAAAGAGATTACAAATAGCTAAGTGGGCGCTGACATATGACTGTGTTTTCTAAAGACCATTTCAGTTTTGAAATGGATTCGCACTGAAACGTTTACATTGCGATTGTTAATATAAACAAACACTGGGGGCGAAATGCTGTTTCTTCCTTTCAGGGAGGCTGAATGTCAGAGAAACCAATCGTTTTAATTAAGCAGATAGTTTTATGAAAGAAAATTAATGAAAACATAATCATCGCTGCTGCCATACTAATCTGCACTTCTTTTTTGTTATGTGTTCATGGAGTGGAACAATTAAAGACTGATTGCTTTTAGAATGAGTCATATCTCCGAGGTAAGCTTGCTGTCAAACCTGTGGCAATGATTTAATTTCACTCAGCTAATCAATCTGTTATGCTCTTCACATTTTTTAGTATAAGCACAGACACCATTTGCCGCTTCACAGGGGAATACTGTGACAGGGAGAGAAAGTCTAACAAAAGCGTTGATATCAAGTTTCCTCAGTTTTACGGCTCCAAGAAGTGAATTTCATGCTAATATGTGCTAATTATTTTCGTATTTTTTTCTTTCTTTTTTCCCCCCCTTTGCCTCTGTAAAGGAATGTTCATTTCTGCTCCGTCTGCTAGGAGAGGGTTGTCATTGCTAATGTATGGTCTGGAATAAGCAGACTCACCGCACGTCCTCCTGGGACAGCGCTAATTACGTGTTCAGAATCTGCAGCATGGCTCTCTGGGCTTTTATGCCTCTGTCACTTCTCATCCACTCAATTGGATTGGATATATCCCAAGAACAACCTACAGCCTTGATTCCCTCTGCAAAAAACAGGTCACTGTGAGTTCGCAGGGTGTGCAATGAGTCTAATTATTGGGGTACAAGATGGGCACAGCATACATAATAACAGACCACTCTTTGACCCCTCCCCGCACTGGGAGCAAGCACTTAGCTTTCCCACGAGGCACCACTGCCACGCTACAGCCCCGGATGTAGGCTCGACTACTTCTAAGACGATTGTGGGTGTTAGAAGCCAAGATTCTTGGGCTTTGGGATTAGGATTTCTGGATCAACTTGGATCAGCTGCATAATGTAATCTTATTGACATGAGGAATTATTATGACAGCCTAAACCAGAAATACAATAATCTGCATTAGACGAAGAGAGGGAAGTACAGTAGCTTCACTTGGCGAGATCGCGTCATGGCATATCTTGTTAAAGCAGCATCTTCCCAAATGAGAGGCACTGATCATTGTCTGAAGTTGCCATTTAAGCTGTGGCATGTTGGAGTTTCAGAGTTACCGTCTACCCTTCGCCCAGGTTCAAAGTCATGCATTCACCGGTTTTATTCCTGAAACAAAGACAAGGGGAGTCAAACTGTGAGAAATTGCACTTGGCACATTAAAAACCAAACTCAAAAATACAACTTTCTTTGTCTATGTGCCCCATTTTACTCCCCTATAATCTTGAAAAGTAAACTACAGCCTAGAAGGGTGGAAAACAAGCCCATTGACAACCTCGGAGCCCAAGGGATGCAGTTGAACGCATGCTTGGTTTGTTGTATTCGCATGTAGACCCTCCCAATTCCCTTGTCTGCGTGTGTCTCTGTCTTCTGTCTGAGGGGCAGTGGATCAGAACCCCCTATACATGCAGTACACAGTTAGCAGGTCATTCTTCTGGAGCCCCACATAGCTGTCAGAGAGCCGGGCCTGCCAGATTTATCATAGTCTCTGAATTTTGTATTTCAGGCTTGTGAGGGCAAAACTTGATGCTGACGTTCTGAGTGACAAGCTGCTTTACCGTACGGAAATTCCAACTGGACCGTTCCATATTCATGAACTGATTTAAATTCTGGCACTGTACATGGGTTCCTACAAGATATCGAGGAAGACAGTCAGTGTACCCTATTCAAATCTCATACGGCTGTCTTTGTGGAACATTGCAAGCTGTGCAAGCAAGGGCTTAGTACGCTGGGCTGCGGGGATGTTAGTTTGTTTAGGTTCCAAAGGTTATTTCTACAGCAATAGCAGCATCGCTTTCATTGCTTTGAGGTGAACATGTGTTGTGCTGACGGAGGTTCCTTGGTATAAAGTTTCCAGCGTTTTGACACAGTGATTTGATTAGAAATGGATTATTCTAGAGTCGGCCTGTCCTCATGCGCTCATTTTAGGAGCCTGGTCCAGCCGAGAGGTCTTTGAATGTAAAGCACGTTTAAACATATTGCACAGCCATTAAATGAAAACAGGTGAGGGACGCACCTAAGTACTAGTGTTTGCGGTAATGCGTTCCTATGTAATGTTACTATGCAACATTCATAAATAGTTGTTCTTACATTTGTAAACTGACAAAATAAGAAAAATAAAGATTGTGCCTTTGGTTTTCTTTGAGTTTTATTGTTTGTTTTCAAGGACACTGAGGAATCTTTTGTTTAAGGCTCATTCACTGATAGTAGTGGGTTTCGATTCTGTCCAGTGCTGAGCCTTATTTAGTTAAGTACCGACTTATAATAGACCCTGTTTTGCATCTTGTTTTTGAAACACTCTGCTCCTCCGCTGCACACACAGGCACACCAACACACCTTTGTGCTTTGTGCTTACGTTTCGGGCTGATTTACAACGAGCGTAAGAGATCTGTAGAGATGTCGGCTTCAAACGAGAACAGTTTGCATGCAACACAGAGTAGTAAGTGGTGCAGTGGCTGACCAGGAATCTTAGTCGGGCTCTCCTGTCGCTACCTTAATCCTGTCTTATCCTTTCTCCTCTGTGTCTGTCCCATATGAGCAGGTTACACTGAAGTTAGAGATCTATTAAAGCCAGTAAAAGAGTAAATAGAAAAGAGGAGGAGGATTTTGTTTAGCAGGTCAGGGGCCTAATCGACGGATATGTAGTTACAGTCACGGCAGGTGGTTAATGTGAAAATGTCAAAAAGAAAAAAACAAAAGAAACATCGACTGAAATTGTACAATTTAAATGTGTCTATGGAGCTCCAATTATACTGACAACTACTAATTGCTAAATTTTGTACTTTTTAAATATTATTAAGGGTTTCTAGACATTTAATGATTCCTGTTTTTTGTTTACTTCAGCCTGTGCTCCATGGCTTCTGAAGACATGTCCAATGTGTTATAAATACATTCAAAAAGATTTTTTTATTTATCTATTTAGTTTATGTATCTTTTATGAAGACCCAGATTGAAGCAGTGTAACATCACGGTCCTTCAATTAAAAACTTTATCATAAATCTCCAACAAGGCCAACAAGTCCAGTGTTGCTTAAGTGTGTCAACGTGTACTAAAAATGATCCCTTTCATTATAGACTTAACATCTATTACAGCCCTCAATATGACGGCAATGGAATTACATTTGGTACATGCTGTTATTAAAACTGAATACGTACGGACAATACAACTGAAACCTTGCTTCTCTCCCTGCCTGTTGCTTTGAACATCTACCAGGGTAAATGGAATATATCTTACAAGTGTGGTTGGCTCACCATCAGGTGGAAGTCTGCTTTGTGCAGACTACCTACTTGGTCTGGGTTTTTGTCTCTTTGTCCTCCGGCTCTTAGATGTGGACCTTCAGCTTAAGCAGCGAATCCATAGTTTGTTGTTGTGTCAGACAGCTCCATTGTCAGAGGCTCGTTTCTGTCCTTGCAGTAGACTCCTTTCTAGCTATGCCCCAAAAAGCTTCCTCCACTGGTAAAATGCTTTAGAGCTAAGGAGGCCACCAGCCTCTGAATGCGATATGCATCAGCCTAAACTTTTCCATTAGATGTCACTTACATTTTTGGTTTATTTACTTGTTTTGAGATCACAGATTTATGTCTGACTTATGGGTATATTAAATTTTTTTTACACCACTCAAAGCATCTTGATATGTTTGGTAAAATGATCACAAACACTTACCCCGCACCCTGTCATTTACTTAGTGCAGTATTGTAGGGTTGTTCAAATAATGTATGTAACTCTTCACAGCCCTCCAGTTCCATCACATCCACTCACACAACTAAAATAAGATAAGATAAATTACAAAATGTGTACAGTGTAGTACATGAGTACATGAATGTTTGCCAAAACATTTGTCCCACGTGTTGTGCTGTATGCCCCGAAAGCCAGGGGAGTGATAATCAGAGCAGAGACCTGTTGTTTGTATGCTTTATTGACTTGCTCCAGGGTCTTTAGCAGGGTCTCATGCTCTTTTGTCCACAAGACAAATCGTCCGTTGGTCCCGAGCTTGCAAGGTAGGAGCTCACAAGGCAACACAATAAACAAGTCCAAAGCACAACTCACTTCGAAAGACATGCATGAGTCACTTCCTAGGGCCAGATATGATGTGTGTGCTGCCACAAGTATTACATTACGGAAATCTGTGGTCGAGAGTGACTGCCTGAGTGCCGGGTAAACATCAACATTATGTTTCTCGGGACAATGGAGTTTTATTGAGCGTCTGTACTCTGGGCGCTCTCATTTCCCAGAAAACGTGACTCAAATCGGTCTGCTCCGGCCAGGTTGGATTTTAGAATATCTGTTCCCTTGTTTTCACTCCGTGAGGAAGCAAGGCGACGTATGCTCAGACAGTGAGAGAAGCTATTCCAGATCCAATATTTCTGGGTCACTGTGCACACTGCCACTGACCAGGTGGGATCTGCGTGCTCCAGCTGTGCTGCTCTTTGATGCGTTTACTGTACATTGGTTGTCTGAGCAACGGCACGAGCATTCAGATCATTACTGCATTTCTAAATTGCCCTCTTGATTTGACAGACTGCAGGACCCTTTTCAATTCTTGGTTGTTATTTGTTGACGACTCGAGCCGTCATGCAGCTCACATTTGCCTCCTTATTTGACAACAGAGGAGGATGTGGAGTGCACCTGATTTGTTATTGCTGCTTTCACTGCTGGTGTGTGTGTGCTGGTTTATGCCGCATATGACCCCAAACAAGCACCGTATAGAGTAGGGAAAGTCACCATGAATCCAATCAGAGAAGTAGAAATAGAGAAACATTCAAGGGATTTGTGGCTCATTCCTCAATCACATGTGAAAGGGCCTGAAACTGATTTGAAGAAATTGACTCAAAGTAGAAATTGGCAACAGCAGGGAAGAAGAAAAACAGAAACAAACAGTCCTGGGTTTGGCACCAGTTCCTATCTGATTTCTCCTTCTGCAATTCTAATAAAACATGTAGTATATAGCACGTACAACGAGTGTAAGAGTGATGGGAAATGCTCTTGGAAGAGCATTTACACGCACGCAGACACTGGGCTACAAGAAATGTTGAAAAGATAACCTGCAATACATCTCATTTGAATACAGACAGCCGGGGAGTTGATCTGGATAATGTAACTTCCTGTCAGAAAACACCTTGTAGCTCTTTCTCTGACACAAAATGAATGTAAGTTATCAAGTGCACAACAGCCATGACATTTCTCAAAGGCTACAACATGGAAACAATATTCTTAGTGTCACGCAGACTTATATTAGGTACACCATACACTAGCTGACAATTCCTCCCCCTGCTACCTTTTTGCCAGTACACAGACTTTGGCATTTTGTAGCATATATTGCGGACGTTCCACATTTAGAATAAAGTGTCAGGCACAATACCAAGGTTTCAATTTAAGATGGGAAGAAACTTTGGCTGGAGCTTTCAATTTCAAATATGAATTGTGTGTAATCCCTTTTGACAGGGTCAAACAGGGAGACTAACTAAAACTGAGTGATGGCAACTGGCCCGTTGCCTTTTCAAACCATTTTCAGTGCAGAGACAGCCGACTGTTTGCCCAGTTTGTGTTTATTACAAGTGGGTTTTTGCTCGAAATGAGCAAAATATTGAAATATCATGTTTGTTTTGAATTCTGCAGCTTGGAAACACCAGTACATCCTTATTCACTTAGCTTACACTGACATTCTAATCTTGTTTCCAGAATTACCCCAGGAAACGCCATCTTGTTCAGATGATCTAAATCTGGATTATCATTTGTTTAAGTCAGTGAGAGAGAAAGAGAGAGGGAGAGGGAGTGTTTGACTGTTGGACTTCTAACGAGAGAGAGTGCTGTCAGCTCATAAGCCTGTCTCAGCAGATGCTGTGTGCTTTCAAGGCAATATAGAGAGAATCAAGTGAAGCACGCATTTCCCACCACCAGTTCCATACTCTCTGGCATAGCATTTTCTCAAAAAAAAAAAAAGCACCATGATGTCAAAAGACGAAGAATAAAAAGGAAAGGTTTGCCTCGCTGTCGGAGTGGCCTAGTCCTCGGAGCCAGGCCAGGCTCATTTAGCCACATCACTGCACCGGTGGAGGATTAATAGACAACAGTGCAGGTGTGACTTCCACTCACTGGTTGATGCCCATGTTTGAACTCCCTCTGCACTTTCTAATAACTTAACCGAGATAACCTGGTCATAATAAAGCAGCCAGTCGTTTTGGTATAATTTTCTGTGAAATAATTGTTTCAGGGTCATCAGGGATTGGTGTTTAATTCCCCTGAGCTTTCCCAATTTTCAGGGAGATTATTTAATTTCCTCTCATGAATAAGAACACACTAAGATGTAATGCACCTCCAGCTCACTGTGTCCAGCATGTAGCGTTGTGTCGGGCTCCCCGGCTGGATGTTGTCTCCAGTCGCCACTCATCAATGACACAAACAGGTTAGAGCGTGGTTGGACAGCGGGCCTAAATCATTCCTTTTAACATGTGTGTGTGAGCTTGCATAATATCCTTCCCACAGACCATTTACAATCTGACAAGCAATAATGAATGCCAGTAGACTCATTGCCCTGAAAGATAAATTTAACTTTAATCAGGCTCCTTTGCCTTCCCTCTGTTTGAGCATGTCTTGGCATATCCTGTGTTGTGTGCTCCGCGGTGAAGGCAAATAGCAAAAGGGAAGTTATTTAAGATTTTTCATTTAAATGTGAAGGCCCCTGATAATATAATCACCTACCAAATTGCCAGTAGTGACCCTCCAATCAATCTCTGTTTGATTCATTTTAACCGCAGACTGTTGTTCCATTAACTGAAGCACACGTCCTGCACTTTGTGGGATGTCGGATTTTTATCTACACGTCAAGAATCAAATCTGATTTTTGTTTTTTTCAGCTACACAATGCGGTTTTTGCACAGACGTTTTCACTCAGTTAGCAAAATGTCATGAACATTTGAATGATTTGTTTGTTAATTCACCAAATGAGCATAAACCTTCATCCATTGCCTTCCCCTGTGAGGTGTCACATGGAGAAGAGCCACCCGCTCATCACAGGGCACACACACACGCACGGAATGGAACTCAGAATGCAGGTATTAATGTTATATGATGCATTGAAAATACTTTCATGACACAATACTTGTCATTTTATCATATCACTCGGCTCCTTTATGCGACGCTCACCCAGCTCACCCAGTTTTATTGTTTTAAGTCACTTACACTTGCATTCAACCTCTGCAATCTGTATTTCATGCCAGGCACTAACTTTCAATGAGTTTCGGAGCGGGCGCTGTTATCTATTCTGTGCTACCTGGCTATACATTACATCATTAATATTCGGCCCGGTTATCATTTTAAATACCTTAAATTTGCATACAGCTACTGCAAACAATATACATTTTTTTCTGCTTTTATCTTTTAACAGCCCACCAAGGTGGAAAAGGCTCCCCCCATTAATATTCAAAGTCCCACAGGTTTTTTTGGTTTTTTTGCTTTTTTTTTGCTGTAGTGGTGGGTAAGGTTAGGGCAAAGTAATGCACGGTCTACTTTTGTTCCCACCACTAGCTGGAAACCCACAAATAGGAGACACTTTGAGGCAATTTCTCACAAAACTAATTTATTACTATGCAATTTTATTTCTGCTCCAAACTTCGGAAAGTGGGAAAATGGGAGTTGTCAAGAACAAAAAAATATCTACGCACAAGATCATGGTAGCTGTCTTTTAACCAGTCATACTTTTCTCCCAGGATTGCTCTGTCTCTCTCTGTCTGTCTGTCTACCCTTACTCTGAATGTCCTCCCAGGACATTTAAGTGTACAAGTTGCATCACCTTTTCTTACCAGCTTCACTAAGGTTAGAACGCCGCCCCAGAATTCAACATTTTTGTATTCTTCCCAGGATTTATCGTCCAAAGCTTTGTTCTGGGAGACGAGTTGAAAGAATTTCTGTTTTGCCGTTTTGGATGTGATTTGTTTTTATGGTGGCTGTGAGTGGGAAGAAAAACCCTTTCATGGATGTGGAAAAACGCAGAGAATCGCACCAGTTCCAAACAAAGGTTTCAGAGTACACACGCAGTCGAAACAGCTCAAAGTTGAATCCATTTCTATTCACGTCCAAAGGCCTTTAGTCTGTAAATAAGGGTCTGTAAATCAAAATCAGAATTACTTTAATGAAAAGTAAGCAGTTACATAAAAAGGGCAAATTGAATACGTCACAGTTGCTTTGATATTCGACACAAAAGTATCTAACACGTTAAAAAATATACATGTAACGCTGATTATTTTTCTAGCATTTAAATTCCGAATACCACGCGATCCGAGCTTACGTGAATGCTGCACCTGCAGCTCTGGTGTGTGTCATAGAAGTGAAGCGACAGAGAGAGAAACACAGGAGGGATGAAGGCTGTGAAGATAGAGTTAGATATTTGATGGAAACTGGTCTTTAGAAAGTGACAGTAGAGCAATACTCAGAAGATCGCAAGAGCAACTCGGACGGAGTGCTTCATTGATGTTGTTTTTTTCTTTCTTCGGACTGTTCTGGTGAGTTAAGTACCATTTGTTTGCTTGGCTAAATTAATCTAGATCGTACAAAAAAAAACAAACAAAAAATAAAACCAGTCAGAATAGCAAATTAATGTAAAAGGTGCTGAGATATGTTTCTTTTTTTGTGATGTTCTGGTGTTTTGTGTTTTAATATTGGGTTTTACTATGACGAACGGTCACAATTTTTGTTGGTCACCGAGGGTTTGTTGGTCCGTTGATCTACGTTTCGAATTTTCTGAGCTTTGAGCTCAGCTGTGGCCTATATCCAGCAGTTATGTTGCCAAACGTGAATATACTGTCGTGATGATGCACTGTGTAATGTACATTGGAAAAATAAGTACTCTGAATAATTGCGCTGCATGTTATGCAGGCTGTTTACATATATACATACATACATACACACACATACACACACACACAACACACAAACACATAAAGTAGTTACACATAAAATAAAATAAAGAAAACAATAATGATGGTATAATTCATTCAGATGGAGGAGTTATACAGTCTGATGGCCACAGGCAAGAATGAATTCTGCGGCACTCGGTTGTGCACTTTGGTGGAATGATTCTATGGCTTAAATGAGTTCTCATGTGTTTGACCAGCACATCCGACTTGTTGTCGGATGCTGATCAAGTTTGCCAACATCTTTCTCTCAGACACCACCATCCCGCCAAGGACTGACAGGCCGGCAGAAGCAACAGTACAAAGAGATATATGGATTGACGGCTTACACTTTAGATTTTAGTGTCGCCTTTAAAAACCAGTCTTGACTTGAGGACATGCAGAACAATCCCCGAGCCACCGCAGAACTAACAAGACATGAATTCGGCACCAAATGCAATGGATATATCCCCGAACACCTCGAGTCACGACTGAACAATCCATGCTGCTTCATTTGCATCAAGTTTGATATCAATGGGCCTGGAGATATAAGTACAATAATAATTGTAATTGTAATTTCAACCAACGCCAAATTTCAACCAAAGCCCCGCCCTTTGTGGCCAAACGTACAATCCGAAATTTGTGAAAATTTAATCAGTTCTTCCCCTATGAGTGATGAATCTGTCTGCCAAACATCAAAATTCAAATCCAAATGTTGTTTGACTTATAAGCAGAAACGTAATTTTTCAACCATAGTCCTGCCCCTTGTGGCCAAACGAACAATCCGAAATGGGTGAAAATCAAATCAGTTCTTCTTCCTTGAATGATGAATCTGTCTGCCAAATATCAAAATTCAAATCCAAATGGTGTTCGAGTTATTGCATTAACACGGCGGCGGCCACGGTGGCGGTGGTTGAGCCAAAACCATAATAGGTGTGTTTCCACTACGCTGATTCTGGTCCTTTCTTGGGGGGGGGTGCCCTGTAAGGACCTAGCGATGATGTCATCAGAAAGCGTCCGAAAAGAGCTAAAACAAAGTAGCAGGAGGAGATCGGGAGGAAATCACAACAAGACTAGACATCGACACGGACGAAGCTGGGATGTGCGTGTTTCCACTGACCGGGCCGTTCCAACAGGGCCGCTTCCAGCAACTTCTACAGGAACCAACAGAGTACCTGCTCGAGGGTAGGTGCAAACAACCTGCTGCTTCATGAAAGCTTCATGAAAGTAAGCTCACCCTTCTTCATTGCTCTTGGTCCTCTATCTCTGATACCATTACTGTGTGAAGCTACAGCGCAAACGCAACAAACACTCCACCTTCGTCCCTGGCCAAGTCTAGTCTTGTTATGATTTCCTCCTCTGCTGCTGCTGCTGCTGCTTTGGCGCGTTTCAAACACGATGTGATGACGTCATCGCAAGGTTCTTACAGGGCCGTTAGAGAGGAACAGGCCAAGCCACGGCCCGGTCAAAAGTACCTCCCCCAAAAAATTACCAGAACACGCCTCATGCTCATGTTATATACATCAAATTAAACAGGAGACACCGACCCAAAGCCTGTAAAAAGCATGTTTTTATCACCAAAACACAAATAAACAACTAACAACTTCATGAAGCAGCTTTGTGTGGACCCGGTCGCCACATTTCTGGCTCATACACTACTGTACATGGCGCTAAATGCCTCAGCTATCACTCGTCAGCCTACAACAGCAGCAACTCAGAAGCACGGCAAAACACAGACACAGCTTGTCCAAAACATGGTTGTAAACTTCCTCTTACCTTTGCTGTTTCGCCGTGAAAAGTAATTTTTATCGGTAAATCCACATATGTCCCTGTTAGTCCTATGTATTGTGTCTTCTTCCAAACATTCCGGTAGTTTCCGGCGGGCTTTAGGACCGGGGGAAGCGTTACAAGCGCCGGTACACAACAGCCTCTACGTTAATGGATTCTGGTTGGCTGGCAGTGCTGTCAATCACATTCAGTGCGAATAGCTTAATTCTATTGGCTGTAAGGAGTCGAATGAGGCGTCATACACCCTCATTGACCAATCCGTGGCGGCTATGCAAGAGATACAGGTGACCAGTCAGGTGTGCGCCATTATTGCAAGCAGCGCGCGCAGTTTTGAGAGAGAGAGACAGAGAGAGAGAAAGAGAGAGAGATTGCCAACCAAGGCTCAAAGAAGCATCTTACATGGGTTGGAACTGCTGGAGACTGAATGACTGAGTGAAATTGAATTACCAAAATGGTAATTTTGCAGACCTCGCCTCAGATGTCTGATTTTGTCCTGCTGCACTTGATCAAAATCAACCATTGCAGAGGCAATGTCCACATATACTTTGATTTGAAAGAGGTTAAGTGCAACATTTCCAAGGGATACTCACCCTAAAAGTGCGTTTTCTTTCGGTGAGACAAAACATTGAATTTTTGCTTTTCTTAGGTGAGACAAAACATTGAATTTTTGCTTCTTTTTTTTTAGGTGAGACAAAACATTGAATTTTTTGCTGTGCCATCTTCATTTACAATAGTACCAGTAACACATATGCTGATAATAACACTTTTCATAAAATCTTCAAAGTGGTTGCTTTCCAATGACACCAGTGACACAATACACCTTGTAGTTAGACAGATATGCTCTTTTTTTATGGATATATATTTTAAGAAAAGGCCTAGAAAATAAGCTTGGTTTTTGAAAGGCGGAGGGGTGTATGCAGTAGAGCAAGGAGGGTTTTTAACATGCTCTTGAAGGTAGAGAGGGTGTGTCGGACTGAGTCTGGTAGATGATTCCACAGGAGAGGGCCTTGGTATCAGAAGGCTCTGGCTTCACATCTAGACTTAGAGATTCTTGGAGCCACAGAAACCTCAGGCGTGTACTCAGAGAACAGAGTGTCCTAGTGGGGTGAGGGACAGCACTCTCTACCAAAGAATCATATAACATCCTCATCCTGTGGCTCTGACTCGAGTGGTTAAGATTAACATTAAGAAAGAAGTGCAAAAACAGGCTTTTAGGGAGCAGTGACCACTTCCTCTCTACTTGGGTATGTATCAGTGTTGAATCAGAGGAAGGACACATGCCATAAAGCTGTATGAAATGCGTCAGGGCCACTCAAATGCGATTTGAAAAACATGTGTCCAATTTAGGACCACCAAACCTGGGTCGGATTTGAAAAAGTCGGATTTGTGGGTCACACAGAGGTGTCACAACAGGGCAGGCATCCCAGCCGATTGCTCTGAGCTGCCCCTCAACGTGAAAATTGCACTGGATTTCCATTAATTTCATTCTTTAAAATTAGACTATTTAAGTGACAGGGATATACACACAGACAGTGTATGTTGCTTTTTAAATCCACTGACAGACACACATGGCTGTGTGTATTGTCATATCTGACACACAAGATTAACTGCGAGTAAATGAAAATTTAAAGTGAACTCCTTATCCTTCTGTCAGTCTTCGAAAGATGTCATAAGCATCCGCACTCACATGTCTATTCACAAATTGATTTTTCCAAATTCTTTTGTGAACTCAATTCATTTGTCTTTTTAATAATGCAAAATTTAATAATGAATCCAATTTGCTTTTCCTCAGTGGCCTCCTGGATTATCCTAGAATGCAGAATACCATCCTGGCATCTAAATGTCTTCAATACAAGATTAACAATTGACAAAGGGTTGCGGGTTGCAGGGTGATTATTGGCTGCAGGCGGAGATTAAAGCAAAGCAGCAGCACAGCTGACAGTTTGGTTATCTCTTTTGGACTAAATGAAAATCATGGCCTGAATCCATCAAAGGAGATTAGGAAAATGTGAGCCCATTACTGATGTCCTCTCACAGGTTGGTGTGTCCGTGTACGTCTGTCTTTTCCCCGTCTTCGATTAGGAGCCAAATCTGTTGATTCTGGGTGCTGCTGGGTGAAGCGGACGTCTCCTTCCTCCCGTGTCAGCTGCCTCATTTGCATGTGCACTCGAAAGCCGTTTTAATTTTCCTCAGCATGCAATTGTTTGTTGCTAAAAAGAGGAAATTCCCTGCACCTCCAAAATTAATGAGCTAGTTAAAATGCTGCACAGCACCCTGTATGGCTTATAACAGCTACCATAATGAGAGTAATACGTACCCGAGACCACTGTAAATGTTTTTCACCTGTAGGACTGCATGTTTTTTTTTTTGTTCAAGTTGTTAAAGAGATGGTAACTCTCGCTAGACTCCGGAGTTGTCTGGAGACAGCACCCTCTAGTTATTAGCATCCAAGAGGTCTGCGGCGCCACCATGTATTTCGCCCACTGAGTGACAAAATCACAGCTGACGTTAGGACTGTCAAGGGCACATTTCCCTCAACTGGAGGGTAGATCCACAGGGAAAAGCGAGCGAGTGTGTGTGTCAGGGAAAACGACAATGTTTTATGAATTTCTTGGCCACTCACATCTTTCAGCAATAGTTATGCTCTCCTCTCCCATATCCCCACTCACCCGCCACCCCCAGCTCCCCACCCCCACTCCCCAGTCAGGGGAGAGGAGCCTGTGTGATGTATGTTATATGTTAAGTCTATGGTCTTAGGGCAGTGTGGATCTGAAAGCCAGCCTGTTGTCAAAACCAATTTTGTGTATCACAGAGGGGTGTCGTGCATTATCATAACACCAGCTCAGCAACCAAGACTTTGAATTCATTATCAAACAAAGGTGGGCAGGACGAAATGTTCCAAGACACCATTCAGACATCTAATATGACTAAATGGAAAATGACACAGGAACATAATAATTTATATTACATAAAGGAACAGAGTGTCAGTAAAAAATGAAACTCTGGAGTCCACGACTTCTCTAAGAGAGAAATATACTTTAAACGTGGCTCGACTGTTCTCGTGCCTAATTACAGTGTGCAGATGTTATAAAAGGCTCAGACAATAGTAAGTTGAAATAATGAATTGACTTGAAAGACTTCATGTATAATTACAAAAAATATATTCATGTTGGTCAGATAACCCCATCCATCCATAATCTCACCCGCTTGAGCCTATTCCATTACGCGCAAATGGAAATTCTTGTTTTCAAGCTTTTTCAGAGCCGGGGTTAACTATGTATCCCTGCAACTTGCAATGTCAATATGCAAGTGTTAATTCTTACAATTTTGTGGGATTCGCCTGAATTTTACTTGGAGTCCCCAGCTGCCTTTAGATATAAACTCACAAAGGAAGAATTATTCCAATTAAAGTTAGTGGAACAAAGCAACAAACACAAAGTTCAGTGGGAAATAAGTACACAGGGAAACACAGTCCCTGGAAAAGAACAGGAGTTGGGAACAGTTGCACATGACTGAAGGATGAAACACAGCAAAGGAGGAATTGTTGAAACTGAGCCACAACCACAAGATCAAGGACAAAGGTGGGAATGACACAACAAGTAAGAGAAACCTCCAACAAAACTGTTTGAGGTTTCTCTCCAAACTCTGACAATTTATTTTGTTAAGAACATCCAGAATAATCATGTTTTGATCACAGAAAGGTCATTTCACTAGATGCCAGGCTAGTGAGTAGTGACACATTTCCCCTCTATCCTGGTCCTATTTATTTGTAACACCATTTTTCAAAGACCATTTGGGAGAACAGGAGTCCAATACCATGTCTGCCAACTGGACCCTTGACTTGGTGAATAGGTGGGCATGTGTGAATGGCTAAGATGATTTTATTTCAAATCACTTCAGATTGTGAAACTTGCTGGCCGCTGTGGGTGAAAGAGGATACAGATAGATAAACAGATAGATATGACGTAATGCTGTCTCATACGTGTGTGCCCGTTATGAGGAGATTTATCTATTAGCGTGTATTCTTTCGAAATTACCTTTTATGGTACCAATGTAATTTAATCAATTACCTCATTTATACCACTGTGTAATGTTCAGCTACAAAACTTTGGTGAGATCAGATTTAGGGACATTTTGTATGATTGTATAATTGCATGTATTTTTCACACAAGCTGAGTGCCAGGGTTATAAACACCAAAACCCACATGAGGCCAGACAAAACATGCACCTGCAAAGTGCTTTTGACAATGATGAGTCAGACATGATTTCAGGGAGCATATGGGCTCAGAGAAGCACTTACTGGCATCTTAGTAGCATGCTGGGATTCTCCATCAGCCTCCACCAGAAAGTTGTCTCTTCCAACCTGCAATGGTGGCACCTCAAACCAAGCTTACTGTAGATCAGACTAATTAACAACAGCAAGAATTGGTTTGTATAATTATTATGCTCCTTGGAGCTCTGATCTTGCAGACGTGCATGTCTAATGGTGAGACAGTGCCAAATGCCAGTTGTTGGTTAAGTACCCTCTCTTAAGCCAGGCCTGTCATTAGGAACATGAAGAACCCACTGGTGTGAGACAAAGCAAGGTGTGAATCATGTACTGTGATAGGATAAACAAGGAGTGGGTCAGAGCTTGTGCACCAGCCAAAGAGAACCACTCATGACTTTGTGTGGGAGTGCTGCAGCCGACACTCCGAGCACCAAAGCAGCCATTCTTCATGATGAGTGAGACTTTGCATTGAGCTTCATAAAAATGTGTCTTTGTTACCCACATAGCCACATTTGCCTCATAATGAAAACTGACCAAAAATGTAAGATTGAATTGATGCTCAAGGAGGCATTATTACTTGTCTGGGGATAAGAATAACTTCCAAGATTTTATCAATGTTTGTTAATATTAGAGAAGCCCTGTACTCTATACATAGGTAATGGAAACGGGTTACACAACCCTCATGAGAAGCAGAATATCACATAAGATAAAACAGGACATAACGAGCAAAAGAAAATATCTTCTTTTGGTTTTGTTTTGATTGAGTGAAAATCTTACTATTAGCAAAATGGATTAATACATGGACATCTATCTATCTATCTATCTATCTATCTGTCTATCTATCTATCTATCTATCTATCTATCTATCTATCTATCTATCTATCTATCTATCTATCTATCTATCTATCTATCTATCTATCTATCTATCTATCTATCTATCTATCTATCTATCTATCTATCTATCTATCTATCTACACACACACACACACACACACACACACACACACACACACATATATATATATATATATCTTTAAGGGAAACTATATGTGGCTGCACAGATATTGTGTCACTGAGTATGTTTACATATGGTAAAATGGCATTTGAGTACAAATGGGTTAAAATACACATTTTATGATAATGCAGCAAATGAAAATGTGCTGAGGTGTGTAGAGAGGCACCTTCGCAATTCCCTGAAACGGTGGGGGTCTGAAATAATGGGTCCTTGGCGGCACCTGCACTCCATCTCTGCACTCCAGCAGATCGACACATAAATGCCATCGGACAGCTCATACTTATTATGCTTAGATGGTTTTGGAAATGAGACTCTGGCTGTTTTCTCAATTTGGAGCCTTAAGGCAGTGATTTAAAGAGATAAAGCGGCTAAATCAGGCACAGGAGCAGTGTCCAACCTATCATTGACATGACCTTGACTTGCAAAGCAAACTGAGACATGAATCTAAAGGGGCGTTTACATAGTTAACGGTGTCTGATACAAAGACCAAATGATGGGTATGGAACTACACTGCTAATAAGGTCACTTGAGTGTTTGCGTCAATATAAACCCATAAGCAGATGCACGGTTAGATAGATGTCCATGTATCTCATAGGCAAGTCAGAGACAGAGTAGTTATGGGCAAGACAAACCAAAAATTCACCAAAAAAACATCTTTTGAACTACTTTGATTGATATAATTAAGATCAGCCCTTTCCTAGGGTTAATATCTAATAAACCCCATCCATGATTTGGCCAGTTTTATTTTTAAAAAAAAAGCTCTCTCTCCCACTCTCTATTGCTCTAACACACACACAGACACACATACACGCACACAAACACACACACACACACACACGCTCATTATTCGAGGAGTTTAACCTCCACAAGAAAGAACCTTGGACAGAGAAGCGCACTGAATATTATGCATCATTAATTTGGCTTAATGATTCAGATGATAGTAATATGGTCTGCTGATGTGATAGAACTGCAGGATTTGGGATGAGAGGCGGCCCAGAGTTCAGACGGAGAGATGTTTTAAGCATGCTGCCCTTTTCCTCAGTGGGAGTACAAACAAAATGTCCACTTTGAAAGGCGCTACTGCTGGTTTCATGTTAAAAGCCACGGTCCAAACACAAGGAACAGAGAGGCCTGTATGAAAATACGATGTTTACAAAGCAGGGTGCAGATAATGTTGTCCTTATACCTTGTTTAAACAAGATCTATTAAAACCGAGACGTAGCTTTATTGTTAATTTTGAGGATATTTAATGTCTGCATATTTGTTCTCGGGCACCCATTTGGATGCGCCCCCAGACTACCAATATAACATTCATTTTATAAGAAAAATTTGGCTCTATTAATCTTCCAGACTGGGCTTTGTAATGATGTCCACAGATTTCTTTTCATATATATATATATATATATATATATTTTCCCAACGAGCCTGCGCCATCCATTCATCCCCTCGGTTGTCTATGAACCTCTGTGTCCCTGTCAGTTGCCCTCTCTCTGACACCGGTGACAGCCATCTTCTCACACGGTGATCTGATTAGTGCCTCAATGCCACGTTTAAGAGAAACAACCTTGAGCGGACTGTCAGACAGGTATGTCGCAGGACACTTTGGATAAACATTATTATATTTGCGCAGAGACTCAGATGACCAAATTGAAAAATGTCCTAGGTTTAGTTGATGTCTCACTGAGGGCAAGCGGCTTCATTTTTCGGGACGGACGGCGAATTCAAAACCGCCCCATTGCACATTCTTCTGGCTGCATTAATGGTTTAGAAAATTCTGTTGCAGCACAATGTGGCATCACGGTGGGTGAGAGCATGTTATTTTAGTTCTCTCTGAATAGTTTCCTCCCACCATCCAGAAACATACATGTTCAGGTTCATAGGAGAGTCTTAATTACTGTGAGTGAATGGTGTGTGCTTGTCCTATAATGGACTGCTGATGTGTTCAAACAGTACCGGAATAAATCAGCTCACAACTGGATAATATAACTGAAAATATTTTAAGTGTAACTTCAGAGTAGAAACTTCTGGGGAGACCATGCTCCCCGATACAGCCGCACTGGAGAAAATATATGTGTGCTTTGCCAGTCAGTAATCCCTTTTAGGCAATTTGGCAATTTAAAGATATATAAAAGACAAGAAAAATGCAATGTTCATCCAATCGGGTTATTCCAGAGGGGGGGGGGGGGGGGGACTGTCACGAGAGCTTCTACAAGTTTGCTGCTAGACAGTCTCATTTTGTATGCACCGTGGGAAAAATAATACTGTGGCTTCTGAATTGCCTTTTTTTTTTTCATTAATATGCAAATCTGTTTGGTCAGCGTCTTGACGAGGTGGAGGCGCGTGGTCACGTGCTGCCCAAGTCCAATCAGCAGATGCAATCGACAGTTATTACAAAAGTATTTTTCTGTGTCTTCGGGCCAGCGCACCACACCAAAGGGCCGAGGCTTCATTGTTGTGTGTCTATCTCTGGTTCTTGTGTTCACAATAAAAAACATGATCTACGTGGAGGGAGACACACAGATGCCTCCCCGATGACATAATGTCTCGCAAACCCTCCATCATGCTGACAGGATATAAAGGATGACAGTATGTCATGTGTTCCCGCTGCCGCGCACAAGAAAACAAACATCGCGTTGAAGAACACTGAACTTCGAAATAAATCTCTTGTTAGTGTCACCTTGTGACCCGTGAGATATCTCCTACTCTCCACTGACCTGTACCTCAGGCTTTACACCCAAGCTTTCATTTTCATGCCGGAGAAAAGCTTTGTTTACTTCTATCCCCGACAGGGTGCGGGGGGGGGGCTTTCTTTTTTTCCCCGTTCTTTAACAACAAAATTCTGATTCTTGTCCACGTCGCGTGGCGAAACACCCCCAATCAGCAGAAGAGACTGCGCGCGGCGCACGGGCCTCGCTCCCTTGCAAATGCAGCCCCCCCGCGTCTTGTGGAAAATGTCGCTTTGCTCCAGAGACAGACAGGGAATGTGACAGGATCGTAACTTACGGCCTCTTTGAGCCATCCACGCCGTCTGTCACAGCCACATCGGCGCCCGCCAAAGTGAACCATTACGCGCGGAGTTCAGAGGAGGCCATCGGTTCCGGTGTATTGTGTCCCGTGTGCGTCGGGATCATGATCATCAGCGCGATTCTCCTCCACATTATCGCCACCTATTTTCGGTCTGTGGGCTGTCATTTGAGTTTTGCCCATTTCGATCCATTTCAGACAGTCGGAGTGGCTGTGAACGAGCGCGCAAGGGTTGGAGGAGCTCGTCTCCCTTTAGAGGCGTGTCACCTGCAAAATGAAAATAACGATGAAAAGGTGATATTAATAGATTATTCCTACAAAAATGAATAGCTTCAATTAATTCATGTCCTTGAGTGGTGTATTAATGAGGCAGCTGTATCCACAATATCCATATACTCGAATGTGATTTATTTGTAATTTATATGATTTATATATATATACACACACATATGGGCAGCAGGGCTTATCTTCATTGTGAGATACATCCAGTTTTAACGTATGTCTGTTTTCTTTTTGAACAGCAAACATTGCCCTTTTTAATTTACCAATTGTCGTCCTCTGTTGTGCATTATTAGCATTCCTGTGTCTAATTTTAAGCTTCTAACTTCGAACTTCTGTCAAGTCGCTTCCCTTTCTCCCATTATGCTGGGTTTTAACGCACACATTGTTCCCACTCAAGACTGTACCTGGTGATTTCCCAACTTCTGGGACAGTAAAGGTTTCTCAGACATTCACTTTTCTGACGCAAATTAAACCATCCAATTGTTCCAAGTCGTCCATCAGGCTCTGGAATAAAAAGATAAATGAAACAAATGGATGAATCTAAGAACACAGAGCAGAGATTTGCCAGTGGCACGCTGACAGAGACCAGGGAGGCCGGTGGAAACAGAGTGACATAGCGGGATGCCACAACAGATGTGCGCCCTGCGTCAACATGTCTCTACATGACGCTGCCCACTACATTACAAATAACACTCCCTGAAGTCCCAATGTTTGGAAACTTCGCGCATGCAGGATGCCCTCGCAGCAGCTCGCTTGGCTGAAAGCCCACACTTATTCCTGCTGAGACTGCGGAGCACTTCATGGTGGAATTAAAAAGTTTAGTGGACGTTCTCTTCTTCGCAGCTGGCGCAAGAGAGTGTCCACTTTGCAGTCTCGGTGGAAATGGGGCCCTCCACAGCTGTTACTGCCGCCTAGTTCATTATAATTTCAAAAGCGACAGAAGAAAATATGGCTGTACGCTGTATATCGTTGTAAAAAAAATGCTCTGAATAATAGAATGCATGCTCTACGGTGTACAATGCTACATGATGGTTCATATCATTCAATGCACTGCAAGAAGGACATTTCAAAGCAAAATGACAGCAATGAAAATAGGAGCTCACCACATTACAGCGAATGACATTTATAAGGGATTTTGTTAATCAGGAATTGTGCTGCACAAAGCAGCCATGTGGGCTTTGTTTCCCATTCATAAACAGACAGTAAAGATGAACACTCAGTGCAGTTCTCACTGCTGAGGCAAAGTGGTCCAGCTGCCATGTCATACTTTATTTAAAGTGTCTTTTTCAAGCCACCATTTTCACCATTACCAGTAGTATGCCCTTGTCTGGAATTTCTCCCAAATGTCGGATTTATTCACTCAGGGCTGACTTGCACAGGTGCACTCTCTCCCACTCCAGCCACTAAAATCTGTTGCCTGACTGAACATGAAGGTGTCACACACAACTTGTACATACCTTGATACTGGAAAGAAAAGGAATGATTTAAAAAAAAAAAGCGTTGAAAAAGGTGAATTTTCAAATGATGTCAGACCATAGTGTGAGTTACATGGCACAGGGTGAGAGGCAGATGACATGTTCAGGGTAGATGAATCCATCCATCCATATATTTACTTTACCCTGCTTTATACCTTACCGGGTCTTTTTAAGTCCATTCCGGCTTACAATGGGTGAAAAAATAAATATACTAAGTCACCAGCCCAATGAGAGGCTCACACACTCAAACCCAGGGTGGATGCAATCCACCTAAATGGTAACTGCAATGACAGCTTAATTTGAAGTGTAGGATTTCTTTATAGCCACTGTACCGACAAGTTTTGCCTGATTCTCTAATGTTTAGATCACATGTATTTACGCTGTGTGCTCTTACACCACTGTAATTTCCACTGCGATTCGACTGTCAATGTATAATGCTCCTAATCTGGTGTAGTAGCTGTTGACGTAGGAGACCAACCTGACACTGAGAAACTGCAGGTTCGCCTGGGTCATTATTGCCGCAGCCTGCAAGCTATAACAGAATGTGTCATGTGCGCATGGTCAGACACTAAGTGACCTCGCAGGAAACAACCTTAATTAAAAACTGCTGCTAATTTCCCCAAAATGAACCTGAGATCAGGCATGCTGATGTGAGCCGATGGCTCTGCACCGGCGTGCACAAAGGGTCAGGAACTGCAAGCTGCAGTACGCCATCACACTTTAAATCGCTGCGGTAATGTTCTGCGACTGGCGCTAATGTGAAAGATGTGTAAGTCAGTTAATTTTTAATGCCAGTTTTAGCTCAATTCTGAAGTTATCATCATCATCATCAAGCACTGGCACTTTTGCTCCATTAGGCTCTTTGCACTTTGGGTCATTTGAGATTTGCTGATATTAATAACGATCTCCTACAACAGTCTTATATTTCCATTCGGTGTCTTCTTCCTAAATATGCCCACCTAATAGATGGCTTTAAATGCAACACGCGAGAATGTAAACCACTGTAAATATACTTTTTATTGATAGTAAATATTAAATACACCATGCTTTTTGGGGTGGGGGAATAAAAGTTCTTTTTGCCATCAAAGTGACATTGCTGTCACCGCTTTACAATCCTCATTAAAATAACTAACGCCCCACATGTCAACTTGTCACAGTAAACAAGCTGCGGGCTCGCAGCAAACAGAGAAGGCATGAATGACAATGTGGCATAACACGTGAGGCACTCCTCTGGTTTAATACTGTGGACATCAAATAGCACCCATGTGGCGTATTTGGGGTACAATATCTTCTTCATCGGGGATATTCTTGTAGATTACACCAAGGCTGTAAAGATTATCCCTCCATCTCCACTTTGGTTGCTCTCACTCTCCCTTTCTCTCTCCGTCTCTGCTGTTTCTCTTGTCAAATCCTCATTTGAAGACCAAAAACTGGATGTCGCAAGCCTTTGTTGCTGTTGCTGTTGCTGAGCATTTGTTATGTGTGACAGAAACCGTAGCTTATCCTCGCCTGGTGGAGCATTCAAAGCACAAGCATGCTTTCTGTGTGCTAGTGTGTGTGTTGTGTTGTCCGCGCAAGTGAGTGTGTGTTTGCATGATGAAAACTGTGAGAGATAAGGAAGTGACCGTGCAAAGCTAATGCCACAAGGGGCGGCGGTGTGTCGGACAGAATCAATACTCACCTCTGCAGACAGCCTGGATTGCTTTGCGGAATTACAGTCGTTTTTTTTTTTTTTTTGTTTAATCATTTAATGCGTGCTTTGAGGAATTGATGATGTACAGAGTGAGAGCTGTGCCTTCTTAGCCGAGTGTTAATTCAACTTTCTAAGTGAACGCTTCACTTTATTCCAGCTCTCCTGTAAGGTCTGGAGGGCAACTGCTGCAGCAGCAGCAACTGCTGCGACTGTCTCCACGGCGAGCATTTAGTGTGCTGCATTGATTTATGCACTCATCAAGCCAAGAGAACAAAGGACATACAGTACCATGTGCTTGATGTATTGTTTTAAGAATGAGCACAGATGGTGTTGAGATAATTTGCTCAATTTTCACCAATTCAAGTGCAGTGATTTGCACATTTGCAGATTAAATGAATTTTGTACATGAATATGCAAAGTGTTAGCAGCGCGTTCATTTGCTATTCACTGTCTGTTGTGCTATTAATTTACAGCGTAAGTGATTTGTGATGCCCAAAGAGAAAAAAGAAACATTTCCAATCATCCCTAAGGTGATAACTGCAGTCGGAGCAGACTGGAAAATTAGGCAAATCTCCAAATCAGCTCTCCTGGGCAGGACTAATCATGTTGCTTTATCGCTCCCCAAAAAGCTTTGGTCTAATGTAACTTACAGTACGCCATGATGCCTCTCTGCATGCATCCACTTAACACTCGCAAATAATAATCACATGATTTCTTGTATTACCGCTGATGCATTTTCCAGCCCATAATGTTTTCCCTCGTGTCAGCAACACAGTGTTGAATGGGCATTTTCCTAAAAAGCAAAGCACACAAACAAGAGGTACTGTGCCATAAATGTTTCAGATACTGCGATGAAACCCATGCTGATCTACGTTCAGTGACTTTATTTCAATTAATGAATAATTCAGCTCGATGAATTTGCACAATGTTGCATCAGAAATATAATAAGAAAAAAAGGGAAAAATTTCCTTGAAGTTGAAATAACCCAGCATAAATGTTTCAGTGCTTTCTGGGCTCCAGCTCTCCACACGCAGGCAGGGCCACCACTGACATAAAGGGGGTGTCCAGGTCTCACACTAATATCAAGCTCTGAAATATTTGAATAATGGAAGAAACAGAGTCTTCCTTTCAAATCGTCAAAGAGAGTTTCTGCCAAGCGGGAGACAGAGAAAGCAGCGGTGAGAGGCAGAGGGAGAACTTTGGTCAGTATCCACTTTGACAGGAATGACATTTCTATTCTTGTTTGCCTGACAGAAACCTATTGTTAGCGTACTTCCATACTGGTTAATGCACATCACTAGTATCAGAGCAAAGGCTTGATATTTACATCAGTCAAAACAGTCAGTCACCGTGATCCAGGGAAATGCTTATTGTCACACACAGCTGTTTCCTCACAGAGAGACGAACCTGGCAGGTAGAGCACCGAAACAGCACTTAAATGGCCAATTACTTCTGTTGACTTGCATCACATCAGACCAAATGTATGGTATCTTTCAAGGTTTTCAATTTATAAAAAACTATTTGTTGCTGAGATATGACTACAGTGTCTTTTCCTTTGACACTTTATGAACTCTTGGGAGAAGTCACACACACACCCCGACAGATTTCTTCATGCAACGCTCTCTGAGTGTGTGCAACACTTATCTTGAGTGCATGAGGCTCAAGAACAAGGTGGAATGGAAATGCAAAGGCTAGCTAATGGCTCCTCTGTTCTTTAGCATATTCATTTTTAAAGAGATGGATTGCCAATTGCAGCTGCAGTATCTCAGCCAGCTTCCCTGAAAGCCATTTCAATAATGCTACATTTTCACAGATTATTTATTAATCTGACAATGAAAGGTGCAAGAAGCCACCTAGGAGACACCATCCCTCCATTCTGTCTGTGAGAGAAAGGTAGAGTGAAGGCATAAACCTGCAAAGACTCTTTTCACCCTGCACCCATTCTGGTTGGTTTTCATTGTTGCCGCTGTCAAAACCTGACAGGCCTGAAACACTCTAGACAAAAGTATCCTCCCGACATGTGCCCTTTCTGGTCTTCGGTGAGAGCTTGGAGGGACTATTAGAGATGTGAAATAAACTTGTGTGTCCTTGAAGACTGACTTTAAGGGGATGTGTCCATATTTCAATTATGTTGGTACGCCTTTCATCCACCAGAGGCTTTGTTTTGGGAGTGAGATGGTGAATGACTGGGCGAGCAGGCACAGCATATGAATTGGCATCGGGCTCAGTGACTTTGCAGCTTTTAGTTTAAAGCATTATGATTTATCCTGAGAAATGCTCTCTTTTCCCTAACTGTGTAGCACCAAACTGATTTTTTTTCAATCTCAACTGCCACATATTGAGTCAAAGCCTAGAAACGCCCTTACAAGCCAGAAAATACTGTACATGCAGTGCATGCATCATGGTGACAAACTTAAATACAAATGGTCTCCAGTCAGAAATTTGTCGAGTGCAGCATCAGGGAGAAACGGATGATATTTTCTCTCTGTTAGTTCAGTCTGGTGCATATCCATTAGAGAAAATGACTGCAACAATGGATCAATAAAAACAATGAACTGCTTAAAAAAAAAGTGAGCTGAAATAAATACCACAGCAACTAAACAAATTAGCAGTAGTTTGTAAGTCAACAAATGTCAGAGCGCGAACTGTATTTCATTTGATTTTAATAATTGTGACGAGGGACTGGGGGGTTGGAAGGTCAGAGCTTTTTCAAAGGGTTTCATCTTTTTTTTTTTTTTTCAGTTTTAGTCATTTAGTAAAAACCAGCAAATTGAGGTTTTGAGATTGGCTTGCAGTGGCTGGCCATTCATTGACCAAATGCCTGCCCATGTCTAATTAATTAAGGTGCCTTTGTATGGAGTAATGAATTAAAATGTCATTCAGGGAGGCGGCTGTTATATGATATAGGGAAATTGACTGCAATCCAGTATAAGAACCCGCCTTTATTTCCTGCACAGAAGAAGACTGAGGAATATATTTATATAGAAACACATATAATGAATTTTACATATATATATATATATATATATGTGGGTGTGTGTGTGTATATATTTATATGTATGTATGTATATATATATATATATATATATATATATTGTTGAAACTGCGATTGGTCGGCGCAGAATATCTTTATTTTCTCCACAGTGGCTTTTGCCGTTGGCTGAATTAAATCACATGCAAAGAAGCGTACACAGACAGGCACACACAATGCAGTGCACACACAGTAATGTATAGATTAAGAGACCACTGCCATGGGGGGGAAAAACCTCTAATCGTTGGTATTCTGAAACATATTCCACAACAATTTACATTTACACTGCTTCCTCCTCAAAGCTAAGACAAATATCACAGCGGACCGGCAGCCATGGTGGTTGAGGAATTAATAGAGTTCTGCTGTTGTCAGTCGTGTTGCGTTTTTACCGGCTACACTGCCGCAGCTTGTGAGGGAAGCTGAGGCTGATTAAATTTGATAGAGGGTGAAGCAAGAGAAAATGTACACAGAGCCGCATAGGGAAATTATCTGCAGGGGAGTTGTCAGCATAGAGAATCACTGTATGTTGGCCAAAGTGATTTTGTTGGAGGTAATCTGAGAGGGTAGAGGGGTAGATGGGCTCTAACTTGTATATTCACAGGGTGGGGGGAGGGGGTGTTATAAATTTTAATCTCATTGTATTGTTTAATATAAGATGTGAACAGAACCTGACCTTGTGCCTTGCTTTCACCACATTATGTATTTTGCCTATGTCCACTGAATGCCTGATTTCTCCAATTTGTCATCTCATCAGGATTCGCCAGGAGATCCAATAAATAACGGCGGTCCGCCATTGAGCAGATTAGGTGTCAGCTAACTTCCGCTCCGCCCCACGTGCCATGTTGAAGCCTCTGGGGGCCTGTGTCCCAGGAATGATGGGTAATAAAAATGAATCATAGATGAAGGCCAGAGACAGGGTGCTACAGAAGGAGCCTTGATACATTAAACAGGCACAGTCGATATGTTCTCTTGTGATAATAGAGCATATAGGAGCTGCCGCCAAGCTATTTAACGCTTGTCAATCTGAGCCACAGAGGGTAACAGGGTGACCACAACAGTCCACAAAGTGTCTTTTTATGTGGAGGCTTGGGGATAAACTTTTCCACCATTTAAATCAGCTTTTTTTTTTTTTTTTAAAGCAAGCCCATCAGAATAATATAAAAAAAAACAATGGCGAAAATAGACTAATCTAAATAAGGCCAATATTGACAAACCAAAAAAGAATTCAATAAGGGGAGAAAAAAAAAACGCTGATTTTCTCTCACTCTGGTGAGCTACTCTGCTAATTAACAACAACACAAACCTAAACGCTGCGTAGCAATAAGATTTAGAGCCCTGTGACTTCCCTTCCTCAGTAGTTAATTGCTTCTGATCTCACTTCCTTCGGTCATCATTCTGAGGAATGCTTTCTGCCTGCGTAAAAGCCACTTCCTTGTTCCACCTTTCAGGGATAATTACGTCCCCTGCACACTGATGGATATATTAAGAACAGAGGCAGAGAAAAAAATCCACTAATCCTGTGCTTTCTCACAGCAACACTGAGATTTTTTCCAGCATGTCACTCTATACATGCTCCCTCGCTGCAAAACTGGAAGTGTGTCAAATTGGCCCAGAGCAGCGAAATCTGTTGTTGAGAATGAGTGTCACTTCCAAGGAAGTAAGTACATCAGTTCCATCAGTGTGGCCTCTAATTGAATGAGACATGTCAGTTCAGGACAGCATTTGTAGCCAATGGTTTTTGCATAATTACATTAATATGGTGCATATTTACATGACCTTGTAAAAAGAATCCAAGCTTGCCACAGCGAGAGGCAGGCCCTGCAAATCACAGTCAAATGCAGTCAGCTGACGCCTAAACTAGCAGCTAACGTGTGAGATCTGAACTCTCGGTGCCTTCTGCCACACTTGTATAAGATAACAACTATTGACACCTCCCCATTAAAAATGTATTGGGGAGATAAACATATGCAGAATGAAAGCAGGAGGAAGTGTGTATATAAGTGAGTGTGAAGGGATCAAGAGAGCTCAGGGCTTCATGTTCAGTCAATGCACGGGCTTAAATAGGTGTAAATATCTACAGTACAAAGCTGGATTTGAGCTCTGGAAAAAAAAATTCTACTGTGAGTGAAATTTCCACTAACACTGAATTTTGTCCTTGGTGTGTTATATTTCTGGTTGACATGGTGTTTCTGGATGACGCCACCTCATTGCAATATGGTCTCCAGTTCGAATCCTGTTTGGGCCGAGGACCTTTCTTCATGTTCTCCTCATGTCTGTGTAGGTTCTATTTCATCTTTGGGGACCACAAGCCCATCCTGTCTTCAGTGAGGTAGTGTCCACATTTCCCTTCCCGTCCATTTGAGAGTATCCTTAGTTCTTTACAAGCTGATTTTCTGGCTCACCTACCTTTACTGGTGGGCTGCATGAGTGTGTCCCAGTTCCCAGCATGGATGTTTGTGTGAGCAGTAGCTCACAGCTTCATCTGCAGGTGAGTTTGGTGTGTCAGTCTCTGTTGGTATCATATGTCTGCATGATTTTCATTCAGTATTAGCCTGTGCTGCTGATTTATTTATCTGCTGATCCTACTTAGAAAGCATACTTCTGAGAAAAATGTCCTCCAATCGACTACTACTACTACTACTACTACTATTCCTATGGCACCTCTATCATGTCCCAGATTGTTCTAAAGTAAGAGGACTGAACAGATTTAAGATTTATGAAACACATTTATCTATATATACATGTCCTGCATACTGTGACACACGGACAATGGTTGGTTGGAGGATGCTTGCTTTTACGTGCCTATCGTCAGCATCATCATCAACATCTACAGTTTCTTCACCTATTTTGCCACCACTGGCAGTTCAGGGTGCTACCCTTTGGGCTCTCCCTCCCTCCAAGGGCGTTCACAAGATTCATGGCCCTGCACCCTCTTGCCCCATTCCATGAATGCCATTGGTTGACCAATTGACATTTCTTCATCTCTTTGGCCATTTCAGCTGTGGCTCTACTAGGTTTTCCCCCTAGAGAGGTGGAACAGCTTCCACTTGGATGCCTGGTGGCACAGGTGCAGGAAGCTCATGGTGTCACGGCAGGGTATCCTTGCCTTGGCCCTGTGAAAGGGTTGTCCCTCTGGGCTCTGTACCATCTTGCAGGGGGACTGTCACGACAGATGACTGCCCCAAGGATGGGGTGCAGTGTGGCAAAGTTGGATGGCCCTTAGGCAGTGGTCCCTGGAAGACAAGGATGCTCACATCAATGTGCTGGAGCTGTGAAGGGTTGAGCTGGCTCTCAAGCACTTCTTGCCTAATACAGTAGGATAACACATTCACTGTGAGTCATATAAACCATCAGGGCAGGAGCAAGTCTGCTGGAAGTGACAAGATATCCCCGTCTGATCAGCTTTTGGGCAATGAATTTACCAGTAGTGCAGAACTGCATGGCAGATTTTATCTCCAATCAGAAACCTCCAGCAGGGGAGTGGTGCTTCGGAGATGGTACACACTATCTGGAGGCTCTTTGGCAGACCTCTTAGATCAGAAGTGCCTCTCAAGATTGTACAGGTTGAATGTGGCCACTCCCCATACACTGGCCATGGTCCTGCAGCACACTGAAGGGCTGTAATCAGGGTTCCTCTTGAATTTGCTGGCATATGTTGTTCAGTGCTTATTGCATTGTCTTTGGTGGTCAGCAGGGATGAAGAATGAATGTGCATTTTTTTACTCCAGAATGACCACAGGAGATCTCTGTCACTCAGAATCCTGAAGATTCTGTATGAGATATTCCTTGAATGACACTGGACGATATATGGAAAATATATTCTCCTCCAGGTCATCCAGAGATCATGTGACATTGTTGGTATATACTGTCAATCTATTCATGCACAATGGTGAAAATTCAGTACTTAAAGCACCTCTGGTGCTCATAGAACTGGCATTTATAGAACCATACTTGGTTCTATGAAACATGCATGTTTAGGCTGATCGGAGACTCTGAATTGTTATAAGAAGTTTTGACTTAGATCCAGAGGCACACAGACAATAGATGTAGTGGGTTTAGGCAACTCTATGTACTACAGCTAAGTAGAACTGGGGCTGAGGGATGTTAGCAAGATGGATGCCAGGGTTTAGCCGGCAAGCTAACACAGACTCCTCTCTGCAGAGGCCGGTCAGAAAATCAGTCCACAGTTCGGCCAGCTGGGGCAGAGATAAGATGAGGTCAGAGACAGAAGGCAGTTCAGGCAGGGAGGACAGGAGAGAAGAGAAAATAGAGGCACTTTACTGAGAGTGAGACAGAGGCCAATCCCAGGCTGGGTGGCTGAAGGGGGTTGGAGACCCAAGCACCGGTTGATCAACGGTTGGACAGTCATGTGAGAAGTATGAAGACAATCTGGCAAAGTGCAAGAAGCTGGGATTAGTTTAAGTAGTCCAATGATTGTTGGAGGAATCCGGTGATTGGCTGAGTAGAGCAGGTAAATAAAAACTCAGAAGAGAGGAGAGTGAAACTGATGAGAAACAAAAAGAGGTCTCTGATTTGCTTACAGTAGATCCATGACATGATATAATGAATTTGCAACCTGTCCACCTACCCTATGTGAGCAACATTGATGATGGATGGATGCATGCATTTCCAGCATGCAGGTGACTGCCTCCTGTAGTAGTTCTGCCCTAGTTGTTTGTGTGCTGTGCAGAGTTGCGATTATTAAATTACAATGAATGGTAAGAACAAATAGCATTAGTCTTGGCTTGACATGCAATTAAACAGTCGGAAAAACAAACAAGAGTGGACAAGTGTCAGTATTAGCAAAGCTTCAGAATTACCCTGAATGCTCCTTTACAAACTCTTCCATCAATCGGTTGTATTAAATGTATTTCTATGAGTGTCTGGCTGAGAGCAGGGCGCACCGAGACCCACAGAGACAAACAGAACACAAAACTTCAACACAAACAACAGCAACAAGAGACACCGAGAGCAGCTGTTGAAGCACAACAGAGAAGGGCATTGATTGCTGGAGGATGTACTTGGAACAAGGCAAATCAAGCAAAGCACAGGACAGAGCAATCACTGCAATGACTTGAAAAAACCTCACTGTGACAGGGAGAAAACTGTGGAAAAATAGACTTTAAACCATTGTAAGTCATTGTGAGGTTGTTTGCAAATTTATTTGTTTTGCATACAAATTTCCCTTTAGATAACATTTTCCTTACTTTGGCAATCTGGGCTGTAAGTAATAGAGTTGATCTGATTCATGAGTTGAAAATGCTTTATTTTCCTTTGACTGAATTAGTACACAGTGGCTGCCTCAAAGATTCAACAGAAATCAATAAAACCTAATATTTCCAAAGCTAATTGTACTTTTCTGATAATAGACTCTGTTACTATTTCATTTGTTTATGCCTTTTTTGGCTCTAAAAACATTCTTTCGAAAAAATCTGTACGCATGCAGTAAATAAATTGATTCCAAAGCCACTAAATGCTGCTCCACTATCTCCTACAAACTTGAATCTTATGTTATTTAAGGGTAATCCCTCTGTATTTGGCCCTGAAGAGCTTGGCATTGAACCGGGGCAGAGGTTTGAATTTTGGACCAAGTGCGTCATGACCCGCCGCTGTTCATATTCACTCCTGTTGATATTTTTGAATCCTTCACACCGTTGTCAGTGAAGAGAAAAATCAATTTCTAAAGAAAAATCAATGCCAATTCCCTTCCCTCTGGGCTTGTCTCCGGCTTACAGTATATGGAACAAGTGCGATGGAAATAATGATCGTGCTCTCCTGGCTGCACTACCACAGTTTTTTGGCCGTCTGAAAGTGCTCTTGAGGTCTCCTGTGGAATAGGCGCTGAGATTTGAGTTTGTTTAAATTAGTTTAAATTACCCCAAACTCTTCCCTATCTCGCCAAAAAGTCCCTCCCCTGCCTCCAACTGATGCAAAGATGCACAGCCAGGCAGAGGAATGAGAAACGATCGCACAGCCAGTTATTTAAACACTTCACCACCCTTTATGTTGATTTCATTTTTTCACCTGACTTACAGATTTTTCTCATATTTTGAAGGGATTGTTCCCAGGTGCAGGTGCTTCCTCTGACACAGGATGCAACATTAAATGTGAAGCATTTCATCATTTTGCTGTTTAAATTAAAGGCAAAGATGATCGAATCTTGATAAGACATGCGTAGACTTTGCAAAACAGGTCGCAAAATCACAGCAAATATAGCATTAACAATCCTAAATGGAATTTGTTGTGGTTCTGTTGTCATACATGGTAAATAGCAGAAGCAGTACTAGAGGCATAGGAGAGGCATAGAGGCATAGGAGCCTCACTTTGAGCTGAATACTATTGATGTAAAATATTTTGTGCATGCGTTTTTTAATTCATTTTTTAACCCCTGCAACCCGCAACAAATTAATACCAAATGTGCATACATGTATAACAGTGACTCTTGGTCCCGGTCCTGTGTCGAGCAGTGTTGATAAAACACAATCTTTTCTGCAGAGGGCAGCTGTGAAAAGCCACAGGGAGCAAATAAACAGATTCATGAATACAATGCATACTCAAACAAATAGCACCATCTTCTGAATACCAAAAACAGTAGCAACTACCTCCCGCTTTGATTTAGTGCCACTACATTTATTTCCATCTATTTAAATTCCGCTCTTGCTTTGTAATCACTGTGGAGAAGCTTTCTCCTCGTACAATGCATGCACCCAAACACAGCTTTGTTTACAGACAGATTTTTTTTCCCTTTCCAACTCTGGCTTACAATATTATCTCACCATCGTGCTTGCAGCGATGTTTAATTCTTTTTTGATATGTTGACAGTTTACCGAGGGAGTGAAGATAAGAAATAATTTTGGTTTAATTGAGTAGACGACCTAATGAATGTAAGGCCAGATTATCTTTCCCACTTTGAAGCAACAGATGATGGTATCTTCATCTTTTTTTCCCCTTCCTTCTCCTTCCTCCCTCTGTCTATTTTTCTGCCTCACACCGCTTTAATCACAAGGGGGCCACGGGGAACTTGTGATGGGCTGTGGCTGTATTGCTGTCACTGTGTCCCTCCCACTCTCTGCTCATGTGGAGCCTCAGCCAGAGCTGGAGCAAGGACACAACCCCTTCAGGCAACCACCTCCCAAATCTGAAGGGATGAAGCACATGTTGCCACAGATAAACCACTGTGATCAATCTCATGGATGCACAGCGAATCAGTGGAGCAAAAGGCTTTGAAAATCAAGCCCTGTCCCTGATGTGCCCAGCAATGATTATGTGGTCAGTGGTGCCAAAGGCAACCAGCAAACATCAAGGAACTTGGAGCAGCGGGCCTGTCAGTTCTCAACACTAATTAAACATACACAAGTAGCCGAGTGATACAACGCCAACAGGGCAAGGGCTGACATCCTTTGGTGCCTAATAAGTCCAAAATCCTGATTTCTAGCAAAATAATTTTATCATAACATAGTTATAAATGTATCTGCGGCATCAAGGTGAAGCTGCGAAGAAGCTGTGGAGCGAGGGGATGGATGAGGTCTCCTGTTTGGTCATAGAGTGGGAACCATTTTTTAATGATCACTGTGAGGAGCAAGACCACACAAACAGCAAGCGGGGAACTGTCTGCTGCAGTTACATGACCACCATGGTCAGGCACTGACTGGATGGTTTTTTACCCCAGTGCCTGTAAGAGAGGCTTCTGCCACTTTTGAATAATATCATTAATTGTTACATTAAAAGTGAAAAAAGTTCACGGATTTACAGCTTTTGGAGCAGAGATTAAATGTATGTGTTGAATTGTTAAATAAAAAAATCTAAACATTATTCTATACATGACAAATTTGAAAATATATGCAACATATAAACACACTTAATGGATGTGTAGGTAATGGAAGCACTTTTACTGCATTTATACATCAACATTACATGGTGTATGGAGTCACATGATCAAGCTTTGAACAAGGTAGTGTGCTGTGTGGACACACTAGGAGACAGATTTTCCAGAATTAATCTTAAAAGCTAATAAAACCACAGGCCCCAAAAATGTTTCGAAGGCCCTCCTTGGTAGCTGATAAAGAACGTGCAAGATTTTGGACTGAATATGAGCTTGCTTCAAATAAGCTATTTCTGACATGCATTTCCTCCATTGCTGGCTATGTGCTGTGCATTAAACAGTGCAGCACCTAATGAGACTGATGTTAGGAATACATTGGCGTATTTAATGCGCTTTGACGGGTGCGGGATGCACCACATTCCGCACGTTGCTGCTGCCCGGCTGAGGTGAGACTGATATCAGAATTTGTGCCATTGTCGTGGACGGCTGTCTCGCTGCCTGCCCTGTATTTGAATCTCCGACGAGGTTGGAATATGTGCAGGGCAGGACTGGGCTCATGCTGATGATTTTGATGTGCCGCAAAAGCAGAACAGTGTGAAACCTGTCACTGCCAGCCCGCCAGCCGCAGACGGGCTTTATCGACGCTGTCAAGCAGGACAGGTGCAACTCGGTAAGTTCATTAACATTAACCAACAACATCATGGATGACAGTTTCTGATTTATCAGGCTGCCTAAAACACGCACGTGCAGGTGCTTTAATTTCATGAAATGCAACCACACAGTTCTGTCCGGAAATGTGTTAATAACATGTCGATAATAATTATGTTTTCAACACAAACAAAATGCATCTAAATGACCAGTGCAAACACAATATTTATAATACAACAGGGTGTTCGCAATAACAAAACCAATTTCAATTTTCTATTAGGTCTCTAAGTATGTTTATTGGATTCACATTTTGTCAGAAACTGAAAGTTTGTATATGTATAAGGTGCAAGATGTCAAAATGAACAAGAATTTGAGCAATGAAATGATTCCCAGTCAGCATAAGTTATCACATAACATATTCCAGGGAGTGCGTAATACTTCAAATGATCCCCAACATAATCTTGGAGCACCTGCAGAATGAAAAAGTAATGTCTGCCAGAATCCTAAGACTTAGCAAAAGAGTACCCAGGGGCTGTTTGGGCTCTTGACATTTTGAAATTTGTTAATCTTGGTTTTGGATATTTTACGTAGTATCAAATGGCAGTTTTACTGTTGCAGTTCAATAAAATTGGACTTGCAGATAAGCGTCCCCCCCCCCCCCCCCCCCCCCCCGCCCCCGACTCCTATCTAGGGGCTACTTTCAAAATTCAGTGTCATGTCTTTTAGAAACCTGAATTTATTGGTTTTATGTTGCAACATGCAAATCATAGGCAGTTTATCCCCAAATGCATAATTGCTGGAACAATAAAGTTTCTTTATTCTTGGAGATGTCCAAGATCGGGACACTTTGTAATAATAATACTAAACTAACGAAAAGCCACCAGAACCTACCCCTCCAAAAAAAAAAAAAAATCTACCATTCAAACCTTTCCAGGTGGTGATGAAAATATTAACACTGTGCCATGTTGCTTCATTTGTGAATTGCATTAATGAATGCAAGTTGTCCTCGCATGAAAGGTAAGTCGGTTGCATCACCAGATCACTGGCAGCTATTGCTCATCACTTGAGATCATTTACCACATTTGGGGCTGCAGATCCATGCTGGAGCAAACTGCAGCATGAAGCAAAGGGCTGCAATATCATCGATCATCCTCATTCACACTTTGTCAGATACCCACCTGCACTGTGGGCACAGCTTCTTTGTGCGATGACGCCGACCCCCTGGTTAAGTAAGGCTAACAGTGCGTGATGTGTTTTGGGATTTTTTTTTTGCCCCGATATGGCGATGCTGCCTGCATGAATTCGAGCGGCGTGCCACGGCCCCTCCATAAAGACCCGGCCTGGCGGCTTTCCAGCTCAATCACATTGATTTTCCATAACAATATGAAGAACACTGTTCACTGCCGAGGATTAATGAATTGCATCTTCAGAGTCACTTTGGCATTCCTAATGAAGGTAGATGAATTTCCCCCGCGCTGGCCAGCTGTGTTTGAATTGGTGCTGACTGTGCCAGGGCACATCCGTGGTGAAGTCGGCGGGGAAAAAAACCAACAAATATTCTACAGACTCATAAATCTTCTTTTGGTCTGTCAGATAATTTTTGTAAAAACATATGATTCAAAGTGTGACATTTATCATAATCAGGCGCAGGGCCCTTCGCCTTGTTTCTTCCTCCCTCCTCCTTCCTTCACCTGAAATGAACACGTTTGCTGTCGGTAGAGTCAGTATGAGGAGCATTTCTGGCATTTTTCTTTGGCTGTACTGTCATCGGCATAAGGGGCTCTGACAACGAAATACTGCGTTATGTGATTAGCTTGTAAAGTTCCTGTGAAGTCACCTCATCATGGGCAGTGTTTTATTTTTTTGCTTGCTCTGTTCAAAAGCATGTAAATTTAAGAATCCCGGCTTGGTGAAGATAGTAGATTGGTCTGGCTTTACGGCAAATAAAATCACTTATGTTTGCACAACCATCACCAGTGCTTTAATATTAATCAAGACTGGAACAACAGCCCCTTCATAATGGCACACAGAGTGAATGACAAACATGACCGGGCAGCGCCTTACAGAATTCAGTCATTTATGCATGAACCAGAGTCTGGGCCTGGACCAGAGAGCGTGGATGCAGAGTCAGTGGATGGTGGAAGAAGCACGTTTACAGCATTCAGTCTAGAAGCGCCTTTACACCACAGGAGAGTCCCTGACAGTTGGAATCCCCCCTCTTTCTAAATGCAGGGTTTATGCCATCTTCACCTGGTTTTGTCTCAGATAAGTGAAACGTCAAATGTTGAGCACAAACATGAAGAGAGACAGGGAGAGTTGCAGAAGCGTTGTTGTTGAAGATAAATTAAATCCACTAGTCTCTGGTAGTTTGGTCCACTGATGCAGGGAGAATGAAAACACTTTCACGTTGATTTTGGCAACAATAGCAGGGCAGTTGACATATGAAGGTTTAGCCACCTTTCACACAACTCCTCAGTAATGGCAGTGCTCACCCTTGTTGTTACTCTGGCTTGAACAAAAGCCCAAAAAAAACAAACAAAAAAAAACTCAGCCATTTTCAAACTGGAAGTGTGGACGAAAACTGTGGACACTCCACCTAATGTATAGGTGGAACGTATATATGTTTTAACCAATATATATGTTTTAACAAGGAAAATGCAATTTCCTGGTGAAGACTCTTTTATGTAAAACATGCCATGTTCAACATAACTAATGAGGCAGCAGTAAACCTGCCTGCCCTACTTCTGGGATCCCTGCAACCAAAGTACACCACTATCCGTGTTACATTTGGGTCCAAAAGACAACTCCTAACACCTTTATGCTTTTGCGGTAGTTAGCTAGAGGCTAGGTAGCAAGTTCATTGTTAATGCATGTGTTGTATAAAAAGGCATTTCTTGCAGAAATATCATTATATCTGGCCCTCAAGGAAAAAAAAAAAGTTTGGACCCCCGTGTGCTAAATGGAAGTTACAAAAAATGTTTTAATTAACAGTGTCACAAGTGTCTGCTGGAGACGCACATAGGGTGAAGGCAGAGAATACACCCTGGACAGGTCTCAAGTCCATGGACATACATACACAACAATCGCTCTCACTCATACGCCTAGGGGCAGTAATGAGGGACATGCATGTTTTTGGACTTTGAAGAAAGCCAGAGTACATGTGGAAAACCTAGACAAACTTCAAACAAAAAGGCCCTCGGTCTGAATGAGAATTTGACTAAGCGGCAGTGCTATTCACCAGTATACCATGTCATTTGGACCCGGACTTTTTATAGTGAACATGGCAGTGAAGCCAGAGGTTTAGATTATTCGTCTCAGTAGAACGTCTCACCTGGCCACCATGAAAGAATGTGCAATATTTAATGTCAATACATCCCGTAATGGATGAGATATTTCGGGCTGGACCGAAACGATCCTCATCGCATTGCCATTTATCAGGCCAAGGCTAAAAAGTGACACTGATCCAACAGAATGCACAGAGATTAAAACTATCTAATTGTAACATTAGTTTTGCAGCATATGTCTCCTGATTCCCACGGCAGCGGTTGCAAGACATTTAGCAGAACAATGTATTACCGAGGGGTTCATGCATTTTTCTCTGTGATGAATACATTAATGAAATGGTAATGAGAAAAACTTTCTATGACACAACTCCCGAACAGACTGGGCAAAATGTGGAAAGCCACTTAACTGCATCTATGGAATCAGCAAAGACAGAAATATGTACCTGTTTTTCCTTTTTTGTCCATTTTCCTTTCTGACGTTCAGTTGCTATACATTTGGTGTGTGTGCAGTGTTACTCCAATTTGCTTGCACGTGTCGAAGCAAGGAAGGAATGGCTTTTACAGTTGTCCCCGCCGCAGCCTGGCTCTGTTTGTGTTGCCACATAGGAAGGTCCTGTGGGTTAGCTCCCAGCCCTCCCATCCAGCTCAGTCTGATAACAATTAATTCACTGAATCAAAATCTCTGCCTGACATCCATTCCCATTTCAGACCACCAGTTATGTGAACATTGACTCAGGAATAATCATTTGTTGAACTTTCACACCAGCCTTCTTGATAAGCAAGCCTTTGAATTATTTTTCTGCTTGGCTGTCTCCGTGAAATAGCTCTTGGCTAATGTAAGCCTGTTTTCAGATACAGTGAGCTGGATCTGTGGCTATGGGAGCGGGACCGCTTTGCCCACAAACACTGATCTGGCGAGGCTGAGGAAGAGATGCATTTTAATCAATGTACACTAAAATCATATTTTTTTGCCTCGTGTTGAAGGGCTGTTTTATGAGCACTTAACACCGGCAAAGGACAGAACATAGTTTTGCGTTTCATTCTGAATTCATTCATTCATTAAGAGATCTGTGGGATTCTGTCTTCAGTGAAACAATCCTCAGACAGGTTAAAACCGCCACTCAGAGGTGAGTGTAGCAGAATAGGGAAACAACACTGTACTGTTCAACAATGGTCTTTTTCTGTTTGATGTCTACTCCTACCTGGGTAAAACAGATGCACCAGACACACATCTGAGTGCTACATACACAGAACATAACAAGCACAGATACAGCTCCTCTTTTACAATATCTGTCCTCTGCGTGTGCTCCTGTCCTGAGAGGAATTAGACAACACGAGCGATGGGCAGGCTGTGTTTCACGCACAATGACAAGTTGCACGAATCCATTTTTTTTCCATGAGTTTCCCTGTCTCAAGGTGCCTTACTTTCTGCGCCACTCACTCACCCTTTCCTCACAGTCTGATTTTGTACAATATTTTCAGCAAACACATTAAAAGCATTTGAGAGGGGGAAAAAAAACAGCCCTAAATCCAATTTTAACCTGAAAATGAAAAAAAAAGGAGCAAAACAAGATGGACCAGGCAGCTTGTTTGACTATGTATGTAATTTGATTCCTAACAACCATGACATCACTTGTGAGCAGCTAAAATAAAAGGGGATGCAGAAGAGCGGCATGGAGCCTTCATCCCCAGTCACCCAAACTGGCTGGAACCAGCATGAAACATTGCTCACAGGCAAATGAGATGAGGCACGGTTGGAATTGAAGGCAAACAAATTGACTCTCCACACTTGCATAGGCTGTGTTTCTCTGGTCCTGCCACCACCACGTTACACGCGCGCGTGCAGACATGCAACAAGGAAGGAGACAGGGGGGAGCGCTCTGCCCGAGGCCACCTACACGATACCCTGAACCATGTGTGACTCTTTGTGCCAGCTTTGAATTGTCTAACATTCAGGTCAGAACAGGGAAGTACATCTATCTTCTCTGTGTCAGGGCGCAGCATTGATGGATGACCCGGCCTGTTGAGTTGTGGTGGCCAGGTGATGGAGCTCCATTAATAAACAGATTGCAGGGCTTCGCTCCTTTGTGTGCTATCAACAAGAGGTGCTCTTCTTTATTATTTCTGTGTCACAGATAATAAATACTCATAAACCTAATGACGCCTGATTACTGCTGCAATCTTTGGCTCATTAGGCTGATTAGCTGCAATTGTGTAATGCTGCGGATGTTTAAAAATACACTCCTGGTGCCTTGTGCGCGCATGTGTGCATGTTTTGGGCTAAGTGACAGATATACCGACTGAACACCAAACGCATCTATTTGTTATCATTAAAATAGCAATGACACCATCGTCTGGTTTTAGTAACACTCCACATTTAACCTTCGACCTTCACGGGCTTGTGTTTGTGTGTTTTTGCATCTGCGAGGGTGCTCAGCGGTAAAATGCTTCAATCATGTTGCCTCACATAAGCCGCTCTGGTGCAGGCATGTCTCTTAATTTACAGTCCTTGGTGGAGAAATGTCCTTCAATGTCAGAGTGAGCCTTCTGTGTCCACAGACAAATCAACAGAGCGGGTGGAGTCAGTGACCCCAATAATTTAGTGCATTACTCCAGACATTTTCAGATGCTGCGGAAAGTGCCCATTTTTCCCAAATCGAGCCTTGGCCCCTCCTGTTTATTACAGGTTTGTGACCCACGCCGGGCCCCGCTGAGCAGGGGAGCGGGTGCCGGTGGTGGAGGGGGAGGGTGGCGCTACAGCAAACAGGGGTCATAGCAATGACACCATGCGTCTCCACATCAAACAAAACAGTCTGAAAGCTGTTTTAAGAGGAAGTAAAACTTACTGAAAGCACCTCTGCAGCAATCGCTTCGGAGTCCGTCCGTTTGCAATCAGGATGTAAGGAAAAGAAAAATATGCAGCAGTATTGCAAAGTGGATTTAAATCCATTCTTTTTTTGTTGTGTGTGTTTGGAGTTTATACTACTTAAGGAGATGTTTAGCCCAGTTGCCTCACAACTACAAGATCGCTCGCTCAAATCCCCCTGAACTGGAGACTCCAAATTGGCCCTTGTGTGTGTGTGTGTGTGTGCATGCGTGCGCATGTGTGTGCGTGTGTATGTATGTATGTGTGTCCTGTGATAGAATGCCAACCTGTCCAGGTGTGTTCCCTTGACTTCACACTGTGCGAATGAGTGACGGCACGCTGTTCAAGAGTAATTTGCCTATTTTCTCTATACATTTCTCACAACAAATCCACGCCACCCCCACGTGCACACACTGCAAACACACACATGCACACACCCGGATACAAACACAAACACGCACACACACACACATATGCCCACATCCACAAAGCATTTCCCAAATAAGGAGCAGGAAATGAGAGTTCAACAGTTTGACACCCACCATATCAGGCTGCCAACCACATGCCAGAAATGTGTTGACGCAGATGACATAGCGCACGGCCTCCTTTAATTGCTGCTATTTTTTAAACCACTGCAGGTGCCTTTGCTTGCACCTTGCATGCAGGTTGATTATATGTTACACCTTAATTATGGAAACTGCAAATGGATTAATTTCTCACCCATTTAGTTCTCCGTGAAAGCAGGAAATTTCACTTTTTTATCTTTGTCTCGGTACATCGGTGGACCCCTCACAGCATCAGACACCGAGCTGGCTGTCTGTGAGCTCACGGCAGAGCAACATCAAGATTGCGACCTTAGAGGGTTTCACATCATCTTCACGCTGCTTGTTCACACCTTAAGTATGCAGGAAAATATTCAGCTCGTATTGCTCCTCATATCCAGCACTTAGGGTGCTAATAACAAACAAGGACTTTCCAATGCCGGGTGCAGCTTACCGTCACTCCCTCCACGTATTCAATGAAAAATAAAGATGAACAAGAGAAATAAACACACTGGAGAAACTTCAGCTTGTTGTACGTGCTTGTGCGCGCGTGTGTGTGTGTGTGTCTGTGATTGTGTGCTCAGTGTCAGTGCTGCTGCTGTAAACAAATCATTAGCTGGAAAACCTGATAAAGAAGTAATCTAGTTCAATCGATTTAAAACCACATCTGTAGCAACGCAGAAAATTGACACGAGTGAACCAGTGCGCGGAGATGCAAATGTGTCTAATTTTGCCTCATATCTAAACATCTCCCCTCGCTAACAGAGAAGCAAGGCACTGACAGTTCCTCACTGAGGGTAATAAACCCATTTCAGTGACAACAATGGCTTTTTATTGTATCTTTCAGCGACGGGGGCTCTGAGCGCTTTTGTTTATGCATGGCGGAGGAGGAGAGTGAATAAGGGACGGCAACATTGATCTAGGACCCCAAGGCTTCATTTTCCCATGGAGACAGCATGGCTAATTAGGCTAGCATGTTGCCTGTTCCAGCACAGCTGCAGTGAGAGATTAGACAGACAGAAGCTGCCAGCTGTTACTCAGATGCAGTATCACTGACTAATTGAGACCGGCAAACGTTCATGGAGCGGGGCCCACGCCGGTCGTTCGCATCACGTCGCCCATGATGGGTCCAAACTATATCATCCCACGATAAGGTTAATCAATGAGACGGGTGCGGAACAGAGGACCTGGTTAAAATGTAAATAACCCAAATGCGAACGGCTCAATCGAATCATTGAGAGTCGCAAGGTTCCCTCTTGAGATCTCTTAGACTGTGTAAGTGGTGGTGGGGGCTGGGAATATCAAAAATAGATTTTCGCTGCTGGAACGGATGCAGGCTGACAGCTATGTGGATTGACATCAGACTCACAATTAGCATTACTGGCTCAGTAGTTTTACAATTATATCACATTTGATTCTGGTTTCAAAGCGGGCGACGCAAAAACCCCGATCCAGAAAAGCAGAGACTGATGAAACACAATTTTAACAGAATGTGATAATTTGTTAGTCACAGTTGACATCTACTAATTGAAAACTGCACAAGGATAATATCCATAATGTCTCACCTCATCAACTTCATTGATTTTAGTAAATGCCTGGTTATTCTTGATTTGATGAAGGCACACAAGGATCTCAAGAGCATATTTTGGATGCTTTGAGTTATGCATCTTGTGAAATGCAAATGTAATGCAATTTATCTGTTTAATCGAACACTTATTCTATGACTTATACCTTATGACTTCAGATCTATACTGACCACTATCAACTATTGAGACCACTGTGCTGGATGAAATCTATCTTTACACCTCAGCTTTGAAAATCATTAGCATTTCACACAATGACTATAGGCACTGGAATTGTTGACCTCATCTTAGAATATAGGGATTTGAGATAATTCTGAAGATTGATCTGAGTTAAGGATGAGAAGCCTTGATTTAATCTTTAAGCTTAAAAAGAGCTGTGAGTGGTGTGAAGTTGGCAGTGTTGAGTAAAATGTTGTAAAAAAAACGAAAAATCACAAGAATCTCTGTCAACAATGGAGTTGTACTCCGTGGCCTGCACATAAAACAAGAATAATTAAATTACAATAATTAATAAAATGCGTGTTGCTGTTGTTTTTTTCTGAAAAACTGTTAATGCAGTGATGATTTTTTTCTGTTCAGTTGTTTTTTTGGCACATGTCCAGGAAGCACAAACCGTATTTGATCTTAATTGAGTCCAGCTTCAGAAGTGGGGCTGTTTTACAAGGAGCGACTGTGTCACTGTGTCAGAATCGCGTTGGCTCCCTTGTGTTGCTTCTCTCTCCACATCTGCCCTGAGTGGGCCTCATTGGCCCTGTTCCCCCGTCAGCCAGTCAGCTCCTTTCCCCATTCTGCACACTCTCCCACCTGCTTCCCATCCACTGGTTTGCATTAGTTAGCCTTCATCTGCCGTTCAAGTCATCCAAATTTGTTTTATGTTTTTGTTTTTCCAATTTTGATTTATTTTATCTTCTATTTATATCAAATCAAATATTCATAGTTCAGCATTTGGTCCAGTCTGCCGGTCTCCTCTTTTTTGGATCCTATGCTCTTCCTGTATGATCCTGTACAATATGTGCTTACATTTTGAATTTTCGTTTTTTCTTTCAATTTCTTTTGTTTGATTTCGAGCCACCTCTCATCTGCCAATCAAATCCATGAAACTCCGCCATTCAAGCCCTCTTAGCATCTGAATGGTAGAAATTCAACAGTATCTTCTGTATGACGCTGGGAAAAGCTCCCAACACAAGAACACAGTCTGAAGCTTGTTTACTAGCAATGATAATATCAACGGTATTCAACTGCTGGATGTCAAACATGAGGAAATATCTCCAGGGAAGTTAATGCAACCACAATTAGTCACGCAAAACAAAGCACATCCCATCCAATCACATTATTAGTTTTCCACTTAACGGCCCAGTTTTACGCGCGCATTAGTGTACATTACCAGAAAAAGAATACATTACATAAAATAGTAAAAAACCTACAGTCATATCAGTAACCCATAACCTATTATATTTCAGAGGTGTAACGGAGCAAGTGTGATTTCTTTTTTCTGTTCGCTGTGATCGCCATGGTGTGACTGTGCGTTACGAGTGTGAGTGCCGTGTGTTGCTGCAGGTTATCACGTCTGAGGCAGTGGAGGGATGACAGGGAATGTGGCTCTCCATCGGATAACCCATCCTCCATATAGCCGCATATACTGAACATACAAGCAGATAAGACACACAAGCGCACACGCACATCTGGCTCAGAGCCACTTGCACTCCACTCCGCGTGCACCTCCCCATCTCTTGACAAACCATCATGTACAATCCCGCCACTGTATAGCGCTGTCAGAAACTAACCAAAATAATCTCTTCTGCTGGGGAATTTAACTCCATACCTTCTGGCATAGTGCAGCGATGCAATTTAATGCCTCCTGTGATAACTAATGGAGAAAACTCTTAAAACTTCAGAGCTTATAATAAGCTTGTCAGCTTATCATATTAGGCATGTGAGCTTATAACATTAGCATTTAAATGTTACAGTAATGTGATTGGAGGGCTTTGCCATTTTGACTTTGCCATTGAGGAGAGAGAGAGAGGCAGAGATGCACTAAGAGAAAGGGCAATGATGCTGTCGTGAGGCAGTGTTGAGGACCATTGTATAACAGTTTTACAATTGTGCAAGCACTACAGTGGACTCACAGGTATTAATTTACATCTATCCATCCATTACCTTACTCGCTTTATACTCACCTGTGTCGGGGTGGTCCATTGCAGGGCGCATTTACACCTAAAAACAATTAAGAGCCTCGAATCGACCTGAGCGTTAAAACTCTGAGAGGGAAGCCCTCGGGCTGTTCAGGATTTGAACCACAGTCTGTGTATTCCTATTTATATATAATCAAAGTGAGGAAATAAAAGTGCAACAAACAACTCCATAAGCTAGTTTCTTCTTCTACTCAAAGATGGGAGCAGTGTGGGGGTGTTTGCATATCTCAGTCAAATGATGTAGTGGCAATCACTCAAGGCTGTTCTTGTGAAACTGTTATTCTATGAGTTTAACTATTAGTATTAAGTTGAAATGCTCTTTGCATTCTGCCAACAGCATGTTGGAAGAGTGCCCCATTCACTCTTCTAATAATCGTTCCCACTGCAGTGAAATGATATGCAAGGAAATGGTTTGGTAAATGAAGCACAGGATGCAATCAATAATAAAGTTAACACTGTGGACATTTGTAGCTGGTAGCCAGATTCCTCAAGTCAGACAACTACAACAACAACAACAAAGTTGATCCGGCAAACTTGACTTCTTGGCATTACTTCTGCGTGCTGGTGCAACAGCTTGCAGGTCATAGGTATTACAGCCTTATTATTCTGGTCAGCTGCAGATGAACTGACCCGTTAAGGACAAGCATACTTGATATATCATGCCAGAGGCAAATATTAGAGTACAGATCAAGATGCACTCACAGAATCACTAAGGCTTAACCTTTTTTCTCTTAGAGAGAAAAAAAAAGTCAAATAGAATTGTTTAACAAAATGACAAATCAACTCTAACGGCCTACATTCACTGTAGGCCTCCTACACCCTGTACTGAAAAACTCTGCCGTCTTGGCATGAGTAAATGTTTTAAAATGATCCTTTTTTTTTCCAACATCCACGTCAGCTTTTGATATTATTTTACATATATTCATATTCCATCTTGAGTGAAAATCACATCTGAATCATCTTTCCATTTCCTCCTTAACTAATATGAAAGCCATCTGTAATTTCACATATATCTATTAGCCTTCGGAAGATATACTTCTTGCCTGAAATGATTTTGCTGCTGTGTGTGTCTGTGTTTGTTTGCGCAGCTAGCCTAGACCTTGTGTGCCTGAAACATAACTCACAGTTCATCATTTTACCTAATCATGGGCGATCTTCATCCTACCATGCTATAAAGACTCTGAAATTAATGATCTTCCTGGCAAGATGTGGAACTCAGCAAGTGAGCAATTTTAGGATTGACAGAGATTATTAAACAAAACTAATTATAGTCATTGGTACAGAACAATAATATCCTGCATACTAAAGTATTAATGTGGGATATTAAAATAGTCCTATCCATTAAAAGACATGATATTTCATTCTATCTGCAAAGAGGAAATAAGTCTAATAGGCCTTTTTATCTGCAAGGAAATGGGCACCAGCCGAGGTAGATCAGTTAATAATTGAATATGCTTTCCCATCAGATAGTGCACGGGGTGTGTACTCAGCATTGAACAAATACAACTGATAATACACAACAATGATTTGGCATCAAGGTATGGAGAAAATGTATTAATAGCATCCTGACCTGTTTGGCAGACTGCTTTGCAATATCATAAAATACAAGACACCTTGAAAAATGTTCAAAAGTACTTTTTTTATTCAAAAAAACAATAAACAAAAACAAAAAAAACAGTTGAAGACATTCTGGAATTGTAGCTTTTAATAATTTTTTACTCATGTAATTGAGAGGACTATTTTCATTATCTGAAGAAAAGAAACCCTCCAAAAACTACTCTTCTCCTATGTGGGTCATCCATCGCACTTATTAATGAGATGACTGCACAATTAAGATGAAAAATTACTTCTTAATATAATTTAAAATGCATTGTTGTTGAACTGCACTAATCCCCCATGTTGCTTTAAAGTGTTAATTTAATGTCCCTGTTCAATCCAAAAGTAATTTTCTGGCACTATTGTGCAGTAAGTACCAATTAGGTCACAAATTACTTGAACTTAATGAGTAGTCAATAGCAGACCATGTTTGATATATTTCTTTGTTTCGGGGCCGAAAAAAAAAAAAATCAAGGTAAAATTGGTGTTTTGAGTTTTCTCTCATTTTCAATGAGGCTGATTCCGCAGTGCCTGATGCCTGTCTGCTGCTCAGATGGAGCTGGGAGACTGGCTCTCACTTTCGAACAGAAGTTGTTGAGGCACACGAGCTGCAATGGACTTGACCATGTGCTCTCTATTCCCCGTCTTAGGGTCTCTGCTCAGACCGTGACCTAAGGCTCCTCATCGAAAGCCTCACAGCAGCGCTGCATCTGCTGTTAACTAGAGTCAAGCCAACGAGCGCGGGATCAAACTCAGAGGCTTGAACGGGGATTGCGATTTCGGATTTTCTGCCCGACGTATATGGTCCTATCGTCAGGCATCCTGCTAAATACTAATTGCTGCGAAGAAACACCCGCAAAGCAGGTAGAAAAAGGAGGCACTGAAGGTAAATAAATCCAAATCGCATTGAAACCACCCTGTGCTGTTTATTGTGAGAGCTATCGGCGCCACTTACTGTATGCAATGCATGTCACCTTTAAGACTTTCTTTAAACTCATTTCAATGAACATACGTAATAAATATTAATGATTAAATATCGGAGTGGTGCTGATTAAATTATACATGGGTCAATGATGGTGGTGAGTGAGTCATCAATAGTTAAAGAGCTAAATATACCTCTTACTGCAGAGTGTCTGTATCCTTTCTAAATGGAGCCTCATCACATAATGAGCTACTTAACTGCTCAGTACCACTCCTGTCTCCTGCATGTCTTATGATCTACTAACATACAGTATGAAAACAACAAATATATCATTAAATAATAAATAGGCTGATTTTCCTGCTATTAGACATCTCTCTTCTATTCATATGTAGCTGCAGGTTTCCTCTGTTCCCCAAGACTCCACAGTTTTCATATCAGAGCTTTGATCGTATAATGTGGAAATGTGTTCATATTCAAGCCTCTCATTTCCGAAAATAATTCATGATATACTTTTACGTGCTTAAGTCCAGTCAGACCAACTAACAATGATTCATTATATTGTCAAATTGCACTCTACCCTGAAATTGCTTATCAAACAGGATGCAATTTTACACGATAAGATTGCAGCCATTAACAATGTTCTGATGGCACATCGGCACGCAAAACATCCTTCTGCCCACTTCAAGAGCACAGCTCATGCAGACTGAAGTGTCTCTACAATGGGAGCCCTATGGCACTTCAGTGCGTTATCAGTGTGGGGCAATCAGGTGTGTATTCAAATCAAAATGACAGACCAGGATATCAAAGCTCAATGACATTTTGCAAAGCTTTGCTATTGCAGTGGGCTGTTATGCATGCAGGGATTCAACTTAAAACTCATGGGAATTTCACTATTTCTGAATCGTCATGGCTTCCTGCTACATGCAGCCTCACCGCTGAGGAAACAGCTTATCCTAGCATCTTTTTCACTGAGACATCATATCCTCAATCACGTCGTTATTAAACATATGTCTTGTAAAAATTGATGAACATGGTAAAAACTGAATGTGCTGCATCTTTGCTACATCTATTTAGTGAAACTCGTGGTTAAACTGTAGCTTTAAAATGCAAAAGACCACGGTTGTTGGTATTTTGTGTCTCTAACAGAGCAGTCATGTACAGTTTATAGGAGTTGACATGGTGACAGAGCAGAGTGAGTGCATCAGCGGCTGGCCTGACCTCCAGGGATTGTGGAGTCATGTGATGATTGGTTTTGAGCATCCAAGCAGAGTGCAGGTTTAATTAAAATAAAATCCATAGGTATTAATACAGTAATTCCGGACATGTTATATAACCTCAGACATTAGAGACAGAGAAAATGGAAGAGAGCAAGAGGAGTAGGAGGAGGAAAGATAAAGAATGAAAGACACTTTTTCAGAAGAATTAAGAAAAGTGCTCTTTGTTTAGTCAGGTGTGGAGCCCTGTGGTGATTAGGCACTCATATGGCAGCCATGGCTGCCAGAAGCCATGCAGAACTAACAATAAGCCTGATCTCCATGGGCCAATTAGCCTTTGGAGTTCCCATGTAAAACCTTTCATGAAGAGCCTGTGAATGGAGGCCATTACGGACAGAGAGCTGCGCCAGAAGAGCCCCTGAGTCTCCAGTGGATATCTTCTTCCCTGTCCAGTCAAGCCTGCTCTTGTGACAAGCAGCCGTGTCCTTAAACTGTACATGTGGGGTACTGGGGAATAGAAAACTGACACTGTGCCCTACTGGAAACCAATTACAGCTCTTGAATCAAAGTCTCATCGGCCATTACAGCAAGGCAGATAGGGTTGATTGAGCCAAGCTCAAATCATCATTATGACAGAATTTGGCTATGAGACAGAGATTGTGGTGGTCATCATGAACTGAAGCTGTGGTTGACTGGTTCATTGAGGAGCCCAGAAGAATTAGGAAGTTTTTCCTATTATGAAAGTGTTGTACACGTTCTATGAAGTGAAAAAAACTTTCCAACTTCCAGATGGCTGGAATGACATCCCTCAAAGTGCTGGAATATTTTCCACAGTCTCTGTAACAGCCTCCGACTGCAAAACCAAAGATGGAAATCTGAATCAGACTGTAAAAGGTCATTACATCACTGGATAGCAAACGTATTCGTGTCAAGATTATCTAACTATGGGAGACTCACACAACAAAGAGCAATTCCCTCATATTGATTTAGTTGGCAACAAATTAACACTTAGGGGATGGTCATCATAATCAACAGCAGAGTACTTTTCACTCTTGAAATTCTATCATTGATCCATATGGAACATTAATTGTAATGAAGATTTCTGTCCTCGTGGCAGTTATTGTTGCTCGAAACTGATCAGTACAGGCTTAACCATAGATATATACAGAAAGCTAGATGCCTTACGGTGGAGTCACAAATGTCCACACAGGTCGGCCATCTTACCACAGTAAACCTTCTGGCAGAATCTGTGGAGGTGAGCGGGCTGCCCGGGGCAAGATGGCCACCAAGTGCAGACGTTCGACTCCATAAGCGAACAATGTGGACGAGGCATCTCGCTTTCTATATATACCTATGGGCTTAACCCCTCAGGCAGTTATTGCTACTGGCAATGAGCAAAAAAAACGAGGTCACCAAGCCGAACCAAGGAGTATAAAGGGGGAAGCATGCATGAGAGTGTCAGATGTGAGCTGCAGCAGAATAATCGCAGAAAGTCCTACACCCAAGGTGCCTCATCTGGAGAGATCGGATCATCCAGACAGTGCCGACTGGTGACAGTGCTGACTGAGTGCAGCTGTGTATGAGTAAGGGGGTATGCTGATTGATTTCAGCATGAAAAAGTGACTATTTCTGCTTGTGTGGGTGCCTGTTTTATGGACAACTGAGGAAATGACCTTGTGATTTTGTGTGATTGGTCCCCTCATAATTTATAATTGATAAGTTGTGTTAATACAGGTACAGAGCAGGTGCAGAGTCCTTGTTTGTGCTTCTAGGTGGATTCTTTAGTTGCCTGACCAATACACACAGACAGGGTATAACAGCTGACCAATCTATTTCCTTAAGGAATCCCCTTTGCATTTTGTTTTTCTGCAGTAATAATTTACTCCTACTAATCTACTCCACTACGTATATTGTTTCCATCAGATTACTTAGGGAAGGAAAATCTCAAATCTCAAAGAACTTCAGGAAGTATTATGACGCTCGGTGAGGTTGAGACAGCAAATATTAGATATGTAAGTGTCAACATGTTTGCCAGGCTATCAGTACTTAGTGGTGGGCAGAATGATCCAATAATGACTGATGACCTACAGACAGGGGTGATGGTGCATGCGCCCGTGCTCTCCACATGTTGTCAAGGAAAGGTGAATTCTTGTTTATGGAAAAATCTGAGGCACTTCTCTGCAGTGATATCAGCAATACTGATCCTGCGAGGTAGCTGATCAATACCTTGGAGTATTGCACACCACTCTCAGAACTCTCAAACTGCTCACTCGGGAAGAGATATCATTCAGGGCAGGAACTTCACACCATTCAGTCACTTAGTGGCACAGCGTAGCATTAGTGGGAATAGTGGAGATTTGGAATATTTACTAATCAAATCCATAATCCAAGCAAGATTTAAAAGTAAGCCTAGCCAATTAGACTTAGATATACCCCCTATAGTGAAAGATTTCCTAAATCTCTCATCCCAAAAATTACCATCCAGAATACACTCCTAAGACAGACTGTACAATTTATCTGCCTTCCTCCAAATGGGAGAGAGACATGGCCCCTACTCCAAATCAAGACACAAATTTGCTTTAATGCTTTCATAGTGACTCAACTTAATTTGAAACTCGTACAGTGCAAAATGGTCCATGGAGCACATTGCATAGGACAAAGAATCTTCAAAATGTACCTTGGGCCTGCATACACTGTGAAGATGGAACACCAGACAACTATACAAAGTGTGTTGCTATACACACCATTGTAGCAGTTTTGAGTCTGGCTTTGTAAAAGCCTCGACAGTATTACCATTTCCGTCATTGATTGTCCTTGTGCAAATGGTCTGTTGGTGGATGTTGCAAATCTCTGTTTGATCGATGCTGTGTCTTTTGCCACTTTTCTTTGTCAGACGGGGGGACTGGACCATTAATGTACGCCAGCTTCTCAGTTTCAGGCAGTATTTTACAGCGATTGGCAGATTTCCCATCGCTGACCACACCCGCCTTTTCTACTGTCGTTGCAAACCACGTGGAACACTTCACTCCCACTGTGGGTCCACCGGTTTTGGCGCATACACGATGCCTCAACTCTGCCATATGATCTACTGCTAAAGAGGAGTGTTTGGGTACAGCGAGGCGTTCAAATGGCCCTTGTGCCTCACCACTCCACATGGTACCCAAAGCGGATGGGTCACAGCATCCATGCATCACCACACATGACCGCTATTGCGTCCCACACATCCAGGATCTTTCTGTTCGCCTGGCTGGTACAAGAGTGTTTTCGAAGTAGGACCTGGTGCGCGGTTACCACCAGGTTCCTGTGTACGCAGAGGACATAACCAAGACCGCAGTCATAGCCCCGTTTGGGCTTGTTGTCTTCTTGCGCATACCTTTTTGCCTTAAACGGGCAGCGCAAACATTTCAGAGGCTGATGGACCTTATGTGACCTGTTCTGTGACCAGTCATTTGTGTTCGTCTTTCTTGATGACATCTTGGTGGCCAGCCGATCGACTGAATAGCACCTGTCACATCTCGAACAGGTTTTTGTTAACCCGGCAAAGTGCCAGTTCGGACTTCTGGTGATTGACTTCTTGGCCCACTGCATTTTATCACTGGGTGTGGTTTCCTTGCTTTCTACGGTGCAGGCGGTCCTGATTTTCCCGATTCCGGCCAGTTGTTTTGACCATGTTCTGTGGACCTGGTGGGCCCGTCACCTCCCTTGCAGGGTTTTAAACACCTGCTGACAGTGGTGGATCGGACCACCAGATGGCCAGTGGCAGTTCCTCTGTCCTCCATGACGTCTGCAGACATGACACATGCATTTCTGTCTACTTGGGCTGCATGTTTCAGTGTCCTATTCGTTTTAGAGCTCTGGTAAGCACTGGCAAGGTCCCTGGACTCATAGGTTCATCATACTACCGTGCTACCATCCCCAGGCTAACGGCTTGTGTGAAAGTTTTCATCGTTCGCTCTAGGCAGCGTTACGTTCTGGACTCTCCTAAATTCCTCTTAAAAATCACCTTGTTTTTCATTTGTACTAAATTTCAACCCAGCAATTGCCTCTTGTTGCACTGTGTATGCTTAGCGTAGTTCATAGTTCACCATCTTTGGGGTCGCATGCGCTCACATTCCATTTCCCTGATTGTGCTTGCAGGACAGGCAAGTGGTGTGTTCAAAGCACCCATGGGGTCCAGGCTGTCACTTTAATTGCACTGTCACTTTAATTAAATTCCACCATCACACTCTCTGAGTAACATGCACATTAGACTCCTTGGTCCGTGTTTCAAGAAGGTGGGTCCTGAGATTGGACATTGGAAACCTCCGTCCCATAAAGCCAAATGCCCTGCCAATATCCTGGCTGATACTTGGAGGTAGTGCTAATGGCAGGCTGTGGTTATAACCATGAAGGAGAGGGTGCTGCATGTCCTCTGAGCTGGTCATGGGAGGAGGAGCAATAGAGACTCCTCTAGTGCCCATCTTCTCATCTCAGCCCATCTTCTCCCCCAACGCCCCAACGACATTATTGTATCACTGTCATTGTGTTATTATTATTTTTGTTTTGTCTCTTCTCATTGTCCACTTTCTGTATCCTAGTAAAATCCAGTCAAATTCAATTGACAAAATCAGTTATGCCATACATCGCATTTATAGAATAAAAAAAAGAATTAGGCAAGGTTTCCATTAAATGAAAGAATAGGTGGAGAATGTAAAACTGCACTTCTTGTAAAACAAATCTGCTAGGCACCAAGGTATTCAGCTCTGTACTTAATGCCTAAGCTGGACAGGACAGGTATCGGACAAAAAGAGGCTTTCTGACAGGAAGGGATATTCGAATCACACATTGATGTTAAACATTGAGTTCATCCACAGAGGAGCATCACAAGACAGTATGTGTCAACCTGGGATCAGAATTTGGGCCATCACAGTGTTTGGTAAATAGTGCTGTTGCCTCACATCCAAAGGATTTGCGATTTAACTCCCAGTCATTGAAGGACCTTGCTGTATGAAGTTTACATGTTCTCCTCATGTCCATATGGGTTTTCTCCAGGTACTCTGGTTCCATCCACATTCCAAAAATGTGCATTTTGAGGACGATTGGAAACTCTTAATTGCCCTTACATGTGAGGGTGAGAGCGAATGGTATGTGTATGTATATCTCCTTTGATGAACTGCTGTTCTGTCCAGGGTGTATTCCTTGCCTTGAGCTGCAGATATGCACAATCAGACCCCTATGACAAGGCTGGGTATAAGCAGGTAATTTAATGCAAAGATGTGTTATAAAAATTCAATTTCTCATGAAGAAGAAAATCAATTATTAATAAAATAAATAAATAAAAGAAACAGCTTTTGAGCAAACACTGCATGTCTGAATTTTTTTGAGAGGGCATGGAAACAGCAACAATAAAAAACACCTCTGTTTCTGTTTGCTCTTCTGTTTTCTGCCACGCTTTTGAATGTGCATGAGCTTACATTTGTCTGCGTGTCCTTTACATGCGTTGATGGCTGTGGGAGTCAGGATGGTCGCAATGGCCTGATGTGTTTGTGTCTGTCCCTTCCTGCACGTCTCCCTAATCACAGCGGAGGCTGAGGGTCCTCCTCATCCGGAATTCTCCTCACACCTCATCTGCAGGTTTGAGACACGTTCGTGCTGAGAGGTGAGCATAAACCCCAGCTGCCAACTTTTCAGAAAACAAGCACTGAACCTAAAACAACAAGAAGGAAATAATTTCCAACGCTTTGTTTTCATATTTGTGCTGCTCTCCTGAGGCACTGAACTCTGAAGAACAGTTGGGGTAACATCCTCAAAGCTTGGCATTTCCAGCGAGGATTAAATACCTGGAATTTGAAGTCAGTAGAAAATGAAAAACTGTCTCCCCTGCATCAAAGAGCAACCTTGTCATTATTAGCTGTGGAGAGAGAGAAATATGCAACTTGACAGAAGTGAATATCATCTTCTCCTTTCTTCTTTCAAGGTGTCCTCCTTTTTTCTGTCAAGATGCTTACATTGTGTCAGCCTTGAAGTGCATTACAGTTGCCGTTTTAATTGGGATTTTGTTAGATGCAGTGTTCCATTAGCGCCACAGGAGTCAGTTTTCCATGATCAACATTGTCACATTGCTCTGAGACATTTTACTTGAAAGCAGGCCCCTCGCAGCACTACTACCATTTGAGCCTTTTAGGAAAGGTTACACAGATATTGTGCAGTTTTGTCCCCATTGCTCTGTTTACACTGTGGCTGTATGTGCGCTTTCATCTTATTGCAACAACACACACCATAACTCTACGTCAGTATGAAACCACCAACTATGGTTATTAAACAGCTTATAGTTGAAACATATTAACATAACATAAGGATTTTTTGTCATCTGTTCATCTTGTCACAACTATAGTTGGGTGAAGACCTGTGTCATATTTTCAACATCAGTCTCTTGTCACTCCAATATCCTGCTACTGTATAGGATTGACTTTCTCAACAGTGGAAGCAAAGCTACTGCACACACAATTGAGAGCCTAGTCTCTTGACATATTGTGAAATGACTTACAATGGTACTTAAAATACAATACCATGCATGAAGTGTGCACCAAATAAATGTACCCAGCATGTAAGTATTACCTGAGTGTAGATGCATTGCAGACTTTGGATTCATCAAAGAAAGAGTTTTCTTTCCCCACCTTGCTTACTTGATACCTAAGTTCAACACAGAACACTCGAATTGTGATCTCTCAGATGAGTCAAACTCGAACTGTCCAACATGTTTGTCAGTTTGTAGTTGAGGACAGTAATAGCAGTATGGAGCCCAAACACTGACATTATGTTTTAGCGTTAAAAAACATTTAATTATAGAAAAACTGATTATACTATTGTTACATGCTATATTATTTTGACATGACCAAATGGTAAACAAAAAAATGTAAATATAATAAATGTCAATGTAAATATAAGAAATAAAATGCAGTTTTTGGATGGATGCAGAATACAGTGTAAATATATAGCCATTTAGTCAGCCCTCGCTTTATGTACAAAGCAAACTAGACCTATGCATTCGGCACCGTATGCAATGGATATATCCCCGAACACCCCAAGGCACGATTGAACAATCTGTGTTACTCCAAAATTCAATTTCAGAAAATCGAATCAGTTCTTTCCCTATGAGTGATGAATCTTTCTGCCAAATATCAAAATTCAACTCCAAATGGTATTCGAGTTATCGCGTTAACACGTTTAATGCGGAGTGGACTCCCTTAATCCTTGAGGGCAAGGATTGCCCTCATCTGAGGGCACTCATTTGGCCGTTTGAATCTGGGGTCTCGTTCTTTTGGCCATGACCCAAAGTTCATGACCATAGGTGAGGCTATGAACATAGATTGACCGGTAAATTGAGAGCTTCGCCTTTTGGCTCAGCTCTTTCTTTACCACGACGGACCGATACAGCGACTGCGTGACTGCACCGATCCACTTGTCAATCTCACGCTCCATCTTTCCCGATCCATCTTTCTTAGCCGATCACATAGTCAGATGGTGGAGAAATGCAAACCCATGCAGACCTGTAGAGCTGCTCTGGTTGGAGAGCCCAACATATAATTGGTACTTCACACCATGGCCAACAACAAAACACCATGGTTGCCGGACTAGTCCGGTGTCTCCTCACTTTTACAGCATTGGATTCAAGATGCAGGTGGACAAAGGCTGAAAGCATTACACTTGTACTTTCCCTCCTTTCCTGTTCTTTGTGTCATGTGTCATTTACAGGATGTGGCCTTGTGCATTAAAAGACATGAACATGACCATACTTTGTGAAAACAGACAGTAATAGTACACAAGGTAGTGACTGGTTTCACACTAACTGCACAACAGGTGTTGATAATGCAGTGATGCAAATTATACTGATGATGATATTGATAGTGAATTGACTGCCATAAGGGACACATTTAAACTTTTGAGGTGAGGGTAAAAACAAAAATTACATATTTTTCTCCATTCTGGACATCTCTGCAAAGTAGCAGAGAGAGTAAGTGTATTTGTAAGTATCAAGTATAAGTATTAGTAGTGATTAAAACAAATCATCATTCAGAGAACAGTGAAAAACTTTCCTGACATTTTTGGAAAGAGTTGGGAAGGTTTTCATTCAACCATGACAAACGTAAACCTGTTTTGTAAATAAAAATGAAGAATAATTTCTTGATAACAAAAACCACAACAATGAACCGTGTGTTAAGCCCAGCGCTGTTGCTAATGCAAGGGTCCATGTATTGAAGCAACTGGTTCTGCAACGTCTGGATAGAAGGATCCACTGTCCTCGCCTGATAGGTTTTGGCAGGAGCACAGCTTTTCTTTCTGCCCAGGCACACTTTGCCCCGGTGACAACAGCACACAAAGACAAACGTTCGAATCAGTCAGATTGGACTTCACAAGGCACGTATGCATGTGTGTGTGTGCCTCTGTGTGTTGGCCACCTGAGTGGAAATGAAGACAAGCAGCCTGCACTGAGAAGCTATTCCCCTCATCCTGGGTAAAATAGTCCAGCCAGGTTTGATAGATCTCACTGTAATATATTTGGTTTTAAATGAAAATTGCAGTCATCCAGCTCAAGCGATATCTGAGGGTTTATGATTTGCAGCATGAATCCACGGCCACCCCTGCAATTCCATCAGTCCCCAGTAGCTGACAGGAATGGATAGGCTCTATTAACGTAGATATAGGAGGCCAAAGGCTGTGTTGTAACTAGTGCTATTAATCCATATAGTTGGTCTATCAAGGTGCTAAACCAGCACAGGATCAGAAGTAGTGGGCTGCTGTCACAGACACACCCCTTGAATTTAAAATGATTGTTTGAGGTAACGAAGAGGGATCTCATCCCTGTTTTCCATGGGAACGATCTGCAGAGTCTTTGACTCTCATTTAAGGTAAAATCATGTCAGCATAATCGATTTCTTGGCAGCTCTTCTGTTTTTTCCAGTGAGACGTTTATCCAAATCCGACGTCTTGTTTCTCTGTTATTCTTGAAGGTTGAGTATTGACGTGTGCGTGGCCATTTAACAACATAAACATTCAACAAGGAGAAAAACCACTTGTTTCACTGCATATAAATATCTCTGAAGGAGAGGACACGGCCTTTGATCAACACCACCACCATTAAGTTCACATCTTGCTGATGCCCAGTCTTGAAAGAGACATGATGGCTTTATACACTGCAGTACATACATTAGCAATTTAGATCGAAGATGGAGAATATTGTTTGAGTATTTGCATGTCAAAGGCACGATTTTAATTTTTGAAGTTGGTCTGAAGCTGAGGTAGGTTGTCTTTCTTTTTCTTTCCCTTTTGTGCCTTCCATTACTTTTATGTTGCGAGAGAGCAACGAGATTGTGCTGTATTTTTACAATTGGAAATTAAATAAAGGGGTGGGATGGGGAGGGGGGGGTGCGGGTGGTGAAATAAAATGATATATTGCTGAAAGTGCTGCACCTTTTGGTATAATTTATTAAAAAGGTTACACTGACATTCCTATTGATGTAAAACAAAAGGATGGTAATGCAATTTTCATTTCAGTGATGCTGCTGCCATTTGAATATAAATATATTGCCCACTGTTTGTGGAACATATGAATGACTAAATAATACAGCTTTCTTTCCTTTTTTTCATCACAAAGGGACTTTCGCTTTGTAATCTCAACATGTGTGAATGCAATGTTCATTTACAGCAATAAGTATGTAAATCCAGGCAAAGCAAGCCCGATTTAAAAAGGAAGAAGTATCGGATGTTCCTCCTCACGTGGATCTGATCCGAGTGAGGATCATATTCAGCCACAAAAACTCACAAATCACAATGATCTTTACGGCATCTGTTAATGAATGACACCCCGGGCATCAGCCAAGTTTCTCTATCAGCAGCAGAATGTCTCTCGTAAAATGTGCAACTTCATATTGATTGTTCTAAATGTTAATGTCTTTCATGCTCGGACGTCTGATATTTCACCATTAAAGAAACGATAAAACATGTAATATTGTAATGATATTTACCAACAGCTGTTCCCTGGCTGCTCCCAGGGGCCCGGAGAGGTTTAATGCTGTCCGGGTGGTTTTCTTTATTGATCCACGCGAGGAAAAAAAAAAATACAACCAAAATGTCAAAAGATATTGTCCTTCGCTATATTTCTCCACCTTTAAAGCCTTCAGGAAAAGTATAAAATGCCGTGCTCGGTTGCCATATTTGTGTCGTGCACATGGTAAAACATGTAACAATAAAGCAGATTTATTCACATTTGTTTGCCTCCTTAGTGTAAAAAAATGGCAAATGAGTGTATCCCAAGGAAATTTCTCTTCCCCTCACGCTCAGAAAAAGCTGAGATTAGTGAGAAGTATCACTATTATTTATGAAACATTCATTATTAAGTTACTTTACTCTGTAAGAAATTGAGAATTAGGCCAAATTCAAATGATATGCTGTCTCGAGAGCCAAAACAAACCTTTGATTAAGGAAATGCTCAGGATTTTCTGTCACTGCTTAAGACGTGAAAAGCTTCATAACTTGTACCAAAAAGTAGGGGTTCATCAAGGAAGGAGCTGGTGGGGACTGGAAACTGTGGCGCACGGTTGTAGAAGCTGTTCCCATAATTGCTTCGTTAAAAACCAGTTGCTTTGTGTGTCCTGGAGTAATTAAGCAGTTGGAATTTTACATTACACTAGTGAAAATTAACAAAGAGCACATCTGGGTGTCCCATAGGTTTAGTCATTAAAAAGCCCATTATTTTTCAAATTACTTTTTCAATCTTTCAGCCCCCCTAATCCGGAGGTATTTCCCAATAGACAAGTTCCCGTTCTTGTTTTGAATGACTCCTTTAGGAAAGTTAAACATTTAGCGGATGGTGTGGCCTGCAATGGCTGCCTCTCACTGCTGAACTCTATTTCCAAGGCGCGGGTGGTGTGGGAGCAGGCAGAAACCACAACGATACCCGAGCCAAAATCTGCTTGAGCCATGTACCCCGGTCTTTACCAGTGTTGAGGTGTGAGGGGGGAATTCAAAAACCCAAATTATTCTTCTGGCAAATGTGTTAAATCCCTGAATATACAGCTTTATTTTTCTTTCATTTTTATACAGTTCCTGCCGCTTACTGACCACAGTCTCTTGTGAAAAGCATTGCAATTATTGAAAAGCAATACTCTCACTTGAATGTGCTCCATTATACTTAATCGTAATTGAAAGTGGTCTTGTGGGAGAAGCTGACTTCAAAAAGTGCCACTGAAACCATCATATAATCAGTAAGAAATGTGTTTTGATTTTCTCCGTGGAGAATTTTGTCTATTCCACTGAGATTATTGACTTTATTTAAGACATGGTATGAAAAAGCCTGGACATAAAAAACATATTCAGGACTCAGAGATATTTCAACATTTCTATCTTTCTGCCAGTGAGGAGCTGATGTGTCTTTGGTGAGAGATTATATACGTTTCCTCTATACAGTCACAGTAAGCAGTAAGTTCACTTTGCAGTGTTATTGCAGCTCAGTTGCATGACTTCCCAGTGAGAAACGTGTTACAGCCTGGGTGGTTGATCCTGGTCACACTAAACCACATGCACCAGGCGTATCGCTGCGCTCAAGGCAGTTTGACTCCAGTAAGTAAATATAGACCCTGCCCTTCACTGTTTCAACCAGTGAGTTGACTTGGAACGCCAAGAATATTCTAACATTTCCTCTTCACACTTTGGAAATCTTTAAAAGGAAAAACCTCAAGCTGATGTTAACCTTTGTGTGCAACCAAAGAAAACCATGCCTTGTACAAAAATTCAGGTCAATAGAGACAATTAAAAAAGAAAATCTGGATGAGTCAAAGAAAGAGGCAGCCACAAATATGTACATGATCCTGGGCTATGTATATTAGTTATACAAACCATCCCGTATATACCGGCCAGGTTTATTCTGTCGGAGCTTGAAAAGGAGCAGACCTGATGATTGCTGTTAGCATTTCACTACAAAGCAGCTTTCTCAAAATTCTAGAGAACCATCCATGAAAAGAGCTCATGCTAAAAAAAAAAATCTTTTTTTTTTTTCCACACACACACATACACACACACACACAGACACACACACACACACACACACACAGAAATCCATGGCTGGCATATCAACAATGTTTTTTTTTTCTTTTCTCTCCAGGGGCCACTGGTGTTCCAACATCACAGGGATCCTTTGGTACAGACAAATACATATACATGACCTGCTGTGTACATCTGAAGTTAGTTTGCAGCGCCCCGTGTTACTGGTGCTGATCGCTTGGCATTATACTGTACTGGAAGACCGTGTACAGTGCTGCGGGTCATGATGAGCCCAAAAGCATTCATGCAATGCAGTCATATTTTAAAATTTCCCTGTTGTGGGACAATTAAAGGCACATTTTGTTCAATTGTATTGTATTGTCAGATATTTTTAACTTACCCCAGTGTCTGGCGTGTTTCCTCCCTACGTTTTTCTCTTCAAGGTGGCAAAATATGCACATCAGTTATACTTTAGTCACACTCGGGAGTACAGCTGAAGGACTTGAATTTGAATATGTATCATTGATATATATATATATATATATATATGAAGAATATAAAGCAGCAATGTATGGTCCAAATGTATACGATATCTAGTTGGGATATTCTTATATGTGTGGGACTATTTCTTTTTTTCCCACTGTAGGAGCCGCAGCATAATGTACCTCTTGAAAAATTCTCAAAGAGTACAAAATATAGATGATGAATTATTTACCCACGTCAGAATATTTCTGGAGGTTTGCAACAATCGTGGAGAGTGGCCAAGTCTTTCATCCATGTGAGACTCCTGACAGTGGTTGCTGCTGTAAAAAGGCAGAGCTTGAGATAAGAGAGTGCTTTGACCAGCCTCACCTCCCCCATGATAAATCTTTATCATTTTAGGTGATGGCCTGACCTCTAAGACGGGTGCCGGCCAAGAGGGTCCTCATTAATACAACTTGAAATCCTCTTGGCTCATTTCGTCTATTTTCTTGATGCCTGTGACCTTTTCAGGATTGCCACTATCAAACAAAACCCCTTTTGAGGCCGAAGAATTGGAGAGGAGCTCGAGGAGCGATCCCGTTATGGTGTGTTCCTTAGTGTGCTCTTCACTTATGGGTTGTTTTGTCACACGGCGAGTTGAATTCATTACTTGTGTTTGTCCGTGTGAAATGACACCGAGGCAGTCAAGGGAACGGGAACATGTGCAGATCGTGCACAGTTCGTGTGCGTTATGCTGCAGCATTCAGTGGTCCACCGCGAAACAACACCCCGTCACGACTCCGAAGTGCTCAGAGCAGGTGTGGGTGATGGAGGAGGTTGAGGCCCGAGTTATGAAACATTTTTTTTTTTTTGCTGATATTGGCTGCTAAACATGCCACCATAACAGCATGCAATACGTGTTTTCATTGAATTCCGTTTTTCTCTCTCACACCATTTCCAAGTCCACCTATTGTACAGCTGAAACCATTCTATACCCACAGGGCCATTTTTTCCCATTCATGCTTTTTTTTTCCTCTCATCTTGTCGCATTTGTCCTTCAGAGACTTACACAAGGGGAGAAATTAGATCAGGGCACAGTCTGTATCCAAGCAACTGATGCATTGTAGCAACAAACTAGTGCATTTTACGCGCAAGCAGACATATGCATCGATGAATTAGTATGGTCCGGATCTCAATGTCCAGCACGCACCCCTCAGACTTTTATAGGGGAAGACCTAAAGATAATTTCTCCTGCTGTAAAATGACAGTGCTGTTATTAATTCCTTTTGGAAATAGAGGTTTTGTGCCACAATTAAGCCGTTGACTAATTATAGTATGATTAATGGTATGGTAATTGTGACCCTTTTGTGAAGCACATTAACTTGGTCAAAATAAATCACGTTGCATAAAGCTTTCAAAACCCGCTGACGGAATGTCCATTTTTAAGGGTTAAAGAACAAATGATTAGAGAGCTTTATATGACAATGAGCCAGGATAAATACATACCCAGTTTTTTCCTTCTGTCCTGTTGGTAATCACAACACTTTTTGAAAGAAGTCCCTGAATTTGCGGCCGTTGCAAAGGTTTCTGGTTTCTCCCACTATTTTTCTATCATCGCCGATATTTTTTTTTTACAGAATTTCCCTCTGGGGATTAATGAATTCAGATTCTGTCAATGAAGGCTTATTTTCTTGGTCCACACACGTTGGAGAAAAGGCAAAGATGAACAATGCGCTTTCCCTCTTATCCACTGTTTGTATCTTTCGCAGATATTGGCAGAGAGGCAGGGCTTTTAGACCTTTTAGCAGATCTTTAAAAGCTGGCATGCTTAGCTTTAATTCATGCACATTATTGTTAGCCAGTCTAAAGGGGGGAAGAGCCACAACAAATTGATCTTGAAGACATAAACCAGTGTAGACTGCCCCTAAGACATTTGTTTAGTTGTAGTGTTTATCCCATCACACAGCACCTGTAATTTCTCCCATATGGTGCATAACTGATATGGATTAAACAATTAAGACTATTTTCTCTGCATGACTTCTGGCTGCTCTCCCTGCCTTGAAGAACTGCGTTTCAAATTAAATTGCCCCAAAAGATGAGCCCGCTTTACTTCCCCCAAACAATTAAATATGGCAGGAACTATTATCTGTAATTCAAGAAAAGGGAGGTGTGGTAGCTCTAAGTTTTCCTCAGACTTTCTTTTCCCGACACGATAGCGTTGCTTTCTGTCTGGTCTTGTTTTGCTCGCTGTTTGCTGTTCTCTCTAATGGATCTTCAGAGAGCATTGCTTTGCATGGATTGTTGGAATCCTTTGTGTCGGGAGCACAGTCAAACCCACCTAGATTTAAGAAGTCTTTTCTTCTTTTTTTTTTATGGAAAATATTTAAGAAATACATTACCACTGGAAGAGGTATACAATGTAGGGCACGATCTATGAATATACAATGTGCAAGTAAAGCGTGACCTCTGATGCAGACTTCAGCACTCAGGTTGTGATGCATGTTGCTCTGCATGAGCATGCCAATATGTGCCGTGTGTGAGGTAAAGCGAACAAAGCAAAGCCCTCTCACGTGCCGCTGACGGCACTGACAATGTCAGACATTTTTAACTTTTAAACGAGACACATTGAAGGGAAAGCTTCCCCTGACAAATTTGCATCATGGCAATGATTAAAATTGAATGTAAATAATCCATTTTATTTTTTTAGCTTTGCTATGGATTTGTGACCTGACCAGCACTGCAAATTGTTTGGTTCTTACCACACACTGTATATAAAAAAATAGACCTAGTCTTTTTTCACAACTCATAATGGTTTCAACGGCGAAACTTTCTCATGCCAGAGTGTGTTCTGGGGGATTAATAAGATAATAACGTTTAAAGTGACATTGCGCAATATTTTTATTGCTTATTGGCCAAAATCGGTCTATATTTATATGCAAATTGCCATTGGTGTATTATGACCTCCACTTATAGTCTGACACATTTCAATTTTGCCAACGAGGAGAGTGTGACCGGAGAATTTAAAAAGTGACAATGGTTTCATCAGTGTTGTTAAAGCATTTTGATACGCAGTGGCTACTCTTGTTGCACTACATGTTCGAAACCGTAGTGAGTGCACTATATTTTGAATATGATACGCGATTTCAACGCAAGAAGGAAGTAAATCCTACAAAATGTCCCTTTACAGAAAGAAGAAGAATGAATGAAAAGGGGCGCGTCTTTTTGGTTGACAGGGGACCCTCGCAGAGGCGAAAGCATGAGTTACATTCAACGAATAGACTGTGTTTACCTCGTTCGTATGGCTGTATTCTCTGGGAGCAAATATGGATTGTATGGATCGCTAGGTATGTTAAGGATGGCAGAGGATGTTAAGGATGCTAGTGCCCCTGTCAGGCAAACACATCACAAAGAAACGGGTAACATCGGGGAGGGTTGGGACTCGGTTCTGACCACGATTGAAAAAAAAAAAGCGAAAAACCAACAGACAAAATCTTATTCATCATAATTCTTCATAATTTCACTTGTTGTGACACTTTTTTCATAATATTTAGTGCTTTTATCTTTTTTTAGACATCTTTTTGCAGTCAGGGTGAATTCAACGCCTCTACCTGCGCTGCATGGACATGACAATTTGATACAGAGCAACTGAGGGGTCAATGGACCACGACTAACAGCACTACAGCTAACTGCATCTCATGTCGGAATGTGCCCATTGTTATCAAATATATGCTTATACATGAGTTTTGACATTATCACTGTGGAATAGTGCACAAAAGAAGCGATTATGTGTGTGTACGTAAACGTGTGCATGCATTGGTCTTTTGATTGAATAAGAGCTCAACCCAATTAAGCTTAATAAAGCATGTGAGGACAGGTGCACCAGTTCTGTGCTGACTTAAAGATTTGTGACGGTGGCCCAAAGGGAAGGCTTCAACCACAAAGGACACCCAAGTGTGTTAGGGTTAATTGGATGACCCAATCCTTCTCAATTAAAGATTTTAAGGCGCACATCCCCCTGCGTGTGCGTGGAAATTGAAATCAGCTACAGATGGCTCTTCCTGTGGGGTTGCTCCAAATAATTGCTGGCAGATACCATGGATGGAGAGTGGGAGCTGCATTTGTTCACAGAATCATAAAATACTTTTAAGTATTTGGGTCAAATTCAATGTTGCCTAGCACCATGTGAACAGTACGCCGCTTGTCATCCTGCAGCTTGGTCTTTCTGACGTGTGGCGCTGAAGACTGTGTCGTGGTGAGCAATGAGGCAGTTTTTCAAAAAGAGTTTCAAGGGGCAAAAGTCCGTGGGTGGGCGGCAGAGGGGGAGTACGAGTGCCTCTCCGCTTCTTCTCCAATCACAACAACGAGTTTGTACTTGGAGTTGAAGGAGACGTTTAATGAGACAGAGATGCGTGTAGGTATGTAAGTGATTGGTGGACGCGTCAAACACTGATGCACCTGTGGGAGTGATAATAACATGTAACTGCACCGTTGTGTATTTATCTGACATGCATTGGTGCTAAATACAAAAGATACTGCACATTTTATTTCTCTTATTTTCATTCACATTGAAGATGGCGATATTAAAAGGTATAGATCAAAAGATATTGGCTTCAAAAAACCTGTTCTTTATTTTAAGTTTCCATTTTTCGACTGACTACAGTGACTTGAAGAATGGGTAAGGTGCTGATTTATGATCCCAGTCACACCTCGATTTAAACCATGATCTGTATCTCTACATACCGCAGCTGGATGTATAATCAGCACATATTAACACAAAGTCTTAATGTGTCACGGTGAGAACAAGATCAGTTCAATCTGATCACCATTTGAAGGCTGCGATTGTGTTCAGACGTGAGGCACAGGAAGTGCAAAGTCATCCATTCATGTGCATCATATTGGAATCATATTGGAAAGATGTGAAAGACGCTCATAGAAGAAAAAAAACAATTATAAGAGACCTAAACAAGAACATGTCACAGATGTGTATTTGTGAAGAAAGGGTGACGTCGAAACGTCGAAATCAACGAGGAAAATGAGGACAGATTAAAAACACCAAGTGTGAATGCAAAGACGACAACACACTGCTCTGGATCCTACGTGTATTACGTGGATTTAAATTTGCTCCAGTGCCTCCGTTCGTCAAAATGGTGCAGCGTGTTCAGCCGTGAGGAGGGAGGTTGTTGATGGAACGAAACATAAAAATAACACTTGACTGATCGTGTAAAAACTTCATTATCCAATGTCTGCGCTCCATTTACCTGATTATATGACGTGAACTGTCAGGACAGAATTCATTATGCTAATTGTGAATGCCTTTTATTAAAAATATCTTAATATCTCGGCACATTCGACATGTCCCAAGTCTATCTGATTCCATTCACATGCTCAAAGATGGCTACCATAAGGACTCAATGTGAAACTATCAAAAGCCATTGAAATGGGATTAGTATAGACTGAGGTATTCAATTAATTCAGCTAACTGAACATTTTCTCCTGCTTGAAGAGATTACAGCTGTACGAACATCTGCTATCGATGTCTTAGCTGTGTTTTGAAGTGCGTTTTGTGCTTTTCATTGAAGCAGTTCACGAAATTATGATTGATTGCTGGAATTCATTTACGCTGCTTTGGTTAATCATCGTCATTATCACAGTGAGAAGATAAAAAAGCCATTCTTTTCTTTGTGATCTGTAATCAATGGGAAGCATGACACCATCCATGAGAAGCATATAAGTGACTCATGTTGAAGGTCTTATGGATAAAGACATTTTAGTCCATTAAGGCCAAATGTGCGGATTGTGCTGATTACACACATTAACTCCACTTTGTGAAAATTAGCGTTCAAAAGATAAATCGCATGCCATGGTGAGGTCATTGGGAGTTTTAGTGTCAAACTGTGTGACCAGTAACATATCGAGTTCTGACACACTGCTCTGTTTGTATTTGCAGCACTTGTTAGAGTTCTTCCTGATGGACTGCAGACCTGCCCAGGGTGTATTTCTTTGCCCTATGTGAGGGACCAGCAGAACCAATGACATATTCAGCAGGTAAAATGATTAAAATGTAAGATGAATAGATGAACTATATTCTGAAGTACACCAGTTGAGCACCAAGACACAATATAGTCAATGTACATTTAAACTATGTTTACTTCTAACTTCAGTCTATAATAACTATTGGTTTTCTCTGTTACCATAGCAGACACCTTTTCGAATTGGTTTCAATTGGTCCATCCATTTTGGATTTCACATTAGGGGTTACAGTGCATGAAACATGACATATCCGAAAAGTGCATTTTTAATATTTACCCTAGTACACATGTGAAGTGTGTAATTGTTGCATGTGGGTTAGTTAAGCAGCTAGTTTGTATAATATTGCATTCATCACTCAGTGCCAAGATGGGTTTGCTATTGAAAACAATCCAACAGCATTTGAATTGATTATAGAAGATTGAAGATGAACATGATGAATAGATGAATACCTAAGCAAAAGGTTAAGACAAATCTTACATCCTGACTGAATTAAACATCCTTTACAAATGATTATGCAAGCTGTTTTCTATTCACTTCTCACATTGCACTGCGATCAAAAGTGATGGATATTGTTTGTCTTCTTCCATCTGACAGATTTCACCGCGTTCTGCAATTATGTGTCATGTGAATGGCTGATAGAGATGAATTACACGAATGCAGAAATGTACAAAGACACACATGCTTAAGACCCAAGCGTGTGTGCGTACAGACGCATGCATGCACACGGAGATGTTCCCACCCTGGCCCGCCCACACCTCACAATGGCCATCTCAATCGTCTGTGTTGACACCTATGGAATTGATTTCCCATGGCAGCATGGCCCATCTATTGCCACAAACATTGGGCTCCAGTCGCGTCATGTTGACACAGAACACAATCACTTCTGCTTGTCTGCATTGTTCCTGTGGCACAATAAGAAAAAAAAGAAGACAAGGACTAGAGGATGTCCAGAGGGATGCAACACATCATCTTCCAGATTCAATGTTAACCTCATTTTGTCATTAGCACTGAGACGCGTTTTGTCTGCACAACAGACAGGGAGAGAAGCAACTCTGTAATCGAAGGCTTTTGCCACCCTGAAAACACACACACTCCTACTCCTATATCAGCACGGATTGAGGAAGAGGCATGGATACCTCCACCCTTTCAAAGCGGGAGGCTTTACAGACTTAAGTTGTTGGGTGCTGCTGAACCTGACTGACCCACATAACACCATACAATATAAAGGACATTCAGTGGCTGTAAAACCAATAACAAACACGCCGTCTACGTTCTGTTTACTATGTCAATCTCACACACTCCACATTCAATATTATCATTTTAATTTATCCCCAGAATGTATTAACTGGTAGAAATGGAAGGGTGACAAGGTGAAACATATTTATATCCAAAACAGTGGGCGACAAGATAAATGCCTCATCGATGATGCCGTGACATGAAATCAATTGAACTCGGTAGTTGTGAGGAATTAATTCTGACAAATGAAATGCAGTAATGACGGTCAAGCTTGTCAAATCTGAACTGCCTGCCTGTGCAAATATATGATAAAGGCACCTGCCTCCGGCGACCATTTAACACCTGGATACCAATGTTGATTTAATGATTACGAGACATTCAGTCGGGCTTTGCTCGCTACCCACACAGCCACATTTACACGCCTCTTTGTCTTTGCTCGTATTTGTACAGTCGCTGTTGCTCGGCTTCGGGAGACTTTGAAGGACCCGGCATTTTTCGTTCTCGGGGAAACTCTGCGCCTTGTGAAAAGCATGGATGCTGTGTCAAAATGTGAAAAAAAATAAACAGTGCCAGCATGAAACATTCAGCAGAAACCTTTCCCTTTTTTTTTTTTTTTTCCTATTTTCCACCAGCCGCGTTCTGCGGCCATGAACTTCAAGAGCTCCATAATCCTTTGTCTGTCCAGCGTTGATATTTGCCAACCATTTGAATCCCAGAGTCTAGACTTATTTTGTGCATTATCATTCAGGAGACTTTATGGCCATGCCACAGAACATTCTGTCCTTCTGGTTCTGTTTCATTGGCTGTAGGAGTCGAATTCATGTTATCACCATATGATGTGGTTCATTTGTAAAGGTTGGATTTACTTATCCTTCTCATCACCGCAGAGCTGAACAGTGTCCCAACTAATTCTTCAGGAATTGGGGCTCTGTATCTGTGTGTGTGGCCACTACTGTGGGTAACTGGTATTTAGTTACAACAACAAAGGATGCTGACTTATTAATGAAGACATGTACTGCAGGTAATTACAACACTAATTTGGTAATGGTAGGCTGGCCAAGTATCTGATTTTCCCATTGAGCTGATTTGTTTGACCAAACACAGGCCTAATTACCTGCATGGACAGGGAACAGTTTCAGTTCAGGAGGTCCCTACCACAGGCTCCCATGGATGGCTGTAATCAGTGCACCACCATGGCCATTAAATATTGGTGCAATGCTTTGCTGTGGGGCTGGATGCATGGTTTCCTCCGGAGATTGCTTCAGTGGCTGATGACAGAAGTCAGATAAAATGCGTGCTACGTACATTAGGTTTCGGGTGAGCGCACTGTGACAAATAGATTTGTTTGCATTTGTGTGTAAACCTGTGCAAGCAGTGGGCAAAATGAGGAGCAGCCATTTGCCTGTCTGCTCTGCATGTTAATTGGGATGACAAAGCAACCAAGTTTGACTGCACGCAATTGTCCAGGAGTCATAAGGCTAATCAACTATTGTCTGCCAAAGCTAGACAAGACTGTAATTGCCTTTGAGTTGTTATCCCTTCCCCATCATCGTACATATCCAGTTGAGCCAGTTTGCATCCGCTCTTCTTGACGCAATGAATGCAATGAATTAGGGTTCAATCATCATTTATTTAATCGAAACGTTGCTCAAAAGCAAGATAATGCATTGTTGCAACATTAATAAAAGGGAAATCTAAAATGCATATTTTGGGCAGATTCCTTGATGTCTGCAGAATTTCAGGGACTGGTCCTGTCACTGGGGGTCATGTGGCAGAGCAGTGGTCAGTGCTGCTGCCTCATAGCAAGAAGGTCGTGGGCTTGTGTCCCATATGTTGTGGGACATGTGTGTGTGAGTGTGTATGTGTTTGTGGGTTTTCTCTGGGCACTGGTTGAGAGAGCTGGCGATGGAGCAAGGTGACGGGTGACAAATATTTTCACTTAACCGTTGCAATGCGATGGACAATTATAGCTGGCAAATTAGCTGCCTCTTTTGTTTGTGTCATGAAATCCCCCCATGATTTTCAGTGGGAATATACGGTAGCTCCTGAACACAACTTCTTTAAACAGAGTGAGGTATGTATCTCTATTTGATTTAGGGGAGCGCCAGTGCGTGGTACACAGTGTTCATACTGACAAATTAATTTCAAAAATGTGTCCCATTGCACCTCTTCCAGCCTTCAGTGTGTAGCAACATGCTGAAATGCCACTTCCCAGGGCAGGGCTGCTATTCACAACATGTGCAGGCAAGGCACACAGAGCCCTTGATCTTCATCAGTATGACTTACCCTTTAAAAAAATCCATTTGAATGTGATGTTAAAACCTACTGAGAACACGAAAAGAACACAGAAAACCCAACATGTGAACCTCAACAGCGTTGACAGCCAGGCTCCGCTCGCCAAAAGTCCCTCACCTATTTTTCAACATAGTAGTTGATGGCGCCAGTGAGGATTGATCGTATCATGTCAAAAGGACAGGAACCTGGAGATGCTTTGAAGGATATGAAACGTAACCTTAATTGGCATGATAGCATTAGCGATGACCTTTATTGGTCGTCATTAGCGGCGAGGTAGCGGCGCAATAACGGTGAAACTTGTCCAACAGGCAGTGACCTGCAGTCTCTCATAACACAGACATTAACTCCGAAATTATACTTTGGAAGAAAAGGCAAGGCAGCTAATTAAAGTCAAGAAGCAAGAAAAAGTTGGGCGTCGCAGGAATTACATGTACAATGATGGTGATGTGTATTTGCTCGTGGTTAGTTTTTTTTTTTATAGATAATGTAACTTTTAATGGCAGTCACCGGTTCAACCAAATACCTGTCAAAAGGAATGAGTGAAGGGAGATAAAGGTTCAGCTGCACAATGGCCCCTTTTGCGGAACCATAACCGCCTCTTATTGTGATCTAGCGATTAGGTCCTCGGCACTGATCAGCTAAACTGCAAAGCCCTGCAGATCCCTGCAGGTCTCGGAACGGGAATTTTTTTTTTTTTTTTTTTTTTGTTTGTGTTTTTTTTACGATCACACTTGTTTTGTGGATAGTGAAGGTGAGGCCCTTCCTGACAGCTCTGACAGCAAGATAACACTTTGGAACGTTTGAGTAATAAGCCTCAGCAGTTTGGTTGGACGACAGCGCCGTACTGTCTTTCTTTTCCTGCTCCGAACACACACACAGCCGCACACACACACACGTACCCAGACACACACACACACACACACACACACACACACACACAAACTTCAACATGCCAGTTTCTCTATGCCTACCACCTAATTAAGGCCATTCCTTGCAGTTTGAGCTCTGGAGAGAACTGCATACCCTGTCTCCTTCAAGGCAGTCCAATATGTTAGTTGTATTTTCAAGGCACGCTGTTAGCGGTGGTGCCATATTTTTAGGGGCGCGCACCTGCATGTCTGACATCTTGTACCGTTTGATACCACCTCTCTAAAATGGCTGAAGAAGTCTAGTAGTTCGGAAAAAGATGTAACACGGCACCAAATCAAACCCAGCCACAATGCGGTTGAAATGTGGCTCGCAGCCGCTGCTGTCTTCCACTTTCACGTTTCGACTTCCTGATTCAAACGGGATTGTAAAAATAAATACATAAATAAATAAATAAATAAATAAACACCACATATATTGTTCATTAGACATTTACACAGATCACATAATGAAGATTACTTTCCACTGGACCATGAACATTTGCCACGCACATCTTGTCCCATTCAAGTGCAACGGCTTCACAGATCGGCCTAATTAACATATTAATTGTTTACTTGTGTCCTCACTCTGGTTTCCAGGGTGTCGCCTATGATGTGAAGCATGTCTCCGAGCCTGCGCGCACCTCCTTGCGTGTGCGTGTGTGCGTGTGTGCGTGTGTGCGTGTGTGCACTCAAGCGTGCGGGCACACACGTGCGCACGTTCCCCGCGCACGGCCGCCGAATGAATGCGCACGTGTGCACGAGGGTGTGTAATCAGAGCCTCTTTGGAACTTTACAAGAAGTCATTAACAGTCAAGACTATTGTGCAGACACCATGATTTCAAAGGTGCTCCACAACAGCTTGTGCGGCAAGGGCTGATTGAACCAGAGCACTTGAAAGGGGGAGAGAGACGTCAGGTTCGCAGCATCCTGTCGCGGCCCATCTGCCTCTCTCTCTGCTCCTGCCGTCAGTCTCCTTTGTGAGGAGGAAGGGGTTTGAACATCAAAGAGCAGCCGCGCTACCTTGGAGACAGAAACAATTAGTAAGGGATCTGGTGAAAGGTGGCATAGAGGAGAACCCCGTTACATGATGATATACATATATATATATATATATATATATACACACACACACACACACACAGACACATATATATATATATATATATATATATATATACATATGTGTGTATAAGCCAAAACGTTCTAAGGAGAAGAGCATCCATCATCCACCACAGGTCTTTAACTGCGCACTATTGTGTGACGTAACTTCTTTTTTTTCCCTCCCTGCTGGCATTGTGCATCTTTGTTTTACACCGTATTACAATACAAACCGCAGCATATAGAAGCGGCGCTGATGAGACAGCCAGCAGATAACACCTCTGGCTGTGATAAGTACATTCTCATTAACACTTGTATCCCGCAATATCTCCACAGCAGTCCGGCTTGAGTCCAGGCCAAATCTCAGGGGGATGATGCCTCATATAGAATACCCTTGAGCTGTTTCACAGCTATCTGAAATCTCCTAGATGTCTTTGCTGGCTCGCTAAGCATCCCCACCTACTTTCACTCCGGCATGCATTTCATTAGGAACGCGGTAGTCTGAGTTGGCCAAGTCGCTGTTTAATAATAATGCATTTGTCATCCGTGACCAGGCCGACTGAAGGGGTTACACCAAACAAACAAAAAATTAGGTCAATATCACCTGGTCCTCTGTATTGAGGCCGAGTGCTAACACATGAAAGGAAAACGAATGGAGAACACTTGCTGCTAGTTACTCAAGTGTGCCTTTTAAAAAAGAAAGAAAGAAAAAAGCGCTTTCACCTCGTAGACAGGTCCTGTTGGCAGGGCTGGCATAGGAATATGGAAAAGTTATTCTTAGCCGCAGAAAATGAGATTTCACACGTCTGAAAGTGTTTTACTCTAGAACACTTTCTTGTCATTTATGTAGTGCACACAATCAGGTTGTTACTGCTCATTGAACACTTATAGTACCTAAACTCACACTTATATGATTTATATTAAAACATGCAAAAGGAGGTGTGGTGATCTGTGCAAGAGTATGATGGCAACAGATATGCGCATGCAAAAGGAAGAGGATCAGTGTGTGTGTATATATATGTATATATATATATATATATATATATATATATAAAGTACAAGTTTTCAATAACTAAAGGAGATTTTTTTTTTATAAAATCAATTTGGCAGGAAATGAGGAAAACATATTCAATAGGCAAACCCTGAATAATTAAATTCAATTATCAGCCACAGCATAAAATAAGTAAAATTAAAAAAAAAAAAAGTAATAATAGACCGGAGGGCAATAATTGCAATGTTTGCCGTGTTATTTTTTTTTATTGGGCGTCTTCTTTGCACGCTCATATACATTTTTTTAACCGTTCCAGCCTCTGTAAGACAAAGAGGGGCTCTGTGAGTGTGGCGGTCGATTGTGTGGCAGCAGAAATGGATGCATTAGACGGTATTGGAAATATCAATCACCCGGCTGACTGCTGCTTAATCTCAGGAGTGCACGTGATGGACAAATGCACGTCATGTACGTGTGTGCACCGTAGCACGGCTGGACACACACCATTAACAGGTGACTGTGCCTCAACTGGAAACTTGAAATTTTTCCCTTCTCACATTTACAGTATGAGCTCATCTCACTCCAAGTGATTTAACTTAGACTTAATTTCTTTTCTGCGCCTCCTGTAATTCATTTGTTAATCACTCTGTTTGTCCTCGTGAACTGAAATGGGTGCTTTTATTGGATGGAGTGTGGGTGGACTGGAGCTGGACACATTCTTGCAGCATTTTGTGGAGTTTGAGGAGTTTTTATTTTTTTGTATGTTTTTTCGTCTACTTCAAGCTCCAAAATAGCGAGGAGAGGGAGAGTTTTCTCTCTCTCTCTCTCTCTCTCCCTCTTTTTTTCAAGGTTACTGCACTCATAATTCCAGCCAATTCAGTGCTGGAGAGAAGACGAGATACACGGACAGACAATCAGACAGACACCGGCTGACCGCCGAGCTCTGAAGACCTGTAGGCATGTGAACAGCAGAGGCGGTATCAATCCCTGGAATGAGGCCGATGACCGATTCCAATTCAGGGCCACATCAAAGAGTGTGAATGCAGCAGCACTAACAGGGATGCTGGGGGTCAGGGACACTGGCTGAGGGATTTAGTCATTTCAGGGCTTATGTGAAGCACCATGGAGAGCGGCCATAAAAGCACAATGTCACTTTGTGACCTGCAGTTGGAGGGATACAAACCTGGAGCGATGTGAGCTGGATGGGAGGGTTGCACTGTTTTGACACACTCAAACATGCACGGGTTTGCTGAACCGCACGCACACACACAAACCCACACGCAGACACAAAGGGCACGAGGCGACTGTGTTCCTCCCGTTGCTTCCCTTTCCCTTGCTCGGTAGCCTTCCTCCTTTTTTTCCTTGTCATCCTTCCCTCGTATCTCTTCCTCGCCTCTCTCTGGTGGACGCGGCCGCGCGCGGCCCAACACATATATCTGTCCGCGGGCATAAATCTGCAGCGGTGATTCCAAAGGATGATGATAGTAAATGACAAAGGTAATTTTTGACAGTCAATTTGCCACCGATGTCCAGTAAATTCGTAGCAGTTTTTGCTTTAATGCAGCCCTGCATGGTGGCCATATATCGTCTACTTCTGTGACATTTACTGGGTGCAACGACACTCCTAGGAGACATTCAGCTCGGTCTCATCCGCATGCAGCGCTCCAAACATTCATCCGGGAATAGTCTTGCAGCTTTTAGGGGCAATAAAGCTCATCAGCCGCTGTTTCCTTGTCAGAGTGGACCTTGTCCTTCCTTAGTGGATTTCTTTTTTTCTATATGGGTAATCACGAAAGGCTTGTAGGGCCATTGAATGGATTTATCAAAAGTTACGTTTGCTTAAACAATGAGCTGCATGAGTAGTGCGGGTGCTGTTTATGTCAGAAATGTTGTTTTACAGGATGAAAAAGGTGTTGGGAAAGGACAGGCATCCACAGAAATGGTACCTCTCACTTCCCTGTAATCCTGGGAAGCTAATAAGAAATTACTCACTGTACGCGGTTATTATGCCCCTGTTTACCACACAACACTGTCATTAGCTTCATATGGAAGAGAGAACTGTCACTAGTCTGAACCTATCGGCCCCATTCCTCGTCTTTGTAAGCATACTGTCCACATCGGCGTTAATGAGTGCCTGCTACCATCGCTTGCAGCTCTCATGTCCTCGTCCACTTGTTATGCAGTAATGAATCAAACTCCCTTATGAGTGCACTGTAGAATGCTGAGGACAAACCAGGGAAGCTACTTAGAGGCACATCTCAGCTGGGCGGATCACAGTGTCATCTCAGTATGGAAGCAGACACTTTCCTCCCCCCTCTCTCTTCCTCACATCTGCACATCTGTAGTCTTTATGCGTTTTGACTGATAGATCACCAATTTTGAGTTCTTAGCCCACATGCTTAATTGAAGTCTTTAAGAACAAAGTTAAACGCCCCCACATAGCAATGCTGCCCCCCAGTGCATGCAGCAGTTTCCACCCAGCACCGGCTGAACGGGACTCAGGGTTTGTCCTTTAAAATTAAGCCGCCCCCATTTTTTTTTTCTTTCGGCACTGCTCCTGCGATTTCTTAACTAAGTGAAATAATTTGTTTTCACCTTCTACATAATGCAACGGAGACGTTCAAGTTCTGCTTTCACTCCACGGTCTGGGGAAAAAGGAACGGAGTAAGAGGGTGTCATTGCCTGAGTCAGCGTGGCTGTGATTTTGCAGCTTTGGATGTGTAGCTGGCGCCCGTCCAGGCGCATGCCATCCCTTCCATTCTTCAAAGTGCATTTATATTACTAGCACTCTTGGCAGGCAGGCCTCTCTGGCGGTTAAGGCTGCAGCGCCTCCCAGACTGACGATGATTACGACGGCTATAACATAAAAACTGTTATTGGCCTTGTTTGGTGATGGTTATTACAAGTGTATCAAAAACCCACACACACACATCTCCCTCTACACCACTTCGTCATGGCTGTAGCTGTGTATAGGCACTAATGAATAGGTGATTTCAGTGATTCGACATGTGTCATAAATATTAAATGGCTCACTGCCCTTGGTTACCTTTGCTGCCAGCCTGAGCCTTTGTCATGTATACTGTAGCTGTTTAGCTTTTTACTTATCGGCAGAGGTGACAGTAGGGGACATTTCAAAGAGAGACGCCGCTCAGGAGTTCAGATGGTGAAATACTCCTTTGTTGTGCTCCGTTATGTAGAAGGCTTCACCTTTGCGGCGCAGTCATAGGGACTGTTCACGTGGTATTGGAAGACAGCACAACCAAAAAAGGACAATGATGATAGCAGCACAAGAGATCAAGAATAATCACCTGAATAATGTCTGAGTGAGACACATCTAATAGCTGCCACAGCCATGTACATTTCTCCACAGCCTGGTATTCTTAAATTATATCATTAAAATGTGGCATAAATTGTAACTGGCAAAGACCAAACCTGTGTTCAGGATGGCGGCTGTAAACCAGAATTGGCCACGGGGGGAAGACTGTCTACTTCTCCACAGCTGACATGAGTCATTGTTAAGGTGGTTAACCTTCGCCAGTGGAGACGTTCATTTACTTGGCAGCTAAAAGGTGTGAATGTGAACAGTTAAATGAACATGAAGGATGGTGCTGATGGAAATAAACAAGCATATGTGTTCAGCAGATCTACTCTCCCTAATAAAAGCTAAAATAATAGCTCCACACAGAGGCTTGGCCTTATTAGGGCGCCGCCAGGAAGAGGCACAGCACTTGAAATCTGGTCGCTGCAGACTTTTTTCTGCTTTCATTAGCAACTAAATGATATTTGAATAAAAGTTTGAACTTGTGTTTTCTTTTTAAAACAGACAGTTTGCACTTCCCGAGCCAAGCAGGAGCTGGGAGATCAGCGCAATTTATAACAAAATTGAATTGTCGCCCCCCAACACAATTCAAATCTTATTCACTTGCGAGGAATTTGTTTTCCTCGTTAGACACAGCGTCCCTGTTCAGCGGCCTACAATTGTGCCAGTGTCTTACAGATGCCTCCCAAACCATGCAGAGTGTTTGTTTTAGATCCCGGACAAGAGGCAGCAGTATAAACACACCCCCACATTTCTCACGGCTGGGAGGCCTGAGCTGTAAAATGCCCAGATTGATAGAGCAATGTTCAATTCCTCCCTGGCGTCAGAAGGGCAAACTCCTGTGGTGCTCCTGCATCAAGCGTGCCCTCCCCGAGAATCAGCAGTGGAGATAAACTTTCCTAGACAACAATGCCTCATCAGTGGCAGCAGCAGAGGGGCCTTCTTTTATTGCTGGGACGCCATTGCTGAGCAATTAACGGCTCACTGTGGTCCCAGGCACAAAATAGCAGTGGCCAGGTAGCGTTCGCTCTCTCTCCTTCACTGTTGGCTTGCCTTGCCCCATCCCATCCGCCAGACCTCCTATCCCCAATCCTCCAGCCGCAGGCCTCCCTGCAATGCATCTCTCATTGTACTCTGTTCTATAAATTGCCAATGGCGCGTGGAGGCAGATACAAATAAAGGTGATTTAGCCCAAAGAGATGCTGAGCGATTGCTCTCATTAGTCCGGAGTGGAGACCAAAGTCGAGATTTAACTGAGAGGGATTCTTGGCCATTAGCGCACTGGCAGTGGCTGTATTGATAGGTTTTTAATAAGACGCTACATTAATGGTTATCATGAGTGAGTGGGTTTATGGTAATGGGAAAAGGCAGAGGAGGGGAGAGGAGGTCTCCAATGTGTTTTCAGTCAAATTCAGCCTCAGCTCGGCCGCCGCTGCCGGCAGCCCGCGCATGCATCTTTGCCGACTGACAATCTGTGTGACGTAAAGGCTCTCTGCGGTCTGCGTACGGCGGATTCTGGTGGAAAAAGTGTCTCTTTTAGCCGTAAATTGAGTGACGCTAACGTGGAGAGGGTGGTGTCAGTGATGAACGACGCCGGAGGGACGTCTCCTGTGTGCGCAGAAATCTTCATTTCCTCCTATTAATCAGTTGGACTAATTCTCCCCTTGTTCCATTTTTAACCCTACAGTGTCACTGCCTCCAGTTGCTCTAATTGAAATATTAGCAGCCAGTTAAGTAAATGAAGACAATTTAATCAGTCCCCTCCTCGTGCCTTCCTTGTCTTTCTCTCTTTCCTTTTTTTCCGTCGTTTTCCCATGCGACGGTGTGATCTTTCTATTAAGGAGAGAAGTTGAGAGATCAATTTAGATCGCCTTTTTTTAACTAAGCTGACAACTCCATTGTCTCTGTTCCAGAAGAAGCAGAGATTAACCTTGTTCGAATGTGAACCTTGCCAAAGGGATGAAGATTCTGCCAACAACTTTTTCTCCTCCCTGTCCATTTTTTGCCACTCACTAGCAGCAAGAAGAGGCTCTGAGGCTCCAGACAGCAGCCAGGCGAGTCATTTCTCTCCAAAGCACAAAATGTTATCTGAACTTTTGTAAAGATTTCAAACTTACACTATATGAATTTAAATTAGTCTCATAGGGGCTATTACATTATTTCAGAACAGAAAACAAAACTGTCGGGAACATTTGAATAAGATGCCTTGGGGTATTCTTTGACAAATAAGTCAGAATACAGTTTTTCAGAGTCTCATCCGCACTTGGCCTAGACTGATGTCACTTGATATTGAATCAATGGGAAATAACACTGCATAGACAACGACCTCCATGTGCAACATGCATTGAAAGTCCTACAGTATACGAGTGAGCGAATGAGTTAGTCAGTAGACTTAGCTATTGCCATGATTACACTGATGCAAGTGATGATCGCTTGGCAAAACCGATTCTTATCAATTGTCAGATCAATACTCCATGATGGTGTAATGGTGTGTGGCTAAAAGATAATGATCCCTTGTAATTCTTCACCGTCCAGAATTGCTAACAGCAACCACATCCGCACTTATGATTTGTGATCGGGCTGCAGGGGAAAGGTGGAGCAAAATTGATGCATGCCGTATTACCGAACTGATGTGAAGAATTCCTTATGCCTTTCTAATTTTTTGTCAAACAATTGATTCCATTCATTTTGCACAGAGAACAAAGTCTTTACTCATCCTCAGCCACCTTTGCAGGCTGACAATGAGCAGGTATGTGAAATCCAGCAGTTTGCTCAAGCAGTCAACAGCATGATGTTCCTCATTGCTCCATTATGCAGTCAAAGCTGTCTTACCTTACGTCTGTTGGGTTCTCCCTGGTCCTTGATCAGTTGGATCAGTCTTGATGTTTTTTTGCCTGCGGTTTGGTATTGTAGACACATATTACTGTAATTTGTTTTCAAATCTGAGCTTAAAACCATTTACACAGCCTATAGTTTAATTTCAATGCAATTAAATGCACTCGCTTCTTTTGACACATTGGTTTTCTAGCAAAACTGCTGCATAGATTTTCTGATTATATTTTTCATCATTACGTTTTTAATTTTCCCCTACCACCTCTCTCATCTCTCTGCCTTGGTGCTGGACGAATTAAGGAAAAACACATTTCATTTTGGCATGATAATCCTGATCGAAAAGACAAGCTGTCTTGGGCTAATCACTTTAGGCAGTGGGCAGGAGATGTTGTATTCATGCTGTAAACTGCATGCTTTTGACAATTTAGCATGAAAGTGAGGATTGTTACTGTAGACTGAAAGCAAGACGATTCATGTTATAGAGGTTGCCACCAAATTTGTGTTCATTGGTAGAGAAGGGCAACACTATCAGTTTAAATCAGTGCCGGATAAATGGGCTTTTTGCGTGGACTTTGCATGCTCTCTTTGTGTCTGCGTGGGTCTTCTTTTTTCCCTTCACAGTCCAGAAAGACGCATGATCTTGCTAATTGGCTATTCTCAGTGTGAGTGTGACAGTGAATAGTGTGTGTGTGTGTGTGTGTGTGTGTGTGTGTGTGTGTGTTTACTGGCAACCTGTCCAAAGTGTATTCCTGCCTTTGTCCAATGTGTGCTGCAGATAGGCTCCAGCAGACCATTGCCATGCCCTTAAGGTACAGAAGTAAGGTATTGCATAAAGGCTGTTATTTATGTCTCAAACTAACTTCCAAATTCTGACTGCTTTTTAAAATGCAAGCTTGTGCAGAGCTTCCCAGTTATTTTTATGCTAATCTGAAATCGCTATGCCAGGTTTTCAGGGAAACAGGTCTTTAACATTAAATTAGAGGTGGCTGGATGACTGCAGCTTTGTCTTTTATCATATTTTGCTATCAGCTGTTCCCTCCAAAATGTTAACACATGATTAATATTTAAATCATGCGTTAATCATTTCGGCAGCAGCGCTAATTCAGCAGCAATGCATAATTGTATGTGGACTTTTCATCAAATTGCTCTTATTCCCCATCCAAAATGAGCCTTGCTGCTTCTCCTCCTTCTGCACTCCATTCATGCTGATATGTTCGTAAAAATTTGTTTTGATTCTGTTACATTTCTCTTTATTTCAGAGTTGATTTGTAATGTCATACTTAGTATTGTTATTTCCAGGACATGCTCACAACCCTCGTAGCACTTGTTAAAACAGGAATTCAACCTAGTTTTTGTTACAACCTTGCTGTGGGTTCTGGATAACAGTATCAGTGCTATGCCTCGTTTAAGCTGTATGCAAAAAGTCAATCTGAAAGTGCTACTTATGTAAAACACCATGAAATAGGCTTTGTCGACTTCACACTGACTGTACCATGTAATTTAATTAACACGTCTATCTCAGTTTTGCAATTACAGTACACGGAATATTGATGAGCTGCATCAATATGTATTTTTTATAGCGCAATCCATTTAGCCAGCCAAATAATCACACCCACTTTTTTTTATTTACTTTCAAAAAAGTATGTGCCTTATACTGTAAAGCACACGAAGAAAGTGGAACAAAAATTGAGGCGAAGCAATCAGCTGATAAATCTTTCTTTTTTCTTTTTTTTTTCAGTTTTCCTATCAGACGTGAAAGCCTGATAACCACTGCCACCCCCACCACAGCCCCCTTCTCTTGCCCTTCACATCTGTGTGTCTGCACAGCAGCGATAAGCAAATCAATATCCTGTCACTTCTCATTTTTACTAGCCCAATTCTGCTCTCTGCACCTTCCACAAGGTGACAAGCTCCTGCCTCGTGGTCTGGACTGGACAATCTCAGGCCGGTCTTTGTGGAATATTGTCTCTCAGGTGACTTTGAAAGACACTCTCTATCACGAGATGTTTGTGAGCCCTGATGTGACCACTTTTCCTGTTTGCTTCCCTTCTCCACCGTTTGGAGCTCACTTACAGTTCATGAGATGAAATGAGACTGCGACGGCTCATCTGGTGAGATAAGCTGTGCTGTGGTTTGTTCCACTGCTTTGGTGAGGTGGCACTGAGGTCTTAACCACAGGTGAGGCCCTTGTGCAGAGACGATGTCACCATGCACTAAATGGCAATACGCTTGTGGCTCAATACAACCTGATCTTACCAAGCAAATAAAATGCATGTTTACCTATGTTAAATCATGTTTTTGGGTTGGAGAAATTAGCCTTGAAGCTGCATTCAGTGCCCGTGCATTGACTTATATATGCATATATGTGATTCAACCCATCGATTCACTTCAATAAATAGATTGTATTAGTGCTGAAGACTGGGTGGAGATAAAGGCTGGGTCCAGGCTTTACATTTTACATAATAGCAGAGCCACAGCTGTAGACAAATCATACATCTGAAATCACCAAAAGCTTCAGTCATTCCCAGTGCTGCACATTAGATGTTTCCGTAATCTTACACTTATTGCCACAAAAGCAGTTCAAGGGCTTAGCAGAAGTTTTAGAGAATGTGACCTGACAACTAAATTTGTTAAAGTTAAATCATGGGAGGTTTTAAAAAATTTCAGGCCCCAGAAGAGCCCCTGCTCTTATAAATTAAAGACACAGCCTTTGCCTAGTTTCCAAGGTGCTCCGCTAACTCAGTGTTACCAGCTTTTTTTCATGCACCTGCTACGACAGACATTTGGGTTACCAAAAAGCACTCCTTGGAAACCGAACCACAGTGGAGTGCATTACAAGAATCCTTTTCTCCAAATGTTTGTTATATATTTATAGTATATATAATTTTCCCAAGTTCCCAAGTCCCAATGCCAAGTTGCGGGTTACACAAATATAATGGAAAGACAACTTTGCCCTGATCTTTCCAGAGGATGCTTAGCATTCAACAGGAGAAGATAAAAATTAATTTGGTCTGAGCCACTCAAGCTTTTTTGAGCAGCAGTGGGAAGATTTGTTTAAATATTCAGTGCCCAAGGCAATGTCAAATAACAGCAGACTGATAAGATTTTCAAGGCTTGCACTGAAATTAGCGCCTTAAACAATGATTTCTTGGAAAATATTTCTCGAGGCTTCAGGTTTAGGGTTTACAAAAATGAACTGTGGAACAGAGGGATGATATGTCACTCCAAGGAATCTTTCATATCCCCAACTTGAAAATGCCAGTCAAGGAGTGGGCATAATGAAATATAAATTGAGCCACAGACCATCACTAGCACAACAATGATTTCTGCCAAATGTGTACCCTCCAGATTACTCCTTATCGCTACCAAGGCACACACTGGTGTCCTGTACTCGGTAAATAAACACCAGCATCTGAATAGACAGGGCAAAACACTAACTTGAAGGCTTCATGTCAATTTTTTGAAGTTGGGAACCGTAGGCTAAATGGAATTGACAGCCGTGCATAATCACCTGCAGTGTTAGCTGGGGGTGCTTTGGCCCGGCTGGGAAACAGCCTTGTTGAGAGCAGATTCGGCCCCGAAAGCCCCATTAAACTCTAATCCTAAATGGGGTTCCATGCCCCGGCAGTTTAGGAGAAACACTGTACAGCCATACATTCCCTGCCAAATAGATTCTGAGGGGACTCTGTTGTGATGCCCATGTCTGTGAAAGAAATATAAGGTTGGCATTTTTCCATGAGTCTAGGTCCTGCAAGAAAGCAGAAAAATAGTGGGAAAAGATTAATAAATAATTAAAGCAATAATAGAAGTACTTATGTACTTAATGCCACATTCATTTGCTATCTTGCTGTCTCTCAAGTCTGTCTAAGAAAAAAACTCAAGGATTCCCTTTTCTCATTTCTTTTATCCCTGATACCACAGGGCCTGATACATAACTAATTGATTCAACCTTTCAAGAGACTTGAATAATGCAATTGTTCCTTTTGTTCACATAAATGTCCCCACAGGACCTACTTGATCAATTAACAGTCGCCTTCATTACCGTCTCGCTCAGCTCACCTTTCAGGGAAGTTAGTGTAGATAGTCAGGTAGATGCTGAGGAGCCTTCATTTGATGCTTGACTTCAGCTGGAGAGTGTGTATCGCTATAGCTTGTACTGTCTATTTTTGGTGTGGCTAGACCTCTCCTACCATCCCCACAACAACCATGTTCGTTTTTCCAAGTTTTTGACATCGGCTACTCGGTCTATTTCTGGCAAAACACTGCCAGTGCTGGTTCTGGGTTTGCACTTAATTTGAAACTCAGTTTCAAAGAACTGGCTCTTCTCCAGCTTTTCTGGGCCAGTAGCACTAGTTCCTCGCTGGGCCAGAAGAATGAACTGCTGACATCAGAGGTTGGGGGCAGGGTTATTGAGACCAACAAAAACAAAAAGGCTGCCATTTTCTTCTCCTACAAGAGCAGCTAAAGAACTTAAAGAAAGACTGCGAGGATGTAAACAAGGACCACAGTTGCAGAGACGATGAGCCCGTGAGATGAAAAGCTGTGAAAAAACTGACATACACACTGACATGATACCGTTGCTCTCAAGAAGTAGTTAAGCACTTCTCAGTTGGTCTCAAATAACTTTTTTTACTGGTCAAAGTCCAGTAATTACCAGATAACAGACCATCGAACACCCTGAAATGACAGTAGACAGACTGCAGCTAACGACTAATTGGGCTAACGCCAGTGTGACATGCACAGGACTAATAAACTATCACGCATAGTGCTACACTATCCATGCTTAACAGTTAGTGTCAAGCATGGGCACATACATACACACACACACACACACACACATGCAGACTGGTCAAGCTCAGCGCTTCCTGCAGCCAAACAACACACACCTCAATTGCACTATCATAATGAATATCCGGACCAGCCATAATCCTGCATTTAGTCAGGGTCAGAACAAGCAATGCTTTTTTTCTTTTTTTGTATGTAAATTTTAATAATTGATTTAAGGACAGTTTAAGGGAGACTGCAAGACTCCTTTAAAAGACTATGCCAGTTAATTTGCAAAACACAAATCTATTTTACACAGTCACAGCAAGAAATGGTTTTTACAAGATGTGCCACAAACATCCACGTCTGTGTCACGGTCCTGTCTGTTGCTGTCACTGTGGTGAGTTTCGTCCCGTGCCGGGGTTCTGTCTCGGCAGCTTCCTGTTTTATTTTGAAAGCCTGACCTTCCTCGTGTCCGCTCGCTTGCCCTTCCCTCATGTCACACCTGAGTCTCGTTCTCCCCTAATCACTGGTGCTTACAGTCTGTGTCTGTCCTTTGTCTTGTCGCCAGTGCATTTTGACTTGGATTTGATTTGGTTAGATGGTCTGTGTCCCAGCTCTCTTGTGCTCTCTGTTCTTTCTGGTTCTTCTTAGTGCTTTCTTGTATGTCAGTTTAGTATATGTGTATTTCTAGTTCCTAGTGCATTTCGGTTTCCAAGTGTTTCAAGCTCCTTTGTGGTCCTTTTCCTCATGTTCTCCCTGGGGTAAGCTCACATCCTCATGTCTCGGCTGTGTATTTAGTCACCTTTGCCCCTTGAGTTTTTCCACGGTTTCCTTTTCAGTGTCTTTAATAAATCCCCTATCACTCATATAATTTGTGCTTTGAGTCGTGCGTTTGGGTCCTCACTTAATTTGAAATCATGATCACACTCAGATCCTGACAGTCTGCTTCTGGCCATTGACACACCACACACAAATGTATCTTGAATTTTTATCTATTAAAGCCATTTTTTTGAAATTCTAAAAATATTTATGAAGAAAAGCACCAAGGTGAGCAGATTTATTTAGGAATGTAGCAGAGAAGATGAAGGTCACAGATCAGGCTGGGGAATTTGTGCAGTTACACAGATCGGTATGTGTCGGTGATGAGTTTTCTAAGTGAAGTGTGAGTGGGAGGATGTCATCGGAGCCAAATGGAGGTCATATTAAGAAACTGGAACATGTCTTTCGTGTACAGCACAGAAACATCACCTTCTTCCTTGGTTGTCTAATGCTCCCAGCCACAGAGTCACTATGGTCAAGTTCCAGTCCAGCGTCGTGTCAACTGCATTCACTGTAGTTATGTCTGCTGCAGAAAACTCACCATCTGAAATGAATTTCATTCGGACAAAAAAAAAAGAAAGTTTCATTGTGATGTTCAGACAGCACAACTTTCCTGATAACTTGGGCAGAAACTCACTCCGGCTTATAAACTATTGAGTGTTTACAATAGAGTTCCATCATTTCTGCTGCCTTTGAGCTTTTTGATGATACAAGATTAGCCTTGGACTGGACTTCACAAATGTAAAATGACATATTGATTTGTGAAATCCCAAACACACCTTTGCAATCCCTCACTCACACAAACAGATTTTAGATTTTATGAGCTGATGCAAAAGTGTGAAATTTTCAACAAGACACAAATGCTCCACTTTAAATCTTGCACAAACTTCCCAATAAACTCTTTTTCAGGGCACGTGAAGAACGTCCGTCGAAATGGACAGACATCCTCAGCAGTCTGCAGACGAGCAGGCACTGTGAAGACTTCAGAGAGGTATGACCTTGAGAAGTCCATGCAGTATACCTGGCACGCACGTCCGCACATGTTGACAAACACAAACACACTCCCGCACATTTCAACAGACACACAGATGCTCCTGCGAGTCCATTCACTGTCGCACATGTGCACACGGCATTTTGTGCTCCCGCATATTCAAGTTCCCTCCCACACCCACACATTATAGTAGCACCCACACACTGCACTCGCTCGCTCTCACTTCATTTCATAAAGCAGTTGCTGAGCATCTATAAATAGGCTGTAGGGCACTGCACAACCTCAATTTGCCACCCCCGTACACTCCTATAGCAATTATCCCAAGGTTTATTTCGGTTAAGCAGTCAAGCACAGGGAATAAACGACTCAACCCATTCAGCAGTGGTTAATAGGAATGAGGATATTTAATAGCAGCCAGTAATCAATCAGATCAAAAGGAAGAGAGTAAAATAAGCTAATTTGTTCATTGCACACGATCTAAGATTCATTGACAACAGGGCATTTGTTGAATTGTGCCAGATTTAGCACATCTGATGTCAACATGGGACTCTGGGGATTGTTTTGGTGTCACACATTTCCAGGTTTCACCCTTGTACTGAACACCTGCTAGGACAAAGTCAAAACGGCAGAGTCATGCTCTTATTTAGTTTTGATATCCGGGACAGGCCATGCATGCATGAACATATCAAAACTTACACTGCTGCCTGTCATGCTCTCCACAATGATGAATACTCTTTGCCCTCACACACGTGGCCACGGACTAAATGATTGTTATTCACCTCAAAACCCTATATCCCATTTTTAAGCACACAGACAAACAAAAACAGTGGATGGGACACTGGTGGGAATTGGAGAGCTCAATCTTGCAAAACAACAGGCAGAAATCTGATTATAAAAATACCATGAGGATGGCAAGAACTCTCTCTTCCTGAGTCTAATAATTCATTTTTATACAGTATGACTTTGACTGCAAATTTATGGCATTGTCTGGTGGCAAGAAAAAAAAACTGAGCTCTGCTTTTCTTTTGGCATTGCACACCATTAAAAAGTCAAAATAAACTCAAACCATGAGGGTGATCTTTATGTCTAATCAGCATTGCACAGCACATGTCCCGGATTGGGCTTTGGCTACTCACCGTCCAAGCGTCTTCATAGAGGAAATAGCAATGCAACACAATTATATGAGTGAATAATCAGACTCTGAGGCCGATTTCTCCTTGCTGATCTGTCTGCTCTCTGCAGATGCAGAGGAATATCATTCAAATGGCTCAGACGCTGGCACAATCAGCCCCCGTGTCCTTTCCCTCACTGGTCCCTGTGGTTGCCATGGTGGCCAAGCGAGACAAAGCACCAAGTTGAAAAAGTTGAACCGTCATAAAATCTGACGCAGCGGCACGGGGCTGTGCTGGTTCATGAGCCAGGCAGGTGGTTCGCCTCCCCTCGCTTCTGCCTCCTTTTCACCGGCGACCGTCTCAGCTGCCGTGGAAAGACTAACTAAAACATCTAAAAAAACATAATGACTAAATAGGCTGGAGCTCTGGATATGTTCAACATAGTTGCCAATAAAAGTGAGTAAGAGTAAAAGTAGGAGTAGGTGTGCCCCTTACCACCAGGAGAAGATGTTATTTCAGAGTGAACAGGAGAAACAAGCAATAAATTGCACAAAACAACTGTTTTGTGACAGTGTTGTAAACTATCAGTTAAGCCCTCCATTATGTGCTGCCTGGCCATGTATGGCGGGGTTGGACTGATGAATGGTCCCTCCTGCAGCCATCGTCTGTACCACACAATGGTGTTTTGGTTTGGCTCTTTGCCCAATGTCATTGAGCTATTTCTTCCGCTGGGCTACAGTTCTCCCTGGACCCGAGCAACATATGTTTTTCTCTCCCATGCCAGTTTAATTGAAGGTGCTAGGTATTAGCTTGTGGCGAATATGAACTCCCTGCACAAGGACACCACTGGATCCGCACTGTTTACCCCATTATCACCAAATTTTGCAAAGAAAGGAGAGAAAACTAGGTTTTCTATGGCTGATTTAAAGCTCCTAGCTCCATATTTCTACACTTTCTCTACTTTCTAATCAAATAAAAGCTTGGCTGGTAAAAGGTTCAGTTATGAGGCTATAACAACCTCCCAAAGTTAGAGTGTTAGTTGTTTTTGAAAATTTACAAGACAGGTCTTCATGTGCATGGCTGCCAGTGCGTGAACACCAGTCAAATTCTTAGCCAACCATGTGCAGGAATGTGAATTTGTCATGACTTTGTCAAATCTTGTGACAAGCTGACTGCTCACCAGTCAAATCCCTGAAAGTGCTAGGGAGAGAGTGCTCTTCAAAGCCTCGAAAACTACTTTCCCAGAGCAAACCACTAAATCCAAACTGTTGCAGTTGATACGCTCAGTGGGCAAAAGTACAAATACACACTGTCGCTGTTGACGCAGCTGCACAGGTGTGTGTGTGTGTGTGTGTGTGTGTGTGTGTGTAAGGAAGAGGGGAAAAGAGAGAGAGAGCGAATGGTGGAGGTGGAGAGAGTAGGTGGAGCCAACTCTCTCCCTCCTCACATTGCTCAGGTCACTTTGCTAAATGAAAAGAAAAGCTAAATGACCTTGGATAATAAGAAAAGTGTCATGGTAAAACTGTGAAACCATAACACGTTTTTTTATTTTCATCTCTTTCGTAGTGCTGAAGGAAAATTACTTTCATCAGAAATTAGCAGGATTTAGTAGTTTTTTTAGTTTTTAGTTTTTTAGTTTTTTTTTAGAAGTTTTGGCATAGTTGGGAGTGGAACTTCTGTTTATACAGGGATGCTGTCAAAACATCAAATATGTATTAATATGTACAAATATGCATTAATATGATAGTGTAATGCATAGTGTAATAGTAAATATAAATAATGATGTCATAATTGTGACAGATCCAGCCAACCCTCTCTCAAACTAAGCTATGGCCTCCAGAGTTTGACTTTTTCCTTTATTCCTGACATTGTGAAATGATAAAATGCAGGGATATCGAAAAAGATTGAAATCCTTTGCATTAAGTGATGCAACTGTCCCCAGCTCGCTGAATGGCAGTATATCTGATCTGTGACATATTTAAAACCTCCCTCTTTCTATCATTGCTGTGGTTTGCATTTTAAAGAGTAATCTTTAGCTGGAATCGTGCTGAACTTGCCACTGTGTAAACATATCACCATGCTACCTTTTGAAGGAGATAATGTTTACTGCATGGACCAGGCACTGAAGATGTGCATGCTGCATGGGATTCATTGAAGACATAGATCTGGAGTCAGCACTTCAACAGACTGTGCCACCGGGTGAAGGAAGTGACTCGCATTGAGAGTACGGTCAATCAGAAATGCACACAAAGAAGGGGAGGAGAGCTGGAAAAGATTGCGATGGGGGAAGTTGGCCGGCATACCAACAACAAAAGGGGGTGCAAAAGATAAAAAAAGGAAGGATAGCGAGGTCACAGAGAAAGCCCGGGTATAAAGATGGAGAAGGAGAGAGAGAGGGAGAGACTTTCCTGAAAGGGAACATAAAGTGACAGAGAGGTCTAACAGGCACAGTGGCTTTGATATCCCCTCAGCTTCAGACTGACCTTCACCTGCTCCACATGAACCAAGCAGCGGAGACACAAGGTGGATGGACTGTTCCCTGAGCTGTCCTTTAACTCGCGCTCTAGTAACTGTAATAAAACAGCGCTGTCTAGAGGGCAAAGAGCGACAGAAGGAAACGCTCCCGTGACCTGCACATGCAACCTGCTTAATGACCGTAAAGAGACTCTGGGCTGAATCACATATATATACCCATCAAGTTATATTGATGTATGGCAGTGTGTGTTCAGAAATGCTGTGTCGTCTCATAGCTGATGTATTATTCCAGTGAAATTAAGATGAGGGTGCTGAGGTGTAATTATGTCATGTTATATCTGTGAACACTGCGGGTCAGGCCTTCTTATGAGCCCATTAACATGCAGCGCTGTGTGCAATCAACAATAACTGTCTAGCAAAGAGAATTTGTAATGATCAATGCCCAGTTTCTTTCGCTCTTTGAATTCTTAAATTCCTGTATAATTGATGAATCTAAAAATCACTTTGATATCACTTTCAAAGGAGATGTAGAACACGCTGAATGTTTGAATTGTGTTTTAAGGATGTGGCTCTTCATTTTTGGTTTTATTTGTGCATTTAGTTTGTGTACATGAGAATAGAGCTGTAAGAAGTATATTCTGATATAATGTGATAATGTCTCTGAAGAGCATGTTTTTTTTACCTTCTTCCATGTGATGTGAACTTCAGTCTCCTAAGTCATACAGAGCGGCTTTGCAGCCTCCCCTATACCCAATGATTTCTCTTCCTGAAATATTTATCATCTTGGTGAGGAGGGGTTAGGGTTGTGCCGCAGGGATCTGATCCACCTGTGGGGGGAAAGGATTGTGCTGAAATAGCCAGACTGCACACTGCCTTTATCTTGAGACCCAAATCCATGAAGTGTACGATCTGCCTCACCTTCACTCAGAGAAATGAGAAGAGTGGCCTCAGGGAGACAGGATTTGTCATACAAAAGATTCTTCAAACAAAAGTCAGAGAGGGACACATGCATTTTTGTTAGTGGTGTACATCAATGAGATGTAGAAATGTGTGAAATAAACAAACTGATGATTGAAACGCAGGGTAGAGGGCACCACTTTAGATGAAAAGGGGTGATTTAACAAGATTTTGTATATTTATTGGAAATAGATGTTATACCTTGAAGCAGATTTACCAACGCTGATGAAGAGGAATGAATGTGAGTACAGTAGCTGACACTGACCTTAGCAGCTTACACAGTGTCAGTGATTGTTCGTTATGAAACACTACCCACACAGCATGTCTGCTAAATAGCTTGACACCTACTATAGAAGTAGATACGGTTTGCGTTTTTTTTTTTTCTTTTTTATACGCACACTCTCGCCGTACCTGGTGAAACTGCTCCAAAGGTAACTCGCAGAGATGAAGGGAAGACCTGAACCACTGAACTCAGTTGACAGAAAGTGGCTGTGTGATCTGGCCTCAGTGGTGGACATGACCAAGTACCTCTCAGAGCTCTAGCCAGCTCCTCAGCTTTCAAATGTGAAATCATTTGATGCAAGACTAAAGCGGTGGCAAATGCAGCAGCTCCAACACGGTGCACTTTCCCACTTTGCAAGAGCAAAACCATGCAGTGACACAGAGGTCCTTCAGCGGTTTGGTGAAAGGTCAGGTTGACAAAAATAATTCAACATACAGATGTACCTGGCGACAGCCGACAACCCAAAATCATGTCAATCTTTATCAGTATATGTAGATGCCTTACAGTATGCCTAGCTGAAGCAGTTGCAGAGCATTCCATTAGCAGAGTAATGCGAATGTTTAATAATTTAGCATGTCCTCAAAGGATGTCAAGGTTCCACAACCTTGCCCTAAATCTTTAATTAACACGCTGTACTTAATTTGCTTCGTCCAAAAAAGCAGCCGGTTACAAAATGGTTACATGGGAACGGGTCGGATACGTTCCAGCAAACAACCACAGAAATAAGTTAACTGTTGCTTTTGTTTATGTTATCAGGAACTGGGCTTTTGTATGAGTTAACTAAATCTGTACAAGTCATGATAAGAAGCAAGTAAAGCCCTTTGGAATAAATGATAAACTATTTATTAAAAAAAAAAAGAAAATAACTGGTTAAGATCTGTGTGTCATTGTCCTCTCCATTTCAATTGACAACTGAAATCACACTGTATAAAATGTATGGATGCTTGAGAAACCTTAGCGTGGAGAAATCGAGTTTTTAATTTGAACATGCACCGCTACATATTTGGCATGCAATTCCTCTAAGCCTATAAAAGCATGGTGGTGCCACCTGAAACACGGTGCTTTTGTTGCCAGAGTGCAGTAACCCTCATACCCTGTCACAAACTGTGGAAGCTTAATGAGCACAGAATGGTCGCAGGTTTCTTGGGCCTGCATTGGGTCATGCCATAAAGATAATAGGTGGGTGTGAGCAGGTATTAAATTAAAGTGAACACAGACATCAGAGGAGGAACATTTTGTTTAAGTCAGTTAAAGGTCTGAGAAACACCGCTTTAAATGGCCCCTCTCAAGTAGATGCATTGAGCAGAGAGTGGCTTGTTTGCTTCTGGTTTGGCTAATTAGGACTTGGAGTTGGGAGAGAAAGGAAGAGACAGAGTGGAAAAGAGAGAGACCAAGGGGGAAACGCAGAGCTATGTCTGCTTCCATTTCAGATTTATCTGCAGAGGAAAAATTACAGTTGACTCGTCCACTCTAGTGGGAAAGCAAACCGATATGAAGGAGAGAGGGAAAAAGAAAACAATGGCAGCAAAGCTTTGAAACTCTGATGCAGTTCTCTTCATTAATCCCACACAACACATTGACTTTGCATTCCCTTTGAACCTTCAACCCCTCTGAGCTTTCTCTGATTAACTTTGTTTATCAAGAAGATGGCTGATCATACCTGACAATTATAAGCATGACCCTCTATCACTGTTAAAAGGCTGTGGTACATGTTTGTATATTCCTTTCTTGCCGTGTTTACCGTCTTTGCACAAGGATGACAGTCCTTGGAGTTGTGCATGAATCCATCCAAACGGTTTCACAGCATTCATCTTAGAAATGGCTCATCAGTACTGAATAGCTGCTAAAGTTGAATAGCATTTTTACCTCTTGGTGCCTGCTTATCCATCTCCATGGGGGGAAAATTAAATCTGCTCCCTGTTGAAAGAACTAGGCAGGGTTAAGGCCACGGCTTTCAGATGGCACGCATCCAAAGTAGCCTCAGAAACCCATGTCCACTCGAAGTCACAATGTCATTCAAAAGGTGGTAAATAAGGAATATGCAGGCCGAGTCAACGAAAAAGTGAATTACTGATCCCTTTATCTGATGTGCATGACCTCTGAACCTGCACCAAATAATATGGCATCTGTACCGAAATATGAAAGTCACCTCATGTATCCTCAGTCACTCTTTTTCTATTTGCATGTATTCCACTTAATTGTCTGTTTATGAAGATGCATGCAAAATTCTCAAAAAAAATTGGTCAATAAGACACATGTGCAGGGTTTGTCGGCCGTGGAAGGAGCACTGTACCTCGGGAGCCGGCTGGGCCAAAGTCTTAAAACTGTGACAAAGCGCACTAAAGGAGCAGGCTTGCCACAGGCAAAGGTAAAGCGGGAGCAAGATAAGAATGGAGGGAAAAGAGCGACGGGAGGGAAGGGAGACGTTGGGGTGTCAAGACAGAATTACTCCTCATTACAGTGCAGTGAGGAGCAGTAAATCAAATGCCACCGCAGCCTTCCTGCACCCCAGCCTCCGTGCGCCCCCCCCCCATCATCAGTCAAAAGCCCTGTAAAACATGCTCTGTGTTCTGGCGCATGACTGCCTCCAGACCTGTAATAATAGAAACATGTCCCAGTGCACTGTGTTCGACAAGGTCGCCTCCTGTGTCTCCCATCTGAGCCGCGTTGTCCTCTGGGCGAGCGGCCCAGCGGCGCCAGGCCCGGGACGAGGACGGGGAGGGTGTCGTTTCCACGGCCGGCGGAAGCGCCAATTGACGGTATCCGTTGATTCATTTGGCTATTTGCTTATTTATTTATTTCCGAAGGCGTCCGAGCGCCGGCCCGGGTCGGCTGCCTGGCTGGTCCGCGCTGGCAGGTGATGTCCTGCCACCGTTGTTTCACAAATGGCATGTTGCGGCACCTTGACATTGTGGTGGTCGCGGGGTGAAAAACGATGTCGCACTTCATTAGGTCCCTGCTGGTGGAGAGCTGCTCGTCCCATTAGACGCCGCGGCGTGTCGCACCATGTTACTGCAAGCCCCATTGCCATTTATTTCACAATCGGCCAGATGAAACGGCTGATATTAACAATCTGTTCCTTGATGTGTTTCTCTCTCTCTCTCTCTCTCTCTCTCTCTCTCCCGCTCTCGTTCACACTCCTTTCCCCCCCTCTCCCGTCCCTGACTGCAAAACTCTTGGCATTTGCCAGGACAACATTTTTAAAATCATTTGTTATGTAGGGTCACGTTTCAGGACACAATTAATGGGGGGGATCGTGTGGACAGGTAATCTGAATCATCAGCTCCATTTGTTATTTACAATTGTCAATTAATGCTGCCTTCAACAGCCCTTGTGTCAGCTCTCTCCCTGCCAGTTGCCAATTACTCTTCAGCCCACCTTGCTGACCTCCTGGCAGGGAGAGGGGAGGTGAAGCAGTTGGGGGTGGTGGGGGGGGGGGGGGGGGGGGGGGGGCTTCGGGGGTGTGTGTGTGTGGGGGGGGGGCTATACAAGCACGATCCCTCTGAGACGTGAAACATCCTAGCCATCTGCCGTCTGCATTCACACCTCCCCAAGCAGGTGCGGGAGGGGCAAAAAAAAAAAAAAGTGTGTGAGTTAACAATGAAGAAAAGTGAGAGAGGGGACAAAGAACAGAAGAGAGGGATTGGAAAAAAAGCAATGAAAGCAGGCTGGACAGAGGGCGATAAGAAAGGAGGGCGAGCCAAATGACCTGATTTTTAGGGGACAGTTTTGACCTTTTGGCTGAATCACTCAGGGTAGAGTTTCCAACGAGAGATAGTCAAAATGATAATGATAGCACTCTTTTGTGCTTCATTTTCATTCTATTTATGTCGGGCGAGTACGGATGTATGTGTACACTCCTGTAGGTTCACTGATGTGCACACTACTGATATTGTCGGCTCTGATATGACCGTTCGACTTGATGTGGAAGCTACCTCTCGTGTCTAAAATTCTTCAAAAGCGCTTTTGCTGTCTTTATTAAGTAGGGCAAAGTAGAAAAAAAAGATCAGCTTCAAATCTGTATTGTTTGTACATTTCATCCTCTACAATAAAACAGTATTTTAATACTGCATGTAGCAATGATGGGTTTGATTTAGAAGGCTCTTTCAGTGTGAACTGTTCAAATATGCATTATATATTAGTTTCTGTACAAGTTACACACATCAATAATAATTTGAATGATATAAATAATATTTAATGTGTCAGAAATCATGTGCCTTGCTTCTCAGTCATTTGAATTGTTCTTTCCTATGAAGGCTCCACACCTCCTAAGGGATTGAGGCCCTCTGCTCACACTCCACCAGCCTGCCCTCATTGAGTGTCATTTTCCGCCCAAAGAAAGAGAAACAAGGAAGAAGTGCGATGGCTGACCTTATGGGATGTGGAATTGCAATTTGCCACAGCAGACGCCTCGACACATACAAATGACGAGGGGAAGTAAAATTCCAATCCCTCAGAGTCTCCTAGCTGGAGGTTATTGCTTTGTAAAAGGAGCATGACATAACCAACCTTGCAAATGTGTCTGATGGCTTTGTTATGGAGGGACGGAGCAGGGAGCATGTGGAGGAGTTATACTCACCATTGTTAGCCCCAGACTTTCTCAGCCTCTGTCGGAGCATTGATGTTTGTGACCAAAAAACACTAAGTGACTGGAGACTTTTTTTTCTCTTTTTTTGTATTACTCTTTCGGGACCATATGCTTTACGATGGGTTGCTCATTCAGATCCTCCCTCATGACAGCAAAGACAAGCAGGTAACCGTGACGTATGGCTGTTGTCGGTCTACTATCAACTGTCAACAACAAACTGTGCCACAGACTTGTATTTCACTGTGGCAAAAAAAAAGGGAAGAACAGTGTCTCTTTCAAGTCGCTAATACTTGGACATATGGTTTGTTGCCTCCTAAAATGGGAAATTCAGTAATTACACACAATGATTCAACATGGCAGTAACAGATACATTTAAGAGGAACAAATGTGAGAAACAAGGTAGATAAGAGATCCTTGTCACCTCATTGCAAGATGGTCCTTGATTTATTTTGTGGTCAGACCAAGGTTCTCTCTGTATTGGGTTTGCATGGGATTTCTCCAGGTACACCGATTTCCACTAACAGGCCAAAAACGTGCATCTTTAGGTAGATGGGAGACTATATTGTCCCAAGGTGTGGCCTCGTAGGTACTTTTTTTCCCTTTAAATCTTTATTGAAATCTAAATGTGAGCATATAATAGAACAGCTTGTACATAAAAAAAAAACATTTTATGTTGCACAAAATGTGTTCATAGATGTAAAAAGATAGACACTAGAAATAACAAACCTATGTTAACTGGATGACCGATAATCAACTAATTAGTTAATATACATTTGGATTTCAGTCGGTCCAGACTTAAAAGTCTGACTGTGTATAAGACAGACATCAATATCTTGAGCACATTTGGCAACTTACAACATGTTTGACTGATTTCGCTCAGCATACACCTAGAAAGGCATTTGTTTGAAGTAAAATGAAGCAAGATGTCTTGACCTACAGAGTCAAATATGCCAAGATAAAAGTATGGAACTATCACATACATTTACAGAAGGGAGATTATGAAGATACAAATGAATGACTGTCAGCCATTTCTCACTGCAGGGCTCATCTTGCTGGATATTGGGGGTATTATGTACAAAAATTAGCCAGCAGTAGTGGCTATTGCCTGAAAAGAGGTGCATGTAATGATGTTGTCAGTGTAGATGGGTGTGTGTGCTGCCACTCTCCTGGAATAAGCAGGACTCGAGCAGAGTCTGGCAGCTGGATAGATCAATCTCTGCATGTAAAAATCAAAGCACCAAAAACATTTTTTATCATGCCTTCTTTTCCCCTGCTTTCTTCATCTTGACTACTCAGGATCACCTGATGCGCCAAAATAAGGTGTGTCGTAATGGCTTCCTCAACAACCCCCTCAACTTCAACACTATGTAATCAGTCCATGTGCAATAAAGGCAATTGTTTGTTTCTTCTGTCTCGTCGGGGCGCAGTTCATTGTTCTTTCATTGAAATTTGGTAATGAAGTCGACATGTCCTCTTTCCCTGGTAGTCTTCCAGCTGCAAGGACAACAGGATGTGATCAGGATGCTTCCGCCGCAGCGGCAGCAGCAGCAATAACACTACAGGTGAGGACTCACCGTTCTCCATTTTGAGTAAACAGTTTGTCAGCTTTGCGTGACGCAAATGGATAGGTTTGGACGGCCATCAGTGACTTTTTACCCTCTGGCTTTTCTTTCTTTCTGCCTGGTGCTCAGCCAGAACTTTTTTGGGGGTCTGCATTGACAAAATCTCTTTTCCAAGGTGCTGTGGACCTAGACATGTTTATGTGTCCAGTGGAAGATTTACTGCTTTTGTAAATGCTTTAAGAAAGATATAGGTCACAGGTGGGTGTTCTGCCACACATATACAGCATTAAAGGACACAACCATGATCGATGAATGATATTTATATTGATATCTCCAAGTTATTGTGAGTGTCGGCAGGGGTCAGGTCACCAGTGTGTGCCGACTTGGCTGAAGTGTTGAATAACAACTACTGGACTTCCTTTGATTCCTTTGACTAGCCACCATGGCCAAACATTACAGTGTCTAACCTGTCAATGACATACCACGGATTGCTATTGATTGGCACTGTTATTGCTGCTGGCTAAATTCATTACAGGATCGACCAAGGTTGTCTGAAACGGACACAGAGGTTGAAGCTTCTCAAAGCACCTGAAAGGTTAAAAAAGAGGAGAGAAATGAATAAAGACTTTCAAGGCTCCAAGCTATGAATATAAGGAACTATGAGGGGAGGAAAGCTTGGTGATATTTTGTCAAATCATTTTGCTTTCAAGTAAAATAAATATAAAAACAAGTTTCCTTTCTGCGGGTCAGAGATTGAACGGAATTATTGGTTCCTCTAAATACAGGCTTTATAAAGTAATGGCAGACAAGGCTGACTGGAATAAATGGTCAGCAAATCAAATCATTTATTGCTTCTTTGAGCTGAATTACAGTGTAGTGTTTCAAGAAGTTTTTTCACAGTTAATTACACGTCACTGATTGTTGAACCGTGTACTCATTGCTGATACTCATTGTTTGTAAGGTTGTCGTGGGCAAGACGCATGTTCAGTAGTGCCTCCTATCCAGGGAAAGAATAAAAGCTTTAATGTGATAATCATCCTTTTCAGAAACTCGATGTGTGTGATTGCTGTCATTGTACTCCACAACATCCTGGACATCTGCGCATGATTGGAAACGAGTACGCGTTTGACTCCAACAGAAGTCCAGTAAACAAATCTGCTCCCGCAGGATATACATTGATTAATTTCAGTGTAGCTGTATGGAATGTGTCGGCTGTTTACCTGAGCTTTCATGGCCATCCCCGTGCTGGGCGCCACCTCACAGCAACATATGGAGCACTTAATATATAAGATGGGAAAAAGAGCCCCGTCTCTGTAATTTCAGATGCACAACATGCTGTGGCCTCCCTCCGTCCATTGATCCCATTCTAATTTCACCTTGCCATGTTGATTTTGCCGATGGAGTAATGTGGCCAAACAGTTTGACAAATGAAAACAGAGCCACCGCTATCTCTATGCCTAATCTGCTGCTTTATATTGATAGATATAAACCCTCTCCTGGACTTCATTTGTTCTTCTGCCCATTAATCCACAGCTAGGCATCCTCCATTCAGGGGCTTAGTAGCTCTCTATTCTTTCCTTCCTAGTTGGAGATTGGGAACACCATAGGGGGCCGGAAGATCCTGCAGAATACCAATTGGCCACACCAGGGGGAGTAAGATGAGGGATCTCGATTATAGATTTCGCTTGAAACATTTTTTTTTTCACCTCCTCCACTTCTCATCCAAAGACCTGGGGAGAGCTGAAGGAGAAGGGGGAGAGGTGGACTTTCAATATCCCAGGAAGCGTCGCCGTTGCTGGGCTGCTGTTTACTGATCTTAAATAGCAGGCCTCGGTGCAGGGGGGGCCCAAGTTTTTCTCTGTGGTTTACAAATTACGATCCTGACACCAAAAGTGCAGACACAGGAAGGAGTGAATTGCTTTTCTAAGATGATTTTACTGTGTTTCTGTGCGATGATTGGCTGTGTAGGTGCAAGGTGTGTCAGCAGAGATGAGAGGGGAGCGAAAAGGAGGCGGCGAGGAGGGATTGGAATAGCTTCATTCATCATAAGGTTGCCGCGCGATTTCTCCCACCTCTGTGATTCCGCATGATCTGGGAGGATTTAGTCTGAGGTCTAAAGCCCTTCCAGACAAAACTGTACAAATTGAGTTTGATAGTTACCGACTCTTATATTCTACCATAAATCTAGTCTTTGCAATTGACACTGGTACATCTATATCGACTCGGGCTGCACTGTGCTGTATATTTTTAAAGCAGCAGCATTTTTATTCCCTCACGATGCCTGTTGTCCCACAACAAACAACGAAGACAAAAAAAAGGAGAATTAGCACAACATCTGAATGCTGCTGTGTCATACCAGACAGGCATATATGAAGCATCACTTTATACTCTAATTATAAGCCCAAGTCTGTCGGATCGATGTCCTATAAATTCTAAAGCAAAGCTGCCTTGCATTTGATACAATAACTAATGCATGCGCTCCAATATCACTGCATTGCTGTACCCTTTTAAACTCAGCAGAACTTCATTCAGCCGCGGTTGTTTTCTGCACTCCACGAATACAAATCTAACCGCACTCCTGCCTGTTTACAGCCAAGGATAGACTAAACCCTTTGATATTTGCCACACACCTGAAGAAAACCTGACTTCATCCCAGGCCGCCACTTCTACGGGGGGGAAAAAAAAAGCAGTCACTGCCAGTTCTTCGAATGTTATGTGATAGTTAAAAAAAAAAAAAAACTCCAAGACTTTGTATTGTATCAGATAAAATATTTGCCCAGAGATGCAATCATGCAGGCTGATAATCCAGCAGCCGCTTGCGCCCTGGAGGCCGCCGGTTGCTCAAGCCGGGGGTCTGCGTGCAGAGATCGATGCTGATCGCTGTAGCTTCCCTCTGTCAGTGAGCGAGCAACTTATCTGCCCTCGTCCTTCACTCAATCACCCATTCACTCACTCACTCACTCACTGAATAGCTCACTCCCTCACACAAACGCACACTGCAGCAGCCAGGCGGGCTGTCAGTTCCGCCTCCTCTGCAGCAAAACAGCAACACTGCCCCCTTTTGGCTAGACTGACCCGTCGCCCTGACAGAATCATGTCCCACTTGAAAAACGACCACACTGAACAATTTCTGACGCTCGCCCTGTCTCATTGATTTATAAATCTTCTTTGGGAGAAAAGAGAGGATTTTTTTATCGTGGAATGGTGGATAAGGGTTGAAGGTTGATGTACTTTTGCTTGGCCTGACTCGGCTATATCTCTGACTGAATCACTGCCACTCAGAGCTTGTTACTGAGACACAGCCATTTCACAAGTGCTGGGGATTCATGGTGAAATAGTGCTTGTGGGAGAGATGGGCCCCGACCGGAGTCCCTGGGGGGAGGTAATTATCTGTTATGATCACTAGGAGACGACATGAGTCTGCGTGACAGCTTTTGTTATTTTGACCGCCGAGAAGAAGAGTAGAGGCGAGAAAGGATGATTAAAAGAGTGTCTGCCCTCCTTGTGTCTTTGGAGGAAGAAGTATGGTGACACCCGGGTGGTTTCTAAAGATGTGCCTTGACAGCAGAGTGGGAGAAAGGGCTGGGAGAGGGATGGACATGAGAGAAAAGAGTGTCCTGGGGGGGTGTCGACGAGATGTTTGAGGCCCCTTCAGCTCCTCCTCCCTGACTTTGTTGCTTGGAGACATTTGGAGAAAATGCAAATGAGCAGGAAACAGAGGGACCACATGATTGTATAAACAGTTACACAAACACAGCTGCCACGACAGCCACACAGAGCAGTGTGGTTAAATGGCTGATTATGATAACAACTGATAATTTAATGGCTGCATTAATCTAATTTATGCGCAGCATGCAATGATACATTTTACAATTTGAATAATTAAAGTTCAGAGAAAAATGTAACCATAGCTGCAGTGCGAGTAACAACGTATCAGAGAGGTCTCCGCCTGTCTTGTTCTTCTTTTTTACTCCGAGTTTTGCTCCTCAAAGAAAAGTGGACAGGGCACACAGGCTCGCCAGTTTATGTGGTCATATCCCAGTTGCAGTCTCCCATGCCAGTTGTTAATTATTGTTAACCATACACCAATTCATCGCTGGAAATGTTTAATTAGACCACAAAATGTCAGCCTTTCCCTTACAAAGGCTTAATGGGATTTGGGTGTTTCAGGCTCCCAGTGAGTTGTGCTGGCACTCGCGGAGCTCTATGACAAGTCACGGATTAGATTGAGGATGGTTTATTCATTTTCGGTGCACTTTATGGTCAGTTGTTTTCATCTCAGCCCTTAAAGCCTTTCTCTTGTTTATGCCACCCTAAAAATAAACATGAAACATTGGTTTTGAAGTGTGAAGAAAAAGCTAAGATGCAATATAAGTCAGAGAGGGGAGAATGAGAAAAAAAATGTATCTACAGAGATTTTTTTTTTCAATGTGATGAATTAGAAATGTGTGGGAGTCTCAGCGCACTGGTCTCACAATCCCCATGCTAATAGCCTGCGAGTGTAGGGAGAGAGGAGCGGAGTCCAGATTCCAGCATTTCATCTGCAGTGTTTGTTATCTTTGTTTTTATCCCTTGATTTCTATATAGGCCATAAACTTTTGTAATGAATACATGCCGATGGAAAATTCTTATTTAAAAACTAACAACATGACAACAACTGCAAATGATAAAAATCTATTTGTGGGAAATGGTGTGTGGGTGGAATTCACAATGTGTATACAAGCTTGGCTTTATAAAAGGAGTTGTGTCTAAAAGGGCCGATTTAATTTAACAATAATAATGCACAAGTTATGCAGATGAATATGACTGATATTAACTGGGCAACACGTAGCTGGCACCATCTCTGCATGCACACAGAAGTTCTTATTATCGATAGAATAGGAGAGCTGGGCTGTGTTTTATCTTTCTATATACTTGGTCCAGTAAGGGATTTTACCAGACAAATGAGCCTAAGAGCTCATTATCTGGTTTAAAAATGATACAGAGCAAACAAATCGAACATGAGCCGGCCTGTAGAACCGTATTCTTATTTATTTATTTTAAAGAATTGCTTTGATACCGAGATGTGTGATTTTGGTGCGCAGTGTACACTTTGTAGAAACTGAAACCTCATTATAGTGAAGACAGACCTACAATTGCAGCTGAGAGTAGCCCACACTTGCTCTCTTTGAGATCCCGGGGACTAAAAGGAAAAAGTGATTTAAACTTCTGAGCAGGCCAAACGGTGAAAAAGTGGTTTGTATTCTCACTTGACAGCAAGAAGGTCCGAGGTTCAGCTTGTGGTGGGACCAAGGCTCTTTCTGTGTGGACTTTGCGTCCCTCCAGGTCTGCGTGTGTTCTCCGGGTACTCCGGTTTCCTCTCCCACAGTCCAAAAGCATGTCTGTTAAGGTCAGCTGGAAACTTGTTAGGGTGGATGCTGTGGTGGGTATGCCCTCACTCTGCTGCATGTGCATGACAAGGTACAAAGCAGGTAAAATAACGGATGGATGTCTGTGCAAACTCATGGTAAAAGCCAGTGGTTCTTTCCGTCTGAAATGCTGTCGACTTCTGCTGTTGAGCTCAGTACAGGCTGTGACTACATTTGCATCAAAGTCGTGTGACATAATTGCTGCTGAATCACGGAAACGTCAGAGAAAATCCTTTTAAATGATTTAGTCACAACTTTAGCGGAGTTCTTGTCAAACCATGCTGTGATAATTCACATAAAGAGACGCCTCCGCTGGTCTGGACTTAAGTGTTCAAAACAATTATAATCAATAGATTACTAGCAACAAACTGTTATTGGTGGCTGTGTGTGTCATGTGAAATTAGTCATGTTTGTTGATGAAAGGACAGAAAATGATTACCTACCAAAATGTTGCATTCACAGATGAAATGCAGTGCGGCAATGTGTAATCATAAACAGATGAGATTCTCACTCTTCTATAGAGTAAAGCTTGGCTTTAGGATGATGAAATGCAGATTTCTTGTAGCTTAATGTCACTTGCATGATTCATGCACCACTGCCAGAATAAGTCAACCCTCAAAGTGTCCAGTGAACCCAGTGTACTTTGGAGAGGCTTTCTTTTTCCTCATACGTTGGAAATATGCACCATGCTGAATCCAGAGTGATAATCCTCCCGGTTCTTTGTCGCAGAGACGCATAAACCTTGGAACTGTTGGAACCTGTAATGACAAAATTTTGCTTAACTGAAGAAACCATCCATCCATCTGTTGGATAAACTCCCTGCTTGCCATGAGTTTTGCTGCATTTCAGAGTTAAAAAATCACATTGCAGAAACATTCTTGAGTTGCCCAGGAATACAAAGGGCACATCAGAGTAAAACTTGCCCGTCTTTCATTTATTTCATTCATTATTTATTTTTTGTCATCACTGTGAGGTAAAGCAGACACTGCAGGCTAATGTTTTGAAAACAGGGGAGAGAAAATACACCTACCAAATACACGCAGTCTTTTACACGAAGTGCATGTTTGTCTTCTCGGTTTGATTTTTTTTTTTTTTTGACAAAAGAGCTTGTGAATGAAATGCTTTTCAGCAGCCGAATCTGAAATGAGCCAATTCCTCCTCCCTGTGGTCCTCAGCTAACTTATGCCGGAAGGCTCTCTCCTACCACTAATCCACTGAAGAAGAATACATGTGATATGTTTCAGAGCTGTGCTTTGGGAAGCCCATGTATTTGATTTTGAAAGACTTTAAAATATATTCTGCCTTGCCAACAACATCAATGCTGCTTTGTTGTTTGGCATATTTGTTTTTATAATGATTACTGATAATAGAGCAGCAACCACTGTCTTCAAATGCAACTGTGGTGGGAAGATGCCTTTAACTTTGCTGCAGCTTGTTGTGAGGATGGATTCAAATGATGCTGAAGACACCATGCGACTATATTCACTCAACCCCTTCATCTGTAGCTTCTTTCTCCGCTCTCCCATTTCGTTGTTTCATGATATGTAATACACATATCACAACATTCTCAATTTTCAAGGTCGACCTTCCTTTTTGGAAACTTTCCTCTTTTTTTTCTCTTTTTGACCTTCCTTTCTAAACCGGACATTTAAGGCAGTTAATCATAAACAGCATTTAAATGTTGACAGCTACCTTGTTCATCTAATCTGTGTAAAAAAGTATCTGAATGAAGACGAAACAGACAGATTAAATACACATAGCAGGGAAAGCCTTGGTTCTAGAAAAAACAAGGTGATGCGTGTACAGTACAGCTGTGAGGTTAATTAGAAAACTGCTTGAGAGCTAGAAAAGCCAAAATGTGACAACTAAATGCAATACAGAATGGCAGCAGAACGGACATTTCAAGAGTAATTCAATATGTTGCCCAGCTCTCTCTTGGTTGCCTGCGCTGGTTTTTATTTGGCCAAAAGCAGAGCCTAACGTGTTTAGAGAGAAAGCAGAGGTTCACACAGCACCACAGATTGCCAGACCTACAACACGTTCACGCAGTTGTTATTTATGTTCTCTTTTATTTATTTATCTATTTGTTCTTGCTTCCCTTTGTCCAGAGGGATGATGCCACTTTGATGCCAGTCCTCTCACGGCCTTTACAACATTTGCAGCGGCATTTTGACATGGGTGGGTGGGCCGGTGGGAGGGCCCTTGGGCAGTGCGGGGGCTCTATGCAACTTGGCTGAGCGGTTGCCTTCACCGCGTGAGTATGCCCGTGAGTGAACGCGTGCGAGTGTGTGTCCCTAATTCAACGGTAGAGCCTAGGAGGCAGAGAGAGGCAGACAGATCCACCTTACTCTCCCATGGTATGGCTTCACTGCAGCGGTGTGAGGCTATTATCAGGCCATGGCAATAGGGGTGAGGAAGGGGCCTCCGTAATAGTTTTTATAGGTTCAACACTGCCCTGTCTCTGCACCTGGCATTTATCTCCCCCCGGAGGTGCAGCAAATGATTTTAAATTAATAAGCAGGTACAGGATGGGCTGCCTGTGATGGGGCAGGATGCCCTGAACAGAGAGATGAATAACCAGCTGCACAGCGTACAGGAGGGTCTTCCATTCTCTTTGTATCCTTTTATTGTGCATCCGTATGACCACATTGTTTCTTTTTCTCTGTCCGGCCATTTGTTTTCTTAGAAAAACATGAGCGCGGTGTGACTGGAAATCCATTGAAAAGTACTGCACAGCAAAACCTTCGGCAGGCCCAGGATCTAAAAAGAAATTCAGAGAGAGAGAAAAAAAAGACAATCCCCATGGTTATCTTGGCCCATTTACTCACACAGAAATAATCAGCAAGCAACCTCTGAACAACTGAGACTCGATCACCATCTCAGCTGTCCGTTCCTCCCTCCCGTCTTGTTCCAGGACCTGCAGCAGCAACAGCAGTGAAACTTGCAGATGCTGGCGCTTTGCTTGTATTTCTAATGACCTCTAGTCCACCGTTTTGAACAGTCCTTCTCCGCATGCGTTACAATATGTTAGTCATGTGCACGTACTGCAGATCTGTTTGCTGCACAACTTGTAACAAAGGGAATTATTATTCTCCTTTATCCATTCATCCATCCACAGGCGATCTACACCTGTTTGGCTGCACTGGTCAGCAGATCATCACAGGGCTAACACAGAGGCAAACATTTATGCTCACATTCAGCCTCCAGGGAAAAATACATGCAACCTCTACTCAGAAGATCTTGTAAACCTGAGCTTGGTTGCTTTGAGGCTACTGTGGTACCATCACTGCACTGCAGCCTTTTCATCCAAGATGGAAAGAGAAAAAAAAAAAACAAAAAAACATGTCTCAGAGAATGTTGAGGAAAAACATTGTGTGAGGTTATCAAATTATCACCTATCTTCCGCTGCAAACAGTTTCTACCCCCTAATAGTGCGGTACATGCTGCACTGCTGTGCAAGTGTTGTTTTATTAGTCGGTGTTAATTAGGCAGAGGGCGGATACACTCCGCAGGTAGCCGTCTTCCATCATACCCTTTTGGCATCCTCTCACTTTTGACAACGTAGCTGGTCCCTGCCTTTGGATGACTGCTGCCCACACCCGTGACCAGGCCACTCCTTTCCCAGTTCCAGGTGTTTGGATGTGGGAAGCCAGGGGAGAGGCAGGGTGGGAGGCTGAAGTAAACAGCATGTGTGCATGCATTTTCATACAACGCCCTCAGCCCTCCTGGATTGTGGTTGGCACAATGCCTTTACACCAGAAGAAATACAATCCCTGAATTTTACAATTCCACCTACACACATGGGGTTGTACAAAATGAAGGCCCGTGAACTCCAAAGAAGGCATGAAAAAGTAACACAGCATTCAATGATGGCTCAAAAGAATAGATTTGCATGCAGCCCCACTGACACACAGATAGACATTAAACATGATAACACACTTGTAGGTCTTACAGACCACAACACACAGTAACCAATACTTTACTATGTTCATGCTCACACACACACACAGAGCTTTTTATTTCATGAGAAATTTGCCACAAGACAGGAACAGTCACATTACATTGCTCACTGTATAAGTCGTACAAGTTAATACCCTCAAAATTAATTAGTTTCCCAAACTTTGATGAATTCTCAGTCATTTCCATATTTTAATACATGTCAGAAAGAGGAGGAAAGACTTTTCATTTGCACCCCCCCCTCCAAACCTCACAGTGTGTGGGTAGACATTGGCACCAGAATCAATGGCAAACCTTTCAATAGTTATTCAGATATCCAACAAAAAGGGAAAAAGGTAAATTGTGTAGTGAGACAAGATGAAAAGTGTGATGGTTTTTTCAAAGACTTCTTCACAAGTTATCATGTGTATCAAGACACACATTCATGCTAATGCATCAAAAAACACTCCATCTGGACCAATCCAGGCTGACTTTGCCTGTCCTTGGGCTACTGTTTGGCAAACGCTGAAAAAACAGGAGTGAAATGCTGACCCAGTCAAGAGCGTCATCACAACTGCAGCAACTTTATGCTGCTTCATTTGACACATTGGAAGTGACAACACGCTGTCTCCAGAAGTCTATTAGACTGCCCCGCATGTTAAAAAATACAACACGGGGGGGAGGACCGGCGTCTTAAAAAGTGATGCCCGCGGCCTCTGACTGAGCAGCCGACACAAATCTCCTGTCCTGTAAACACACGGTCAGAGACACGAGGCACTGCTGAAGGTGGCTCTGTTCCAAGGCCTGAATTCTAGCCACAGATGTGGTTACATATATATTGAATGTGGTTTTACTTACTTCTTGATTAAAAAAAAGGAGGAGAGAAAAAAAACACAAGCTTCGGTTGCCCACTTTTCTGTAAGCCCACGTGCTGTCTGTTCAGTTATTACCTCTCAAAATCACTTTGCTGGCTACACTCACGCTTAAACCAAAGCAGTCATTTCAGTGTATACAAATGAATTAAGCAGACAAAGCGAGAAGGGAAACAAAAAAGGTAGCTTTATTGTGTTTCTCTTTCAGCAACCAATTGGGTCTCTGGTGCCTTGGTTTGTTGTGACTGCGTTGACAGAAGAGTTCATTGTGTTTAAGACTTAATCACACATACAGTATGCACCTCAGACTGAAGAAAATGCTTTTTAAAGATGTTTATGGACAAGATTGAACTTATTTCCATAACTTTGCATATTGAAATGAACATCGCTCAGCTTTTTTTTGCACTGTTCGGCAAATTTAGAGCGTCATGCCATAAATCCACGATTTAACTTAGAACGACTGGCTTGTGTACGTTTCTTTTAGAATCTAGTGTTGTTGAATGTATATCTGACAGGTCCGGTTTAGAAAATGCATTGATGTATGATGTATAATAGCTGAAAATTGATGTATATCAGCAATTAGAGTCAGCATTCCAGGATAAATTTGTAGAGATAAAAAATCCTATTCTCTCCAAAAGATTTTGTGCATCAGTTTTGAGAGTATCATTGCTGTGGTTTCTTTTCTTTTCTTTTCTTTTCTTTTCTTTTCTTTTCTTTTCTTTTCTTTTCTTTTCTTTTCTTTTCTTTGTCTTATTTATGGCAGTATTGGAGTGTAATGGGAAGCTGTGGCTGCTGCTGAGGTAGGCAGCAAACCTTGAGGTGTTTGCATGTTTACCTTGGCATATTTATTTGACAGTGTCAACATAGTCACATCAGTCTCGCCCACTCAGCCCTGTGGTAAGGTCTCACCACGAATAGGTGTGGTTTCGCCATAGCAGGGGAGGGTATTTAACCAGAGCGTAACTCCTTAATGCTGGCTTCAATGATTCACAGTACTGAGTTTTATATGAACGTGAACTCAAAGCTCAATTTGTGTGGTTTGTCGTTTTAAGACAGACTTGCCTCAGTCAAATGCTGTCGCTCTCACAAATTATTCCCCTTTAGTCCCACAACAGGGAAATTCAGGCACAGCAGCCTGGGAGGGGTGAATCGAACCTGAGATCTTTTTATTTTATAATTTACATGTATTTACTTGGTGCAGTCAAGCAGAGCTATTTCCATGGACCCGGTTCAAATCAGGCAGCTACAAATATATACATATATATAAATAAGATGTGGACAGAAAATGTTTGTGTGCATTCTATTTTTCTCGTTCTTTTCCTTTCTTTCTTCCCTTTTCTTCCTCCATGTAGGCTGTCAAGCTTGGGAGCATGGTCTTAACAACTAGGCCACTGCCGATCCACAAGATCACTGAAGCAAATATCATATAAAAAAAGTGAACCATGCCACAATCTCAGAGATCAATATATGGTTTTGGTTCTCACATCTTATTCGTTTTGTCATGGAGTGAATAATGCTTCATATTTAAATGTTCATTGAGAATAGAAACAGTTTTGCCTCAAGTGGCCAGTCAAGGAACTGTGTGATTGTCCTTCATTTTTCTACCCTGAAGGTTTCCATTTGGCTCCACAAGGCTCTGGCAGCCTGGATTGTATGGGACTGTGGAAGGAGAACATTGTGTGTGTGTGTGTGTGTGTGTGTGTGTGTATGCGTGTTAGCCTTTCAGCCTTAGTGAGATTAACTTCAGTCTGAATGCAATGGTGTAGACATTGTGGACTACATTTAAAATCTTACATAAAAAGGAGCTTTAAATGTCTGAGCTGGACAAATCAAGCCGGTGCATCCAACCTCAACAGCTGTGTGTAGATTTGTTCAGCTACAAACTGTGCTTCTGCAGATCAACAACTCAACACTCAGCAATTTTGCCCTGGACACACTTTAACCTGTGGATTATATTTCTAGGCAGGGACACAGCAGATTTATTCCTGTTTTTTACACTCTGGTGGAATGATTACAGCAGCCCTTATCACTCTTGCAATGCGCATGTGATGTGGTTGTTTCATTGAGATGCACTTGAAGAATATCAGAGCCTATCGTTTAGGGAACTCTTCTGCGGGACTTTGCTGATAACAGGATGTCACTGAACACTTTATCAAAAGTTTTCCTGTAAAATAAACCGCGAGCGTTCTGATTTTATCAGTCTCTGCAGACATGCAGCAGGAAGTTTTATTTTCTGTTCTCATATGCTTGGAACAGCTGTTTATTTACAGGATCTATCGGGCTGGATGTGTTTTACAGTGTGCACCAAAGCGGTGCACTGGTGGCATCACAACATAACATAATTTCCACTTTGACCTGCAGGCTTGTCCTCACCAACCAATAATTCACAGGAACGTCTATATCAAGTCTCTTTCACACAGTTTACTCTGCAGTTGACTCTTTTTAGTTTCACTAAAAAAGTTAAATACAAAGTCAAACAATGTCAAATTTGATGCAAAATTTAGAGACTGCAGAAATGCTGTACTGTATATCACAAAAAAACCTCCCCAGATGTGTAAAGCGTATCTCCCACATGAAACTGGCCATAGCAAACAGAAATCCATTTCCAGGTTCTGTCATAACCCTCTGTTTGTTATGTAGTCTTTCTCTGAGCCACAGCACAACAGATTAAGGGGGCCTGGCTGGTACATCTCATCCCATGCACCAGTGACATGAGGCAAGCACACACACCTGCACCACAGACAGATATTATGCAGCATAACGCTCACTTGCACATCTGTTGAGGAAGAGCCTGGATGATTTATTTATTAGCACCCAATTAAAACTTCAGGAACAAGAACACTTCAATGGGAATATAAATATCAAATAGAGAAAGCTCTACACGACTATTTAGTCATGCAATCTGGCTTCTGCACCACGGCACGCCAAGAGAGAAAGAGGAGCTGAAGATCAGGAAATGGAAGTGGAAACACTCAGATCTTTTGTGCAGCAAAAGAATCTTTTATTTCACTCTCATCATTTTCACCACCTCCTCTCCCCTTTCTTCTTTCTGTGCTGTAAATGTGATTTCTTTTTCATGTTCATTTTTTTTCTCTTTTGGAAAAGGGAAACGGGTTCGGTATTTCGTTTTGACAGAGGTTCTGGCCATGGAGCAGGCCAATCGATTGGCCTCGGTTGGTTTAGTGCAGGAATAAATGTTGTGGGCATAGCCAAAGGCTGGAGAGGACTGATTGTGTGGCATTTGTTAAGCTCACCGGGGAGTCAAGAGCGGTATTGTTAGGGTGAATATGGATTTCGGGCACAGCTGAAAATGGACTGACTGCTTTTATTGGAAGCAGATGTGCACGTGAAGTCATTGTAACTGCAGGTAACTAATGTTCTGTATACATCACACACCTTATCCATCACTGCAAATGATTTTTTTATGCCATCACGGGGAGAATCGGTGGCTGCCTCCTCTGCAGCTCTTCCTGCATATAATGCCCCATTATATTTCCCCCCCACAGCAATACAGAGACTGTTAATGTGCAGGACACATGGTCCACTTCCTCCTGAATTAATCCATCAAGCCTAAGATACTTTTCAGGATAAGTGTCTTCTCTCACACATGATCTGAGATTCATTTGAAAGTCATTACTTAATTAAAAAAGATTGGTATCAGGAGGTTAAAGAACGGGGGAAAAAATCTCATGGGAGGATGAGCAATTTCCACAGATATGCAGGCGTCAATTATGGACTTATAAAAACACACACTCGAGAGTAGAGCAGAGCGGTGCACAAATGCTACCCTGTCACTTGTGTAGCCCCACTAACCAAAAATAAAAATACCTTTTACGAATACAGCACGACACAAAATACAGTTATATGGTGTGATTTTGTTCCCTGTCTTTGAAATGGGCAATTCACTAGCTGCCAACAGTGAGTGTTGTTATTGCTTGGATGGAGACAGCCACATGTTTGGCTCTTCCTTTATCTTAAATGAAGCTACTTTATTTTCACCCGTCAGCTGTGATAAAGTGAGTGAGGACTGTCCTTCACATACCATATGTCTCATTTTTATCGTCTACATTATTTGTCTGAATGTGTTTGTTTGGTTCAAATGCTCGGTTCAGCATTTTGTTCATACTGACCATGTGGAACAAATATTTGGCAGAGAGGCATCCAGTATTTCCTCACCTTTCGAGTTTCATGTGCAGAGAGCAGTGTTAATAGAATCTTCTTCTCTGGACGCTAAAAATGCCCGCTGTGCCTCCCACTCACCACGTTCCTTAGCATTTCTGCTTGAGTGTTGCATGCCATAGTGCAGACTTCTTTTTTTAATTTTTCACATTTTTAATCAATTCATTAATACGGATCAAACATATCTGGTTTTACTTGTCAGTAAAATCTGTGTTCCTGCTGTTCTACTTTTTTCTTCCTTCTTCTGGATCCTCCATCACCCTCGCCCTCTGCAAAGTTAGCGAGTGACTCTCAGAGTGAAAGGGGGAGGAAGTCTTGTTAAAGACCAGTTAAATCCCTCACAAAGCAGCAGCACATCTGTAAAATTAATAGAAAAACCTTTCATAACAGGGTGCCTGTCTGACATGCTGGCAGACTGCCACCTATCACCACTGTCCTTATTACCTCTGACATGCGAGATGTGATGTGTTCTCTGGCTGTGGTAATAAACTAGAACCCCCCGCATCCACAGCCTCCGCTGACAGCTCCACGTCATCAGCATGTTCCATTTGATCCTGTCTTAGCCTCTCTCTCCTCCTGTCATTCATTTAGAGGGGACAGATGGTCAGATGTGTGAGGACTTGATTGACGGAGGAGGTGTTAATATTTGTTGATGACATGGACACGTCCCGTCTCACTTTCACGACATGTCTCAGAAATGTATGTGAAACCTCGAAAGAAAAAAAAAACACACTGCACGCATTTGTATCTGTCTCTCTGTTCTTTATGTCTGTCTTCGTGTGGACACTTCTCATCACCGAGCTGTCCGCGTGTGACATGTCGCTCTCTCTTCTGCTGCAACCTCAGAGGCGAGGCGAGGCCCGCATGGGGCAAGAGGGAGCGTGTGGAAATTTGTCAGATCGGGCCGACAACGAAAACCTGCACACCAGCCGGGCTCAGGATGATTTATAGGGCTTATTTCTGAGAATGGTAAAGTGAAATTAATCACATTCCCACCTGAAATCGCTGCTCAGCAGTGACAAATGACAAGCTGCCAGGGACAGACAGTGAGCCATCCATGAAGAGTCCGCCCAACGTGCTCCCTCCTCAGATAGCCTGACCCGGGGTGCTGCCTCGCCAGATGCCCCCCTCTGGATGGCGACTGCCAAGCGTAGAACGGCCGGCCTTGTCTCCTCCCACTCCAGCCCCCTTTTTCACACCCCCAGCTGGGCACCCAGGAAGGGTCCTAATGACTTGGGGACAGCCTGCCAAGCAGATGGAGTGCGGAGCAGGGGCTTACCCTATCTGCTACCGGTGATGTCTGATAGCAGGGTCTGCAAAAGCCACAAAGCAAGTCTGTGTATCGCTTTCAAAGAGTGTGACAAATAATGGGTATTGCCTTCTTATTCAAAAGGAGAACTGATGCTAACATAGATGTGCTGTATTGTAGTGAGACTGAATGTACATTTGCCACTCACTTTTTTGCTAATGATTGAATTTACCTTTTCAAGTTCAGCTACAATGAAGTGTGAATTGGCTTTTTCCAGGGCAGCAAATGAGACATGTCATAGCAGAGGAAGCTCAGCTGCATTCAATAACATCAGGACTGCTCCAGAGACACTTGGATCTTGTCTGTATCCATGGATTTATTTAATATGTCCCCCCTTCATATCACTATATCTCTGCAATAAAATAACGATTTTGGATGCTCAAAAAGAAAGCACGCAGTACCACAAAACCAATACACAGAATTCTGCTAATGCAACTTGTTCAGGTATATTGAGCTTATTTTTTAAAAGATACTTATTCATTGTTATTTTATGTCCATTTGTGTGATGTCTAAGAGGAATTCATATCATCCTGATAGAGCTTGCTGCAATGTCTTTCACATGGCCATAGCCATGGCCATAGCAAGTAAGGTTGTTTTTTTTTCTTCTCCTTGTAACTGATCTTCCCACAGTGCAAGAATATGCATGTTTAAACCAGTTGGAGGCACTACTGTCAATTGTGAGTGGATGCTGTGTGTGATGGCCTGCTGACCTGTTCAACGTCTATTCGTGTCTTTGCCCTACAGTCTGTAAGTTAAAGAAACGTTCAACAGATCCCTGTGACACCACCAGATACAAGCAGTTATGATAAGGGATTGTCCAATGTGGGAAAACAGTTGAGCCATCAGAATTTATAAACACAGTGATAAAAAATGTACAAACAGAATCTCAGAGAAAGAAAGACCTGTATCAACATGTTCTCATGACTAATTTGTATGAAAAAGTATAAAAACTATGCACCAAAACTTAATGCGTTTTCATACAACTTTTCAGTGAAATCAGTGCCCACTACGTTCCGTACCCAGAAACAAGATTGGTATCCCACATAAATAAAACCTAAAACAGTTGTTTAAAGCAATTTTGCAGCAAGATAGACATATTTGTGGACCACAGGCATGACTCCTATTTGCCACTGGCAATATGGCTGCGAGGCTGACGTATTCTGGTCTGCTCTGGGACTCTGTTTGCCGGCCAGACATGAAAGATTTCACTTTTTTACATTTTAACACAATTGCTGCTGGTGTATTTCTGTTGTTAAAATATTACGGTTAAACCAAGTACTGTATGGTTTTGACACGTTCTTGCCTGTTTAAAAAAAGCATATATAGTAAAAACTTTAATAAAATTAATCTCTCAAATTTTAGGGGTGCTGGAATTCAATTTCGGGGTGCTTCAGCACTCTTGGAGAGGTGTCCGCTCAACTGTTTATTACACACTTTTTCTCTCTGACACAACTCCCACTCCCAGCAGCCACCGCGCTGCACTTTTTTCATGAAGTCGTAGCTGCAATACACACATATTGTTTCTAGTTTCCCTTCAAGTCAGAAGGGAGGAGGAGAGAGAGAACAATGCCTTCCCCTTGATTTTTCCTCCTGGGTTTTGACCATGTTGCTTGTCAGAAGGTCTTGTATTAGGATCTGCCGCCTCCATGTTGATAGCACCTTCCTAGAGCAACTTTGCTTCCCCAAGGATCCCCAAGGGTCTACGGAGGTGGGGCTCAGAGGGTCTGCTCCAGGTCCACCATGGGATCTAAAGGTTGAGTTTCAGGCCATTTGGTCTGTTTTTGCAACCATGGTGGGCCCTCAAAAATGGGAAATGGCAAATGCTGAAAACCCCGCCTTTCAAAAAGTATGGCTCAGATTCAGATTCACAGCACCTTTACAAAGAGATCTGCACTGGAATGGCCTTCGGATCTAATGGTCTAGTTGGCTATAGCTTCTACAACCCACGATTTCTGAACCAGGCCCTTAAATGTTATTTATGATCATTATTTTTTATAATATCTCCTTAACATTTTGAGCTAAGAGGCTTGAATTTGATTATGTTTACCAGGACGTCAAGAGCAAGTTAGAACTTCCATAGCAACCAAAGCAACCATGCAAGTCTTAAAAACCTTGCTTGTACAGTAGTTGCAAAGATTTTTCTGATCTTTCCACCATGCTGGGGTGGTTGCTATGCACGCTCCAGTTGCTATGCACGCTCTGGTTGCTGTGCACGCTCTGGTTCTAACTTGGTTTATTCTATCTAACTAATTCTCCCCATGTATGTGTTGTGTCACGACTGAGTCCACAATGAACATTTATTTCTATTTTCTTTCATTGAGCGTCTATGAGTTCTAGATTGTCATGGAAAAGTTTTATGTTTTCCTGTTTGTAACTAGTATGCAAATAAAGTTGCACTATTTTCTGACTAACCTCCACATTCCCTCTTTCTCAAAACAAAGACACAGAGACACAAAACTAGCACTAAAAACTGTGATATAAAATTGTAAAAAAAATATGCAAAGTAGATGATATTTGGATGGTCTCTAACTACCAGCATTTAGCACGCCAATCTTTGTAGGAAAAACTATGAAAATATGGTGCATTAGTTTTCATATTTTTTGTACCAAAGGTGAGTGAGAACAGATTGCCTGTATTGACCCATGGTGGTTGTTCATTGGTGGGTGATCCTTACAATGCAAGGTTTATGTGTTCTCTTCAGTTCTCACTGGTGGCATTCAACATGTGTGAAAACACAGTGTTCAATAAACCTCAGTTTACACTGTTTTGTTGTTCTTTCCATGACGACAATAAAACAGACTTTAATTCTGAAATAAATAGGTACATACAATTCAGTTTTCTATTAAACAAAAATATTTCACACATTTCCATTCATTGGCATTCCGATTCATTGGTATGAGCTGAAGACTTCTTGCACTCCTACAAATGGTAAGATGAATCCAAAGGTCGGAGCTGTGCCACTAAGTGCTAGGTATAGCATCCATTCACAGGCAGAATTCAGGCTTTTGTTTGGCACACAACATTTATCTGGCCATTCGGAGCATAGCAAACATTCCTCCCTCATTAATGTCAGCAGTGACATTCTGACATTGGCTGAGCCTATTATTTCCCATAATTCCGGTTAAGCCATTTATTGCCCGGACGATAATGTAGACATTAGTGGCCTTTGATTGAACGTCCATGTTTCCCCTGTTGTTCTGTTTACAAGTGCATGTGCACATGAAAAATGACTCCCCTAAAAACCCCAAAGCAGTCACCTAAGACATGATTTCACTCTCTGCCATGAAAATAAATAATCTTTACCCTTGACAGCCACATAATTAATAGTGATGTGCAGCAGGTCCATTTCAACGGACCCACTTAATCTAATTTTGTTTCCACTGTGCGATTTGTAAATTACTGCAAAATGACGCACCATTTACCACTGTCTCTGCCTGCGACAATGGCAATTTTTCTTCCTGTGTAATTCTCTTTTAGCCGGGGATTTTAAAAAAAGAAACACTCATCTCTTTCTCTCCCTCTCACTCTCTCTGCCTCCTTCCTCTACTTTTCCTTCTTCTGCTTTCCAACTCCCCAGCTCCCCTCTCCGCTTTTCTCTCCAATTTAGCAACGCTGGAAGCCGCTGAGACCCCTAGAACACATTAGCTGTTTTACAGCTTCCCCAGAACACACATGAGCACTGATCTAAAATGTCAGCACCACAAACGCCTTGTCCACGTTCCATTATTTGCCACTAAATGTTAAGCGTTTATATTCACACAGTTTTGCGTTGACATTTGAGAAGAAGAAGCGAGAGTGGGTTCCGGCTATTTGCTGCACCATTACATGTGATTTGTGAACACGCGCACTGACAATCGTCAGGTGTCCAAAAAGCTGATTCCCTTTGTTCGCTGTCCTGAGATTTGTCAGAGGGATACTGGATGTGTTTGTCATCTGTTGATGAAAAATGTCACTTTAAAGCACTGGCAGGGAAAGATTACCCCAACGTCGGCAAACTGAAGACATTCTGCTCCAAATGTCACAAAGGAATATTCACCTTCATAATCAGCTGAAGAGGGAGGCACGATTGTGGCATGACTATGGAAATGTTTGCAATATGTCACAGGGTATGGTCGCAGAGGAATAAATGGCTCAGGGGCTTATATTTGCTGCATCATGTGCACTTGAGGAGCAGATGCTTTGTGTCTGACAGTGTTTTTGACATTCAATTTGATTCATTGCTGACATTGCAGGACCTTTTCCATCGATTTCATTTCCATTGATTTCAAAAAATTAAATGGCTGCAATCGGAATAATCATGCTGTTCTTTGCTTTTGTCCCTGCCTCTTGTTTGTGACATCTTCGGTTGTTGCCTGTCGCCTGACTTGTTTGTAGAGGCTGCTTGTCCACCCTCACGCGATGCAAGAGGGTTGGGCACATTGCCAAAAATAATGGAGGGATAAGTCTTGCTTGATAAGTCTGGAAAGGATTAATGAGGCAAAGTAAAATGTTTGAGCAAACCTCTTGGCCCCCGAGGAAAGAAACGCCCTGACCTGAGTACCGTTCACAATGTCAAGTAGGTGGACTGTCATTTTATACACGCCACACAAGACCGATGGAGCCTGACAAATGCCACCAAGTAAAAGAAAATACAATTAGCAGGCTCGTTGGACAGGGCAGACGTCCATTTATTAAAATGCTGGGTGACAGCTACTAACTGCTGCTGCCGAATTTCAGGTCTCATCTTGTGTGGATGTTTGAGTATGAGTGTGTTTGGCTGTTTGTTTTTTTCATGTGTTTGAGTCTGACCTTTTTATATAGATAGATAGATAGATAGATAGATAGATAGATAGATAGAAAGATATCTATATATATAGATATACATGTGTGTGCATATATATAGAGATAAATATATAGACAGATATATATAGATATATATGCTGCTGTCACAGACATGTGAGTGACTGTGTTCATCCACAGCCAGACACTGCCCGCTGGCATTGACTCTCCACATTAGGACAAGTAATAAACAATTATCTAAGTGGGACCAGCGCGATGGGAGACCAACTTCTGGGAGAGATAACTGGGGTTGTGGGCTTGTAGAGAACTTTGATTGATTGAGTATCTCATGGTCCTCCACTGTGGCTCTCGTATTATCCAATGACAGCGAGAAGAAAATCAGTTTATTTAGGAGGGCTGCCCCCTGAGACAGTGGGAGAGAGAGAAAATGAGAACAAAAAAAAACAGTAAATGAAAGATTGGGCTGCAGTGAGAGCAAGAGAGAGAAGGAGGGGGGGGCAGGATTGTGAAATGTGTTTCCAGTACAACCATGGAAGCCCGGCCACGATGAAAGCCATGTATCGATTGGCTGGAGCGAACTGTATAACAAGGTCCTGCCAAGCTGTGTGGACATTGTAAATGACAGCACGAGGAATGTTTTGGCTGTTATTTTGTTTTCAATGATTCTATTTCAGGGTTCAGATCCAGTAGCCATGGTACCCTACTTGAGAGGAAAGGCATCTCAATAGAGCGCGGCCGCTGACAGACTAAGAGGCAGACATGTGCGAGGTGTGTGGGGGTGGACTTCAGCAGCAGACAGGCAATTGGACAGTGTCTCTCAGGGACTGTGTTACGGCCAAACAAGAGTCGGCTGAAGGGGGAACTTGAAAGAAAAGGCAAATTTGGCTGATCACATCATAGCCCACGCACACAAACATCTCGTCAACCCCGACACCACAGGAGATAACCAACGGGGAGCTGATAATCACATTCCCAGATGTGCATGAATTTGATTGGGATATGTGAAATACATGTTTGGCTCCTCTCAGATTAGAACACTTTGAGGTTGCTGCTTGCATAAAACCTGCCCCTTGTATACTGAGCTGCTGAATATGGTGCGATTGTCGCGCAAAATTAATTTTCATGGAAGTCACTGATGCCATTTGAAAAGTTTCCACAATAACAATCAACTCATTAAATTGGGGAAATTGATATTATCACGATATTAAGCCCACCTCTTATGCCCAAGTTTTTTCTTTTTGTTGTTGTTTACTGTTGTCATCCTGCCACGCTACACGATCACAATGGCATAACACTGTGACTTGTGTTGGTCACCAGACTAGCCACACTCCTCATATGCCCCAGACTGAGCCCTGTGTGTGATATTCGTCTTTTGTGCAGACATAAAAGAGGGAAAAACAATGCTGGAGAGGTTCCTGGTCTTGAGAATAGGACAGTGTGGACTGACTGAGTCAGTCAGTCCACTTGGGTTCAGGGTGAAATATTACCATTACTATAATATGGACCAGCAGGAAATTTAAGGGTTATCCCCAGTGAATGAACCATACTTTGAACCCTTGACTCTTATCTCTTGCAGGTAAAATGTTTCACTTCCCAGTGAAAAATCTCATCATCCGACTAAAATGCGGCCCAACATTTGTTCAAACATTCATGGTCTCCAGAGAGTGAATCTCTCTCACTTTGATGATCCTCTGAAGTTTCCTTTTAGCTACACATTGAATATGTGAATGTGGTTGAAGACAAATCGTGGTATAATTATAACAGTCTAATTATTAAAAGTCCACTTGGAATTATTTGACTGTTCACATCACTTGCACAATCAGTTCAGAGCTTCTGATGACAAATGATTTTGTGTGATTTTTTAAAAATCCCAATAAAGTAGGAAAATGTCAATGAATGATTCACTTTTCCACATTGAAAACCCCAAAACCATTAATTTTGGAATTAGAAATTTGGCTGTTTGGTGCTTGGCCAACACTTTTGTTTACATGTGGATATGGGCTCTGACTTTAATTAATCACCGCTGTTTGATTTAAGCAGCTTGAGTTAATGTCCTGTTAGTATTCTCTCTCCCAAATATCCACAATGATTGACTCGCACAGATTGAAGTTATATTAACAGCCTGTTTTACATGTCCCATGGTGCTCTTCTCACAGTGGGACTCTTAATCCAGCCCTTTAGGTGTCTACTTATGTGCTTTTATGGATGATGGAGCCAACATTGAGCCCACGCCGGTGGCACCTTTTTTCCTTTTTCCATTTGCACTTCCTCCTTGCGTACAGAAATGCACAATTCACACAAAAGCCTTACGTAATGACAGCGAGAGGTCCCTATTATTTATACAGGTGAAATGGTTATTTAAAAGCACACCTCTCTACGTTTTTTGGTCTCCTCAGTTGTTAGCCCTCCTGTTGTTAATATCCCACTCTGTATTTCCCTCACCGGCCGGTTCTCTGAGGCTTTTTCTTTTTTTGAGAGGGGCAGCATGTGTGTAGGACTGCATGTGTACATGTGCATTACCATGACAATAACAAGAACAAGAAGCTCCTAGAATTTCAAGTAGGTGGGGTCCCTCTCTCACCATGCCGCCGTCTCTTTAAATGAATATTTGCACAGTATTGATTAGCATTAAACCCACAGCAGCGGCTTTCATTTGCATATGGCAGCCAAGGATCATCACTGGGGGAAAAGCTTGGGGATGCAAGAAAAGAGAAGTGTAGGTTGCGTGGGTGGTGGCAAAGATATAGAAAAAAAAATCTTTCCTCTCAACAGGGCTTCCCTTAATAATCCACCCATTATCTTGTGTTTCTCTGCCCGCCATCGGGCCTCAGACTTCCATGCTTTGCAATCTGGCCCTCATCAGTGCAGACAGCCAGATAGAGGGAAGAAGCAGCGAGGCTGGCAGAAGTGTAAGGAGCTGCTGTGAATGGTTGGCCGGGCAGCGCACCATAGGATACCAGAGAGATAATAATGTGTGGAGGCAAGCAGGAGCCATGTATGTCTTGCAAAAGAATAATTGCTACCCTTTCAAGAGCCATTTCTTAATTGGCCTGGCTGTTGTTCGGGTAGGGTGTGAGTGTGTGTGTGTGTGTGTGTGTGTGTGTGTGTGTGTGTGTGTGTATTGCAGGGGGGTGGGGTGTAGCTTTGATAGTGGACAGTAGACAAGTGAGAGACAGGCTGAGAGAAAGAAAAGAGGAAAGAGTTAGAAGAGGAAACCAAAGAGGTGCGGCTTCATTTGTTATCAGTCCCATGATTATGCTTCAGAGGGGCCAAAATGCACCTGGCTGTGGATGAGCAGTTGAATCACTGCTCAGCCCAGTGATGCAGGCAGAAGCTTGAAGTGTACAAGAGGAGGCTCCTGACATTTATTTTCAATTTCTGTGTCAGTCGTGGGAAATTGCTACAGTTCCAATTATCTATTTACTAATTAAGTCTAAGTGTAAGCTGAGTGTGAATTATGCATATTCATTTGCCTGAATCATTTTAACCCTTGGTGGCTTCAAATTCAGTCAACATTGAAGGCGGTTGACTTTTCATTTGACGAGGAGTCGGTAGTTTTGGAAGCTGATGTCACTGATTTTCGGGACACTTGTCTTCCATTATCTCAAGATCCTGCAGGAGAGCCATCTAGTTTGTTTGTGTCTGTCTCGGTCTGCAAAGCAGGCTGTTGTCATTGCTTTTAAAAAGAAAAAAAATCTTTATGCCTGTATGCCGAAACAAAGAAACAGAGCGCAGCAAGACCAACAAGAGAAAAGAGAAAGAACTTTAGCTTCAGTGGTAAATTTTATGCTTTACAAAACACCTCTTCACACTAGCAAAAGTCTGATTGAGTCACCTGCCCTCTCCATAGCAGCAACACCTCTGGTGGAAGATATAGATGTAGCACCCAGCACAGTTCAAATGCAGAGGCTGTAGAACAGAGTGGAGACAGAAAGAGCCCAGCATGTGGGGTCTGCTGAACACGGACACAAAGTGGGTTTTATTTCAATCCTAAGCAGCATCCAAAACGCTTTGCACTGTTTGCAATAAACAGGCCGACTGTAGGTGTCTCGAGCGCAGCAGCGCAGCGTGCTTTGTGAAACCTTTGTTTCAGAAACACTCTTGGTATTGTAAGGCCTTATTTAAGAGGAATGCATTTCATAGAATCATCGCTCAAGCAAGGACATAATTTGTGTTACACAAGATGGAAATGAAAATGCGAGACTGCAACAAGTATTCTTTTTTTTCTCTTTTTCTTATTTCTCTGAAAAAGAAAAAAAAACCTTCAAGCAGTTCATACAGAATAGCATTTAAATGACATACAGTTCAGGCTCTCTGCACTTAGCTGAAGCTGATATAATGATCGTATCAAGAAACGCTGTGAACTTTTCACTTTTATTTAGTGACCTAGCTATGTGACTCCAGAGCCAAACCCTGTAGCCTGCACTCTGCTCAAGTACAGGCTCTGGACTGCAACACCAGACAAGCCTCAGACAGCATTTTCAATAGCTGTCTTGGAGCTTTTTTCGCTATCTCTGGAGAGTGGCAACTCTCTGTTCAGGGGTCTTGCAGGGAAAACAATCTGGCTCTTGTAGTAGAACAGTAATATAGGTGTAACCCAGAGTTGAGCAAAACTGCTCAAAATAGAAATGAATAAAATGACAACAGCTGATGTTTTAAGGTGATGCTATTTTCATGTATTTGTTTGTTTGTTTTCTAAGATTAAATACCACGCAGGTGAAAATCTTTTGTGTCACCCAGGGCCATACTGAAATGAATTGGAGGGAAAAAAAGAAGCTATAGAAGATGGTAGGAAGGTAGGAGTTTGCAGTTAGGAGATGACAATGAGTTGGAAGCCAGAGAGGCTGTTACTGTAACCGTAACATATGTAACATATGTACTGTCCTGGGTTCAGAGGTTGTTGCAATATTACTACGTGCTGAGATATTTTAGCTGTCCTTGGGAGTACTACTTTTGTATTCTTTTCAGTAGAAGGTCAAAACACCTATCTGATATTTATCTGAAGTTGTATTTGAGGAAACTGCCGTGGCTTTTGGCTTTTTATTTTGTCATTTGTTTCCTTGCCTGTCATATTGCCTGCATTTTTGCCCCTCCTTTTGCTTTTTTTTTTTTTTTACCTGCGTTTAGGCATTTCCACACCTGTGTTAGCCAGCTTAATATGAGCTTAATACTGTTCCCATTGTTTGTTTATTGAGTTTGGTTGTTTGATTGCTTTTTTGTTTTTCCTTAAATTCATCCCATTAACCCTTAGGGTTGACTCAACTTTTGGGCCTTTTGGGAGAATTAAACCTGTGACCTTTGGGTTACAAATCCAGTAACCCAATAGACTAGACCATGGCTGCCCCACAGCTGTCCCCATTGATCACCTACACCCACACCTGCACATCTGAACCTGTCCTGCATACATCTTCATTCTGAAAGGCCATATTATTGTGTTAGGTGTTACTTCAGTGTATTCCTATGGAAAAGGCTTCATTTGGTTATGTGCATGTCTTCATGTTCTTTGTATTTGCAGTCACACACGTCATTACATGTCATGTTATGTCATGTTATGTCTTGTTGATTCTCCTGCCTTTGTCTCATCTTTACTTAGTCAAGGTGCTTTTATTTATTTTTCTAATCTGCATATTTTTTTATCTGTGTTGCTGCCAGTTTTCATCATACCTCTGGTTCATTCTCAGATTGTGTTTTTATAGCTCACCTTATTCTGGGATTTGCTTCATCTGTGCTGCACACCATCCACTCACACACTCATTGCTGGGGGCAATGTAGAGTGTGGAGTCTCCAATCACCCTAAACACGGATGTTTCTTTTTTTTTTCATGCAACCACACGGTTCCATGTGTGACTGTAATCAGCTTTATTTTATTAAAGCTCACATTTTGTTTCATCAGCTTCCCCGCTCGCTGTCCTGCATTTGGGTTCAGCCCTCCTTTCTCTGCAGTCTGGCATATACAACTGTGACATTTCCTTCATTGTTTTGCTGTATGGCAAAAGAACATAGAGAGCTCAAACCGAGTCCACCTGTGTGCTTGAAACACCATTTTGTTTTACTGGTTTCCAACAATAATGAGGGGCCATTTAAAACAAAATTAAGAATCTGTATTCTATTGTATATAATGTTTATTATGATGTAACCACAGGGAAATAGATTTGCGTAATATTTAGTCTGGGAGAAAATGCACTTGGTAGCATCACAGTGAGTTTAACATATGACACCCATGCAAACAGAAAAAGAAAAAGAAAAACAGCCAGTTATGCAAAGGAAGAGGAGGCAGAGCAGATAACTGCCAGCAACACATGATCTATGTACAAACATGGAGCATAAGCCGGCCAGTTCTCCTGGAATGTGAGTCAGACCTGGAGTATGATGGTCGGTTACAGCTGATCACCTTCTTAGCACAGCGGATGAGGCACTGCAGTCTGCTCTGCTTGTCCCTGGCATGCGTCGCAGTGCGCCAGATGGTGATGCAGGAGGTGAGGATGGAGTCGGTCAGCCATTCCTCTGCGAAACCCTTTCAATGAGGCCACTGATGTTCTGGCACTGACTGTCTTGATTTGCAAAAAGCCTTTGACATGGCAAAGGATACTATTGTTGGACATTCCGTCTGCTGGTTCTCATGACGTTGACCAGTGATCCCTTGGTTTCTTCCCACAGATGCATCTGTGTGGTTTGATTCAAGGAGCAAACCTTCTGTGGACTCTATAACTTTAGTAACTTTAATAACTACAGTAACTCTCTGTAACTGGAGATTGAAACTGTGTCTTTATTGCCCTTTCTTGTATTCCCAAGATAAACAATTCATAAATGATTAGATTAAGTTATTTTAATCATGGATGGATGGATGGATAAGTTGTAATTGTAATAATAATTGACTTTTAACTCTTTTCACATATCTTCATCCTCTTTTGGGAATACAACATTGTTCTATATATATAATACATTTGTTATACAATTCCTGTATATCCCCTCTAGCTATAAAAAAACAACAAAGCCACTGTTTTGTGTTGGTTGTCTTGTGAGCCTACAATAGGACTATTTTTCTTTTTTTTTTAGGCATCACTCCCAATTGTAATATTGTCCCATTTCTTGATATTTCTTTGTGTCTTCTGGACAATTTTCTTCTTCCATTAGTTCTACCCTCTTCCATCCCCAACAAACTGTTTTTTTCCTGTTGTCCCCTGAATTGCGAAACAAAAAGGTGGTGTTGTATTCCAAGCTGTTTATCCAAGTAATTGATACCACAGCATTTCCAAAAACAGAGCCACTTACCTTGCGCTCCTCTTGGCATCTCAGATGGGTACCATGCCTCCCTGCCAAAAGTTAAATAATTAATAAAGACTATTTCAGTTGCAAACATTTTTTTTTCCTTTTTGTTCTCTGTCCAAACATCATCCCTGTTGGTATTCCATTTTGTGGGTGTTTGCTGGGTGAGAAACCATGTGTTTAGCTACCTTTTAAAATACATATTTAAAAAAGCAAACAAACAGCAAAGTAGATCCAGTACAATCAGCTTTTCAAGCCAAGGCAGCAAAAGGAACATCATTTTCTGGCCATCAGCCATTGCTATTAATGTGGAAACAAAAATGTCTCCCTGCATATAGGATGTTAAGGAATACCATATATGTGTGTTTTTAATCAGTGTATCGGCAAAAATCAAACATGATGACATCAACATAGGAAGGCTGTCAGTAGAGCAGAATCTATACTGTCGGTGAATAAGATGTTGTATAAGGTAGACACTTATAATTTATCCATCAGGAGATGTCATCTTCCACTCAACCGCAGTTAGGCAGCTGATCCTTTTCATGGACAAGGCTTTTTTCATTAGAAAAAATAACTGAAAATTCAGTATGTTTCCACTTTTCCTGTCTCTTCCGTGTCTCCCTGACTGCCGGTGTGATTTCGTGAGTGGAGACAGGTGTGCTGAAGCTGGAGAAGAGCACCACCAGCTGCCTCTCATCCTGTAATCAAGTCTCCAAAGGCTCTACTCTACTGCGTTCACCTCACTGGGGTTTGTCCTCTGAACTATTCTGCCCATTGGAGTCAGTTCGTATTCAGTAAAGCTGTTGGGGCTTCTTCTCTGACCTGGGTTTGTCAAGATTAATTGTGTTTGGCCCCATAGATTCGGGTATAGATTCTATTTTCCACATCAAAACAGGGAATTTGCTTATTGTCAGGGAAACACATGATATGTTCAACACTTTTAAAGGAAGAGGGTGACTTTGGGTAATCAGGTCCTCAGAGGTACTTTGGTTGTCCAAAGGGAGAACTTGGCTCTGGCAACATATCAACATGGACAAGAGGCCAGACCCCCAACTGCCCCTGGTGCTGCATCATCAGTGTAAGAATGTGTGTGAATAGTTAAAAATCATATGAAATTTAATTGCACTAAATAAATTCCATGTCAAATAGATCTTGACTGCTTGGAGGGTGGGGCCACCTCCTGCTTTAATAGTGTATGAGATATTTTTGTTCTGACTCCCGTATAACAGCTTGGGCATATTCCTGCCAAAGAAGTATTTGCTGCACAACCTCTCTGGATTGCCTCTAAATGTCATTTCCATTCGAGTTGCCATTGACGGGAGGTTGTTCATGCTGAAAGTCAGTGCCAAACACGTAAACCATTTGGAGACATTTGGATAAAGTCCTCAAGAAGTCTTTTAAAGTGTGAATTGGACGGAGCTTGCAGTTGATCTTAATTTTGGGCCTCGTTGCAGCGATACACACGTCCAATTCACAACCATGGTCTACTGAGCCGACAAGCAGCAGCGTAACATCTATGCCGCTGATAACAAGTGATAATAGCCATTTAATGGCGTGATAACATTTGAAGCAGATGCAAAGAAAGAGTGAAATCTTTAGTGCACATCACTGTGTGTGTGTGTGTGTGTGTGTGTGTGTGTGTGTGTGTGTGTGTGTGTGTGTGTGTGTGTGTGTGTGTGTGTGTGTGTGTGTGTGTGTGTGTGTGTGTGTGTGTGTGTCGCAAGGATGGATGTAGGTGTTGTTGCACCCTCTCTACCTTGTCTGTACCTCTGTTGCCCTGGGAGCAGTAGTCATGGAGCCGCTGTGCAACCGAGAGATATTTCTCACACACACACACACACACACACGCAGGCACTACTGAGCACACTGACTTAGTACACATGCAGACAGATAAAGCCACCCACAGACAAGACAAAGCATCAATACACATTGCTCGGGTTTCAAGTGGGGTGGTTTTTAACAAAGCTCATGTTTCCAACATTCATGAACTGAACCGTGTTGTCTGTAGGGGAATTAATGCAATGTGGCATGGGCGGAACACATCAAACTGTACTGTAAGTCAGTGTTCCTCAATTCCATTCCTCAAGGGCCACTGTGGCCACTATTATAAATGATCAAGCCAATCACCAAGCTCCACAAAAGCCTGATGATGAGGCACAGGTGTGTGGGCACAGGAAACATCTAAAACGTGCAGGACAGTGGCCCTTGCGGGCCGCTGCTGTAAATACTGAGGAAATGCTTTCAATATGTTTTAGGTGTTGGTGAAGATTCACAGAGCCTTTAGAGTTCTCAAAATAGAACAGAAGATTTGAGCTTAATTCGATTTCCAGGATAGATCATGGATCGTTCTTTTCTCAGGCTGTAAGACGCAAGAAGGTGTGAAAAATCCAACTTGGATTAAAGACGGAATTAAAGAGGCAGCACTTGTGAGTACTGCAGATATGAGTAGCTGCTTTACATTTAAAGAGTGTCTATTTCTGCCTCCAGACCTCATCATATTCCAAGTTCAGCCGTTTGAATATTTAATTGTGCGATGATGCAGGACAGTGTTCAGCGCAGAGATGCATAAAGCCACAATCACTGGAGAGGCTCTGTAGATGACATTCAGTACAACACAACAAGCTCACTAAAGTTAAGGTCTCAGATGCCTCTGAACCTGTGGCATGGATTTTTTCCTATCCTCTGATCGTTGTGAACATGGAGCAAAGTTAGAATTTGGAGTCTGCCTGTCTCAAGACTCCATGAAGACCCTGCTGACATGAGAATTTTAATGAAGGAGTCTTGTCATCTCCCTCCTGCTGAGATATGAAAGAGGTTGGTGTTCCCTTGTTAACTTTTTGAATTAATTTCTCAAATTATCTCAGCCTCGCCTGGGATGTCCCAATCAGCAGACATTGGAGAGATGGCAGAGAATGAGGTGAGGAGAGAGGAGTGGATGATATGCAGCAGTGGTCCTGAGCTTCACTGGAACTGGCTATATTGTGATTCCTGGTCAGTTCTTACCCACAAGAACGCCCTAAAGCTTGAAAATGGCATGTTTTATTATTATTATCATTTTTAATTGGCATTTGAAATCAATAAAATGAAAGAGACCCTTCCTCAGCAAACGACACTTGAGCAGGCTTTTGTGTCAGAGGTCTGAGCTACCTGGTCCCGAGTTTATTTCACAAATCCAGTTTTACACTTCACTCCATTGCATAGTGTTTTGATTTGTCATATATTCAAGTGTTGTCTGCAGTGTCCTTCCCTCTGTTCAATTGGCCTCTCTGAATGGTGCTGTGGAGCCCTAATGATGGTGCGCAGCTGCCACAAGCGCAATGGAACATGCATTTGCAAATGTAATGCATAAAACATCCGAAACCTGTCAATGCTTCCTGCCAAACAAAAATTATAGATGTACTGTGTTTCCAATTGATGACCCACAATTGGAATATCAAAAGGACTGTGTCCAGTCTTACCTCTTATAAATGGAAATGGTAATGTCTTGTGCTGTATTAGAGACCAACTTTTCTTCAAAAAATGTTATCAATACAAACACCTCTAAGAGCATCATTAACACAGTAATAAGCCTTGGTGATTCTAAAAAAAAAGAGCAACAAAAAACAGCAAAATATTTCAAAATACACACATATAATTGACAGTATACTGTGCTCTCTGGATATGGAGTCTGGGCAACACATAGACATTGTGTGGTTAAATATATGCAGTGCACACAGGTGGAGCTTTTCAAAGTGCTGCTCTTCCCCAGGCAGCATTGACCAAGATAAAGGCGTACATGTTAGCACAGAGAGGGAGCTTAAAGGATGACAGCAGCATACATCACCACAATGCCTTATAAAGCCGACAGCCCGTAGACAAACAGAAAGCCTCCAAGTCCTCGAATGGATGCCAGTATGATGCAAATAACGTGTGCGCTGTGAAAAACATCACAGGCATGAAATCGGCAGGTATCAGTGCTCAGAGCAAAGGCCTTTATTTGAATCTGATCACATTTATACTGCTATTACTAAACTGCATCATGTTTAAACATCATTTAACATGTTGAATATTAAGGCATCATGAATATGGACAATTCCACCTTTTGCCCAACAGACTGCTTCATAACTCAAAGAAACAGAATGTGGGATTTACACACTGGACCATGTTTATTGCAAAAGCCTGCAATGCACGCAGTAGCCATGGTGTCTTTTTGGAGGGGCACTCAGATCATTGATGCTCTTCGTAAGCTGATATTGGGTCAGTCTTTGTGTGTGTCGAGCCACGGTGCTCAGGGTGGATGGACAAAAAGTTAAAAGGAATAAAAAATTAAGAGACTGAATAACCATGACAGGCATCTTCCCGTATGCAGAACTATATCCAGTACTGTGTACGTGTATGTTATTTTACTAACCGTGTTGTGCAGAGCGGGTGTGGGAGGTGGGGGGGGCTCGGACGGATATCCACATCCCGCCAGAGTGATGGAGAGAGAGGAAGGTTTTGATTGAGTGCCCGCTGAGGTCCCATCAGATGTGGCTTAAAGGAATAAAGGATTCATTTGAAGGAGGGTGAGAAAGATTACATACAGTCCTCACATCTATCCAAATCCCTTCCAAATCCCTCTACATCACACTTATCAAGGCATGTGCAGGGCGGTACACTAACTCTCATTGGTCTTATCGCACGGCTACCATGTATCATAGTTGTCTTGCGGAGGTGTAACTTATTCCGAGCTGCACTTTGAATCATGCATACAAGTGTGAGTGGGTTTGCACTTCCAGCTGAAAATGCCAAACTTTAATCACAGAGGTACTTTAAACAAATGCCAGCATTGGCTGTCCGGGCATCCCCAGCCCTTCATTATGAGGCAGTGATAGAACACAAAGTCATATTTAAACCAGAAACTCTGCAGTACCTCTGAAGGTTTATCTATTATTTTTAATTCCTCCAACGTTCCCGAGGAACACTTGTTAGACAGTATTGGTAAGCACTGCAAAAACCCTTAGGCACAGCCTTAAGCGTTCTTTTCTGTCTTTAGGGCACTTGAGTTGGGCCTTATATTGCCCGAGCGAAGCGCCTCATACAAATGCACATCAGTGCTGAACATCACATTGTTCATAGGGTGTAGTCGACAGTTATCTGTGGCTGAGCTCACTCACACAGAATAATCACATATTTCTTTTTCATTGAGTTCTTTTTTTTTTTATCCAATTCTCACATTGTAGAAAAAAGTCAAACAAAATATTTGCGCTGGGACCACATAAACAATGGAGGGAAGTGAAAACAACACCACCTCTCTGCATGTTACCTCCACCTAATGGCTCATTTTCATTTTGTGAAAACGACGGAGACGATCGGTGGCTTCAGATCTACAGATGTCAAGCTATTTCTCTTTGTTTCTCGCTGTGCATTTTTGAGCGTGTCATCAGCTCACCCACACTCCCTGGCCTCGTTAATGTCATTTATTCCCCATTACACAGCGATTACGTGGCCCAAGAAAAATAAAATACAAGAGTGACATCTACGGTATGATTGCGACTGCTCCTAATGAGCTCAGGTTTTACGTGGGAGAGCACGGCAACGGGTGGAAAGTCAATATATATCCTGGAAAAGGTTCATCTGCGTCTGGGAAGGGTTTCTCAAAACCTAAATGCTGCAACCAAAAAGAGTCCAAGAGATGGATTGACCACTGGCCATACACGTCAGTGAGGGGTCAGAGGTGTAGAAACTGCATCAATAGACTGAAGAGTGGGCCTCGCCGCACTTTATCTTTTCGTTGTGGAAGCAGTGAAAATACTCTGCGTGGTATAACACTTGCAAAACCTGAATAGCCTCTGCAGTGGCTTCATGGGCTATTCAAAGCACATATAGTGATGATAATGTGCAGAAACGTACCCTTTTTATTTGAATCTAGACATTTTTTAGTTGAGAATCCACTCCCAAAGGTCCAGTGTGTTGCCCCTACTGGGATCTATTAGCAGAAATGTGGAATATTTATTTTCACTGTTGTGTTTTACGCTATCTTGTGAGAATGTCAGAATGAGCTCTATATATTTACAGATGGAGCAGGTCCTCCTCCATGGATTCCATCACATTGCAGTTGCCCAGACTAGACAGAGCAAACATCTGTAGTATTTTAGAGGCCAACATATGTTTTCCCATACCTTTTAACGGGAGAGGTGGGGGTTGTTGATCCAGATGTATTACTGATAGAGTGCAGGTAACAATGAATTGAGATACATATTCCTCTCTCTATGAGAGAGAGAGGAATTTATCTCAAAAGTTGTACTTCTTGCTTTGCTTTCTGCTCGCACTTAAACACATTTGGTCACCTTGATCCTGCTAAAGATTCAGGATTCAGAGTCACTGACTGTGCGCCAGTGCATTCACAAGTCCACCTCCAAATCCAAATCATTGTCATACTTATATATATATATATATATATATATATATATATAAATATATATATATATATATATATATATATATATATATATAAAGCTGTTTGTATTTGAAAGAATCGTAATTGGTACATATGCAGTGAACAGAGCATCTGTACAGGCTGAGAGGGCAGTCAGTGTTGGGATTTCAGAATGGACTGCTGTTCTTAGCCTTAATGAGCACCTGATTATTGCTGATATACAGTGACGCTACACAGAGCATAGTAGGAGTAGGAGTTTGTTTAAGAGGGAAAGTTTCTGGTTGAGTTCAGATGGGCAGCCCACAGTGCGTTACAGTGACTGTGTCACTGCAGCGGTGGACAGAGCCGCAGATCTCACAGTTGACTTTTAATGACACCGATATGAAGCAGTTAAAAACTTTGAGCTGATCAGTCAAGTTCAAACATGGGGACAGATTGAAGGCTTTCCGTTGAACTTGCTGTTGCCATGGAGAGTGGAATGGCATAATAGAGCGGGCTGCACTTATACAATGGCTCCAGTGCTTTCTAACCCACATGTATGAGCATTGTTGCCTCTTCCAATCAGTGTCTCAAGCCTCTCAAGGTTGTTGTCTCATTGAAGACTTGTGCTGGCCTCTCTATTACTTTTCAACAGTGTGTGCAGCTGCGCAGTATTTATGTATTATTCACCTAGCCCTTTGAATGAGCCCATGTATTGTTCGTTCTCCGAGGCTAGGCTACTCTTTCTCAATCGGGCATTGTTTGGCACTGCATTTTGCAATTCACACGACCAAATTGTGTTAAGAGGGATTTGCTGCAGCAATGATAAACTACTGACCAGTGATGAAAATCAGTCACTGCTATAATCCTTCTAATTCTACGCTTTGCAGGAGGTGTGTGCACCGAGGTTGTGTTTTGACAGCCATGGAGGCAGACAGGCAATCTGTGAGGAAAGGAGCGAGAGGAAAAACTCACCTCACCGCCTAACTCAATAGAGCTGGGTGAAGAATGTATCTCTGCGGAAATAAAAAAAAAAAGAATAAATAAGCTCCTCATGAGTAATAATCCACTTGCGTGGGGGTGGGGGTAGGAATGGTGGGGCGGGGGGCTCGGATTGAAATATCAAGCGGAAGGAAAGGAGGAATATCTAATGCGTGGGTTATGGCTATGTGAAGGGAGAAGAAACACAGGCGTGCCATGGTCAAAATAAGGAAATCATTAGAGATGATGAGAGTGAGCGTGGGCAAGGCAGGGTGCATTTTTTTAAAGGTCTGTAAAATTTACTGTTGTTTGAAAGGTCACTGTCTGGTGCTGGCAAGCAGCTGGGAGTTGTAAACGACCCTTCTTATCAAATGTTAATGCTGGCAGACCTCACGTCATACGCGCCTGCAGCGGGGATATGTCTTTGAGGTCCTGCAGGTTCCATGGAAACAAGACATTTCATTTACATGCGGAAATGCGACCAGCTAATTGGTTTTCGTGGAACATCAAATAGCAGGATGGCTTTTTGTGCTGGGGACCAAATGGAGGGCTCATGGGAGGGGAAGGAAATGTAAGACCTCCCCAGGGTCTGTTGAATCTGTCTGTTTTTGTCACCATATGTGTCACCAGTTTTGCAGGCAGCAGACTCAAGGCCAAAGATGGAGAGAGGAATATTTTGTGCCCCTGATAGATATTTCTGGTTTCGAGGAAGCACATGCTTGGGGTCAATAACAAAGTTTCGTTTGCATGTTAATGTTTGCAAACCCAGCGAGTTTATGCTTCACAAGGAAGGTCTATCAATAAAGGAGTCTGGGGTGAACTGATGCCGATGATAGACCCAGAAGCTTTCCAAAGAATTATTGCAAATCTGTTTTCTCCTCTGATAGGTGGAGTCTTTATCTCTTAAGGCCAGGGTATACTTCTGCACATGCTGCCAGGCATGCTGCTCAAACCTCCTGCTACCCCTGCTGCGGCTCTGCCGTGCTCTGTAATGTCCCACACCACCACAGGGGGGCCATACACATGCCGGTCCTACCCCCGGCCAGAAAACGAAGAAGAACAAGAATTTAGCACGAATCCATTGCATTTCACCACCGTAATCAAGGCAACAGAAAGCAAATGAACTACCGCCTTTCAGGGGCACACTGAACCTCGTCCTTTTACCCGCCGAGGGACAAGCTGTGAGTATCTCCAGACTAGGGTCGAATGGTCGACACGCCCCGAAGGGCGACTTGTCAACAAGTTGGCTTTGAAATAAAAAAAAAGTCTCTTGCTCAGTCACTGCACCACTTCACGAGCACCTGCGGGGGAACCCGGCTCAAGATGTTTAAGGTTTTAACACGTTTCGAAGGACTTTAAAGGTCTCTCTGTCACTCGTTTCAAAGAGAGGGCCTGTTTCATCAGTCTGGACGGTTTTGTTTGCTTCTTTGTTTGAGTCTTCGCGAAGGCTTGTTAAATCTTGTTTTTGAACATGATCACTGGACATGTTGACCGTTAATGTTACGGAGAAATTCAATATAAATTGCTCATTGCTCCATGACAGCTACTAATAGTCTTCCTCTCCTTCCCTCTAATCAGTTCGTCTTCTGTTCTCGACAGGGTTCTTACCACCTACTGGTGTGGCCGGTTCAGTCTGGCACATGTCAGTGCAAACCCAACATGTTGTTGCGGTGTCAAAAAATTTTGTCTGGAGCTCTACACAGGTCTTTTCAACACCTTTCAGAAATTGCACGCGTAAAAACCTAATTAGTTCAGACTCTCAGACATGTACTGTAACAACCTGTTTTCCGGCTGTATGTGTGGTCATGTTGAAATTAAAAATGCAAAAGATCATTTGCTGTCATCAGATTTACATATATATCTATTTTTTTTTCATTGTCATCTGGCAGCCACTGGCTAAATTACTATGTGTACTCCTCATGTGTGAATATTGATACACAGCATGTCTGCGCTGTAAACATTATCATTTAAGATAGGGCCCATTATGATGTGTGTTCGAATGCCTCTGGACCACAAGGAAGACGGCACTTACTGTCTGTTTACTATCTCAAGGCTGATAACGTGACGTGACGGAAGCAGAGAAATTGATTTAATCTTCAGCCGTGTGGCGGTGAATGTTAATTTTCTTCGAAGATGTAATCTTTGCCACAAATGGTTTGTCGTAGACATTAGTGTAAACCCTTCTGTTGGAGGGAATATGACTGTTATCATTTCCCTTTTGTCCCAGCTGAATGGGAGATCAAATGATTTGTGATTACAGTGATACGGTGTTATTTTCAATACAAAAATGCCGGAACCAGGAAATGTAGACAACAAATCCCCCCGAATTATTCATAAATCTAATGATATGCCCACCACTTGGCAATTTCAAGCGAGGGGAAAATGAGACTTGCACACAAGCCCCCCCCCCCCCTTGTCCTTGAGAGCTATTAATAAGACTAAGTTCACATTAATGGGGACGGGGAGAGAAAAAGAAACAAAACAAATATATGGCTGACACACTGGGGGCACTCAGTTTTTTGTATTTACGAGTGCCCCCGAGACACAGAGCATACTAATCACCCAGACGTTGCCTGAACTTGTGTCCGGAAAAAGTAACAGTGTCAGTGGTAATTACACATGTAGAGTGGGGGCTTGTCCAAACACAATTGAGATGTGAAACAAGGGGAGAAACGTAAATCCGCCAGCTTCCTCTCCCCCCCCCCCACCACCCTCTGCCACCCCCTTGATACACTGTTGTGCAATGCAGTACCCCCCCTCCCAAACACACACCTCCTTGCTCTTCCTCTCCACCCCCCTCCCCTTTCTCTATGCTCCCCCCGCCACCCCCTTCTTCTTCCTCCAGACAAGACTGCAGCAGCCCCATCAGTCTGTGATGACAAAAAGTCACCAGTAGAAGAGATACCCCGCTTAACACTGCCCCCTGCTGTTTCGAAGTGGGAAGGACAGTTTGGCCAGAGGAGGAAGAACGGCAAGATTGCAGCCTCCACAGCACGCTCGCTCCTTCCAAACACCGGCTTATATTCATAAAACGCGTCATGCATACATACATTGCACGCTTTTAAAATGTCAGTCGTTCCATATGAGAAATACAGCTTTTTCGAGTGTGCTGCATGTCAAGCTGTTAAATACATCAATGCACCAAACAAAATATGCAGTACATTGGTAGTCATGAGCAGTTATAGATGCATAGATTGATTGCTTAAAAATGGCATTTATATCTTCTCAGATTTTTTTTCTCTTTTTTGTATGTAGCACTGCAGTAATTCAACATAGGACCGTGGAATATTTCTAAAGCAGTGGTTACGGATAGCCCATGGTGCTGCCAATGGAGAAATAGAATCAGAGCATAAATGTGAGAGAGAGAAAGAAAGACAGCAGCAACAAAATCATTAATGCAGACAAATATAGATTTTCTGTCTGCGCTTCATTGTAATGGTCCCGACTTGGACCATCTCTTTGGTGTATAGGATGTAAATGAGGCTCAGGAAATCCTGTGTGCAGACTGTGTTTGAGCCCCCGAAAGACTGCGTTCTCGCTGCCTCCTTAAACAACCTTTACAGGACAAGTGATAGAACAAGACAAGGTAGGAGTACGGGGGGGGAGACAAAGCCAGAGAGTAAAAAGGAAGAAAAAACAAGTAAATTCGCTTGCACAACATGGTGAAATTGGTGCTCCGCTCTCCATCCCCTCCCACCATCACCCCACCTCGCTGAGATTCTCACCTCTATCCCAGTCCCAGCCCTTCTTCCCCTCCACTCTCTCAATTGGTACTGTCCAGGAAAATAAACGATCTGCAAGTGCAGGCACAGCATGGTGCCAGAGTTAACTTAGCCAGAATCGGAGAGATGTTTTAAATTGTATTCTCCAAAGGTCACGCTCCCCTTTCTCATAGTCTCTGCCTGTCACCTCGGCTTTGTGCGCAGAATCCACGCCTATTGATCCGGCCTCCGACGAGCACGTCTGCAGTGGGAAGCTGCTCAAATCACAGCATGCTGGCGTGGGGAGGCTCCCACACTGTGCCCGGATCACAAAGCGTTTGATAAGGGGAAGGGGGGGGGTGGCAGAGGGCCCCGAGATAGGAGGGCTGGACGGCAGAGAAAGAGGGATGAAATGGGAAGGGATGACAGAGAGGAAATAGGGAAGTGGGCATTATCTTCAGTCTGAACTACAAATTGTCTGCAGACAGAGAAAAAAAAACCCTCCCACAGATGTGTAAAGCTCTCTTTTATTTTTTTCAAGCTTTGAAAATCCAAATTCTGTATCCTCCCCTCGCCTCTCCCCCTCGTTAAACCAAGGCCAGCTCACTACAGGCCCCATGTGTAATTTCTCAACAATGCTTCTGGACGCCTGGCTTGATGGCTCAATGTTCCCTGTATGACATGTACCATCTCAAAGGGAGGTCTGCGCTTTTATTCGGCTAAAACTTGATAGCAAAGCCATTGAAACCCTCTGGCTTTTCATCTTAACACAGAATAAAGAGCTAGTCTGTGTTTCCGCATGCGTGAGACAGCAAGTGGCGGGGTTAAAACAATAGACGGATGCAGAATTTCATTCTGTAAAGCAACTTCCAGTGTCTGTTTCCCTTTTTTTCCCCCTTCCCCGGCCTCCCTCCTCTCTGTTCTGCTTTCCCTTACATGGCCCTTACCGAACTCTCCGAAGGGGTTGCCGTCGCAGACGACGGATCGCATTTTCACCCCGCGTGACAAATTAAAAGATCCATTAAAGCGAGAGCAAATGTCATCTTTATTTGGCGGCTGGTGATCGATAAAATTGCCGGCAATCCGTGTCTCTTTATCTGCAAATCTAGTCCCGCATGTGTGGGGGCCATCAATCATGCTGCCCGGGATTTGTGTGGTCACTGCAGATCTTTACAAACAGTCGCTTGGGAAACAAGTAGGCCAGCAGTTGTTGAATTAGTGCCTTTGAGTTGCTGGCCTGACTGAAGACTCCTGTCCACTTGTGTGTGAATTAGCAATTGATTGCTGCCTCATGTCGAACTCTCAGACGGCCAAGTGCCAAAAGGATGGAATTCCTGCCTGCGCGGAAAAGAAACAATCACAAATGGGCGTTTGATGATAGCGAGAAAGTTTCCTTGAAAAGCCCCCGCCTTTGAGCCCCTCGCCGTATTTTCATTCAGGTCGCATCTGGAGCGGCAACATGCTTTTAATGGGATATTCGCTTAATTAGTCAGATTCATCCGTAACCGGCGGATTGCCTCTCACAAGGCTGTGACACAACATCCTCCCACGCTCGTCTCTTTCATGAGTGTCCGCTATCAGAGGCGGGATAATGAACCACCTCCGCGACAATGGCAGCGAGCGCCGAGCCTCGTCGTCAGCCGGTGAGACGGCGCGGCCGTGTCCGGGATTAACTCCCAGCCTCCTCCGGCGTCCTCCGGCACCTCCTCGCAGGTTGCGCGAGCGCGCCTTCACACGGGCCACAACGTCGGGGTGAGTCCGACCGACAGCGCGAGGAGACTTTGAACTTATCAACTGCGGGGAAAAAACAACTGATTCTCTCATGTCGGAGATATGAGAGATCAGTTGTTTTTTTCACAGTTAATGAGTTCAAACAGCCGCGCTTTCTTTGTGTTCCCACCAAAACATTTTCCCAAAATTCGGCGCAAATTATCGCGCCTCGTGAATGTGAAATTAGATTCACATTTAGACTGTAATTCAGCACTATTGTGCACGGCGCTGACGATTACTCGGAAATGGGTGCTTTCATTGTCACTTGCTTTTGATCTGTTTTTTCACGCTGCTTGTTGGATTAGAGCCTATTCACACTGTGCATCGCAGACAATTGCAGTAATTCAACAAGCGGCACAACTGAGCAGAGTTCACTGTGTTTTCTTGGAGGTGAACTTGGCTGTGATGACTGGGGGGGATGGAATCATATGACATGGGCATAAACACTGCTCTCTTCTGCCACCATGTGGCGGGACTGAGTACCACCTCCCCTCCGCTCTGCACAGGAACCAGGATTCCAAACCGTCTTTGCTGCCATTCGATCATTCAGACTGCACAGTGAAATCCCTCTGAAGATCACGGGATCGGAAGTCACAGTCCGCATGAGATTCGACAAACAGGTTCAAGTCGGTGGATGCTTTTTAGGCCTCGTGTTTCCCTGTTTTGCAAGGGGTTGAAACAGCACTTACATAAAATAATGTGCATAACAGAGGGTGCGAGATTGTCCACAAATGATTGATCACTGTTGGAAGTAATTGCGTAGAAACATCTTTAATAAGCATCTACCTTATTTAATCAAGGGCTCTAATAAGATTGTCATAACTTAATTGTGTCACATTATATATCAATTTTAATCTAATCTAAACCATCTGTTCAAACAAAAAACACTAAATATGTTTTCCACAGGTATTTTTCTCGACTTAATTTCATTATTAGTGCTAGCTCAATTTAATCCAGACATACCGCACAGTGAAAAGCGGCCTTTGATCCTCAGTCAGGAAAATAACCTGTATTAAGATTTATAAAGCAATCATGTGGACTTCTTTTCTCATTGCTTGTACAGTAAATCCCAATCACGATCACTACGGCGTCTAAGGGAAGAGGCCTGTACACCTACATTCGCACACAGCTCTGTGAGGCTCACTTACTTGCACTCATTTACAGATAACCTCCGTACTAAACCCACTGATACGACATATCCCGAGCCACGAGCTGCAACCCAGATTCCTCCGCAACCTACAGCACTGGCATCTTCCGTCTTAACTCGCACAGTGTGCAGCGAGATAATCACTCCCATAATGAGTCCCTAAATTAGGAGGGGAGCGGCATGCCAGATTAGAGTGGAGCGGGGAGCCAACAAAGGGCTCTGGGAGAGGGGAGCGCAGTTGATGGACGAGCTGCAGTGGAGGGATGAAGAAGGAAAAGTCAGGAGGAGAAAGAGAGGAAGAAAGCACTGGCAGATAGTTTTATTCCTTAATTACTCCCCTTGTTAACCCCTCTCAGCAACTCTACGTCTGGTTCGTGGGCAGGTCACTGCTACAAAGTGTCTGGATGAAGAGGCCGGGGACAGTTTAATCCCACTTCCCCGTGAGTCTCTGCCTCCACAATAGACTCTTCCCACTGTCAGTTTCTCTTCCCTCCTGCTGTCTCCTACCCAGATAAAAACTTTCCAGCAGAAAGGAACGCAGATCCTCCATTCTCAGGGATAATAATCACGAGAGAAAGACTAAAAAGGTTGTTTCAAACTGCTCTCGCCATCAGACGTAGCCTTTCTTCTCTGTGCTAGCCAAGATATTTTTGGGCTTTCAGATAATGCGCTAGATGCGGCGGAGCGTACATTTTGCACAGACAATGTGAGTCTCTGACTACCTACTTTCGCCTTCTGATGGCGGAAAATGAAACAAGATTCCTAGACAAGCAAGGTAAAGAAGCAGTGTTGCAGTGAAATCTGTTGTTAAGCGTGAACACATTGTATTTTTCAGGCTTCCCTGGATGCCACATTGTGCCGTCTATATTTTATCCGTCCTTAAATGCAGCCAGAATAGGCGTCCCGCAGCATGGGGCCGACTCGACAACACACTGCACCGTGTGTTGCCTCTCGGTGTCATCGCGATGAAAAATGGACTCACTCCATAACCAAACATCTTGCATTCAGTTTGCGTTTCATGTCAAATCCAAGGGGAAGGCCCCCAGAAGTGTTTTTTTTCTGGAACAAAAGTACACTGTGTCCGAGGTTTTTTTTTTTTTTCTCTCTTTTTTTTCTGATGGAGGATGTGATAGGAGATAAAAGTGTTGTTATCAATGAGATAAGATAGGGTGTACACACACACACACACACACACACACACACACACACACACACACACACACACACACACACACACACACACACACACACACAGATACAACCCTGGCCTTCCTGCTGAAGGACATAGTTTCCATACACATCTAGCGGAGAGAAAGATACCGCGTTCTGCGGTGTTTATCCTGCTGTGAACGAGACTCAAGCTGAAAGATGTATTTTGAGATTTTAGAGCATATATAATGTAAAAAAAAAGTGTCGCTACAAGCCTTTGTACCGTGAGATTTCACAGTGGTGGATCAGTAAATGTCATGCTGCTACTTTTTCCTTATGCACACAACAGTAAGCGTGAGTACACGCCTGCTCCTGGTGACAGATGGATGGATATCTTGTTATCTCGTTTGTTTGTGTTTTTGAAAAGAGCATTATTGAACTAAACAGAAATTGGCAAGCTGGTTAACAAGGACACACGCTGAGGTAGAGCTGTTTGGACAGATTCATTATGATAAATATCCATACTGTGGCATGTGCAGGCCTATAAATAAAGAATAATGCGGTGATGTGGGCTGGAAAAAGTGGCCTCTGTCATATCTGACAAGTGTCACCCACAGAGCAAGAGCTGTACAGCGCAGTGTGCACGGCGAGAGGCTACAGAGGTGCAACCACTGCTCAACTCCTGTTTCAAATGGCCACACACAGTGATCTAAGAACGTTTAAATGTGGCCTAATGGCTGGTGCTGGGCATGTCAGCACCCACTCTCCAGGGGCTTTTACCTGGTGCTTCAACACCCGAAGCCATCCGCATCCAGACTGTCCAGAGAGCGACCTCGCCAGATGAGACGATGTCTAGCAGCGGTACAAACAGTGATGTGGAGAAATGCTTCTAACAAGTTGTCAAAGCTGGATGTGGATAAGGCAGTGCAGCAGCCGCACACAGGCGGAAGCACTGGCCCTGGTTGTGGCACAGACATCAGGATGCCTGTGTGTTGAAGGCTGAAGGTACCGAACTACAAGAGTGAATCTCTTCAACTGATTTCAGCTTTAAAGGTAAAACGTAAAATAAACAAAAAACCAAAAAACAAGTTTGGATACAGCAGGATTGAAGCTACTCAACATGAGACAAAGCAAGAGTGTTTGTGACACGGTATGTTCCAATTATAGCATATATCCAGTTTTGTACTCCAAACATTATGATAATAGTAATTATGTCAAAATAAAATAGTACATGTAACACAACACAGGATCAGTGTTTGCATGCAAGTTGGTTATGTTTTTCTTAAGTAGTGTGTGTGTGTGTGTGTATGTGTGTGTGTGTGTGTGTGTCTGTCTGTGTGCACGCGTGTGCAGATGCTTTGCTCAATGGCATTTTCTTATATTACACATTCCCTCAACATCATTTAGTTTCACAAATTTCATCCTATTCCAGGAGTACAGCAACATAATGTGAACTATACTTATGTCTCTATAAATGTGTGCTTTTGTCTTGCTGTACTAGTCCTTGATGCCTCTGAGTCATGTGGTTACTTTCTCACTGCACTGTTGTTTATACTCTATACTTCTCTTTGAGAATGCATAGTAGTACACACAATGGTACACTAAATGAACACTTCATTTTTTTTTTCATGGCAAACACAGTGACGCCTCAGACCCAAATATTTTTTAGGAGGCCAGCAAACTCATTAATTATAACTTGGCACAAATATCGGTTATTGCTTGGCTGTGGGTAACTCAATGTTATTGCGTATCAACGTTAACACGTTTCAGGCAGAGTGCAAATGGTGCCTGGGTCACTGGAAGAGCCTCCACTAATGGCCTACACTTCATCTAACAACCAGTAGGAGGAGGCACACGCTTTCCCTCCAAGCCTCCTGACCTAGTTTCAGCCCTGAGTGTCTAGGACATTTTGTTCTCGTCTCATCCATCGTTCCTCATTTTTTTACATGAGGTCAACCGTTTTTAAGTAGCTTAGAGGCTGGTAACTCTGGTGACCAGGGGCCAAAGAAAGAGAACATATTTCACATTTGCGGTGCCAAGCTTATGGAAGGAATGTCCTCTTTCATGTAAACAGTAGACCTGTGTCCACCGTTACCAAGTAATTAGTCGCTGAACAATTACTGAAGTTTGGAGAAAAGCTCCAGCTCGTGTTCAGTGGGCAGGGCCAAAAGTTGAATAGTTCTGCCTTTCAAGTTGTACAACCTAAATCACATGTTGCCCCACGTCTGCACACTTTGCATGCATTCAAGCTGGATTCCATATAAGTTTCCATGTTTGCAAGTGTTTGACCCTTTTAATTCTACGTTAGCAGACGGAGCTGTATCTATGACTACTGTATATTTGATCATAATGTGGGTGTGGGAGACAGAAACACACATATGACTCATGGCAGTGCTTATGCCTGCAACCAGACCACATGGCGTTCTTAAAAAAAAGTAAGGGGAGAAAGGAAACACTGTTGCATGCAGACACACAGAGACACACACGCAGCACTATTTATTGCATATACTTCTGATGAGGAAGCACACAGAACGACCCGCCATAGGAAACAGACACACTGTCATTGTGCTGCAGCCGTGTAGCACAAAAGTAAACGGTGCAAAACTTTGCAAAAGTTCACCACTAAGAGGATTATGTTATGTAAAAGCATTTCAGTGTGTGTGTGTGTGTCTGTGTGTGTGTGTGTGTGTGTGTACGTGTGTGCGTGAAGGTATCTTTATCAGTGTCGCTGATCAAACAGTGATAGCACAGCAGTGGGAGCATGTGGGTGTCTACGTGAAGAACGCGGTGTGTGATTTAGAAGCTGTCACTCCGATCTCTCTCGCCAGCCTGTGCTCACAAGTGAAGCATCACAGAGCGCAGCCTGCAGTGACGTACGAGTCCATTCGCCGTGTCAAAATATTCACAGATCAGCCTTTGTCTTTTGCCTGTGTTTGTGTGCATCCTCTGCCAAAGGTACAACTGCTGGAGAAGCAGAACCGGTTAGGTTGCACTCAGGGAAACACGATTTTTGCTTCCAAAGGGGGATGCTTTGTGGGTTTCCTCCAGGTTTCCCCCTATAATCCAAAATCATTCATATTTGGGCCAATTAGAGACTCTATGTGTTTTTTGGTTTTTTCTCTTGTTTGTCCTCTTGTGAATGTGTGGAAAGTGGTTTTGAACACGGAAATCTCAAACAACTAACTGAACTCTTATATCTCGGCAGGGCATAAACTACCTGAATGTAACCATTTTGTCATCAAAGAGCAAAAGAGTCACCAAAGAGCCTTTGATGTAGCTGATAACAAGGATTTGCTCTTCCCAGGGAATATTTTTTTTTTACCTCTCAGAATCTGATAATTGTCACTCATGTTTAATTTCACAATGATGTAAAAAGATGTAGCTTTCAACAGATGCCTATTTCGCAGTAGATCTCTCCAGGGAGGATATTTAGGCTTAGCTGTTCTCCAGCAGTTCTATCTATGTCCCAATATGGCAGCCAGAACCGTTCGTCGTCATCTCCCACAGCTGAACAAAATGTACAGAGCAGGCACCACTAAACCCATGAAAAGCCTTGCCAGTCAGCCAAAACAGCCCCTTTTGTTGAGTGTATCGTTAATCTTCCACAAAGTGTAAGGATGAAGCACAATGTGCTTTTCACCCTTGTGACAATGCAGATTAGAGACATAGAAGGAAACAAGCTGCAGGACATTAAACTGACTTGTCTGGAGCGGCAAAACCAAGTGACAAACCGAATGCGGAACATACATACATTTATGTATACATGTTTTTTTTTTCTCTTTTTCAGTACCAGACCACACTGAACTACAGTGGCTTGAATAAACAGAGATGGCAGTGGCGTTGTCTGAGATCGACCCGAGGCTCATAGCTGAAGGTGCATGCCTCCGACTCAAAACACGTCCCTGGCACATGCGTCATCAATCTTTCTGTCGCAGCTCTGCAAAGTGAAAGCAGTCGTTTTTCAGAACATGTTGTCCTTGGTTGGTTTTTACAAAAGGAAGTGGCTGAAAACCACCTACACACACACACACACACAGAGGCACAGGCATACCAGCCTTCACCTACAGAAAGACATCATTAACAATAGGATGTTGTGCGAGCGTTGACGGTGAAAGAATCCAAGCTGAAAAGACTTTTTATGCGAATATATATATATATATTTTTTTTTTTTTTCAGGTAAATGTGGCTTTTTCCATAGACCTCTGATAAGTCATACAAAACTCTACAGGAAAATGTTTCATAAGTTTTCAAAATGGGAGAATTTTCTATCTGAAATTGGTTGCCTGCACAATTGAAAGCTGAAAGGATTCTCTATTTAACTTCACGTGTTTATTTCAGCGACTTTATGACCGTGTAAAAGTCGACTGTGAAACAGTTCTGCATTTTCAACTGTGCAATGATGTAAATTTCCACATATGAGGTAGTTAAACGTGACTGCTTTGTGAGTGGCAAATGAGGAGTTTTTTATAGGGTGGAGGTGTAAAATCACATTTGGAAGATTTATTAAATTCACACTAAGGAAAGAGTGGGGGGGGGGGTTGCTGTGCGTGCATGACTTCTAACCCTGGCATTCACTGTGCAGGTCGAAATAAACACATCCTGCAGTCATTCTGGAGCCAGGTGACAGGGCAGGCTCCAGGGCATGTAGCATGTGTGTGCACTTGTTTGGTTTGCTGTCTTGTGTTTGAGGACAGACTCAAGGTTATTGATGAGCTCAGATTTTTTTTTTTTACCCTCATACAGTGGCAGCAGTGCTGCCACCTGACCTTAGATTACCCAGCCCCAAGAGAGGAGAAGAATGCTGTGCCAGTGACTCTGCTATTACACACACACCTATACGCACACAACAACCAGGCACCGCACACACGCAACAATCTAGGTGGCGCTATGTTAACATACAAACAGAGCCGCAGTTTGCATCCCATGTGAGATGTTTTAGCAGTAGCACTTCAGTCCTTAAATATTAAATACTTGAACAATTATCTCTACTCTCTCGACTGTGAGCACCTCTTCACTTGTCACTCAGAGGAAAACCTCAGGGTCAGAAACGGTATGTGTTTCTGTGGAAACTGATCTTATGATCATACAGAGTTGCCAGATAAAGGATTGACTGGCTTCTGCAGAGGTGGGAATAGGTTTATTAGCTGTGAAATGTGCTGAAGAACACCCGTATGTAGCGTCTGCTTGAGAACTGTGCAAAGTTGAGGCACTTGCCAATTCGCACCTCTTCCTCGGGTCAAGTATTGTCATATATTTCACAGAAAAGATGATTCTACATACTGTGCTGAAATACTTCCATCAAATACACTCGCCCATCTATCCATTAACTTGCCTTTGCACCTTAACTGTAGCTCAGGGGTCTGCTGGAGGGTGATGTCAGGGAGCATACCCTGTCCAGGCCAACAGAGACCACACACACCATTCAATCCCACACTCACATCTAGAGGCACTTTAGAGTCTCCAATAAACCTAAAGATGCATATTTTTAGACTATGGGAGGAAAGTGCTTGCAGAAAAGACACAGACACAATGAACTGCGAATGAACTCTCTCATTCCCACCAGAGTAACATTTTTCTAACATCATTTACCTTGTACCTTGTTTAAATGCAATACTAATATAGTATATTCAGTGTGAATGATACATCCAGGCTTCTAGTTGAGATCACTAATGCACTGCACTTTTGTTAGCCACTTTTACTTACAGTACACGCTGCTCCGTCACTCATCTTTTGTTCTCTGATAGAGTGTCAGACATTGTTTTGTTGTCGCATGTTGTGCAAGCACTTTGTTGCTTGTCCACTCAGGACTATGAATCCTCTGCGGGGAGAGGTGTACTTGAGAGCAAAAGCAAATCATTTACTAGTGATACGTGCATGAATTTGGTGCATGTGCTCGCGCAACATTTTTAACAAGTTTACTGATCAGCTGGCCGCCAGGACAAACAGGAGCAGCTCTTCCCTCATGTGAAACAAATAACGTGTCCCCATTAGGTCTTTAAATAAATTGTTCAATCTATTTAGGGCATTAAAGTGAGACTGATTTGTTTCAGAGTCAACAAACATTTCCCAGGATGACCCAGCTTTGTTTCGCTGAATGAAAATCTGCTCTGACCCGGGAAGAGAAAAAAACAACAAGGTCACACAGGGAGAAGAGATAGTAGATGATGGGAGAGAATTGGGGACAATTTTGTGATCTCGAGTGCGCGCCGAGTTTCCAGAAAAACTGCAGATAATCAGATAATGAACTCTGAAGGTTGTGCCCTCTATCCCATTCTCCTGATCCTGTGAAAGCTCTGAGTTATAACAAGGAAAAGAAACGAGGAAATTAACTGTAATCAAATTAAACACAACACAAAAGGTTTCACTGCTATTGCAATCCCTTCGCAGTATCTGTTGGAAAAAGAGATTTTACTCTAAAAGAGCATCCATCTCACTTTGAAATGCTTAACAACACGTTTGCTTGAAGTCGTCCCAGCTAACAAGGAAACGAAATGGATGTTGGCATTGCACAGCGTTGTAAATTCAGAAAGCAGAAAAGGGGGAAATGCTTCCCAGGTTTAATAATGTGAAAGCAAAAGTGTGCCCACTGAAATGGGCTAACAACGACTTCAGCGTCCGTTGGGCACAGTATTGTGCTGTGTGACTGCCAGCTTCTCCATTCACCCCCCGACACCGATGTGTACTCTGCACTTTACATAAAAGGCCCTGACACGCACTGGCCTTCATGATGAATGGGAGTGTTTTTGCAGGTGCACAGGGCACGGTCCCTTGTGGACTCTCACATTATAAAGTATATGAATTTGTCCTGAATACTCAACTTCTCAAGTGTGGGACTAAATGTGCAGCTTGTCTCGGCCCAGAGTTATTTATTTAAGTGTCAGGACTTTACATTCTGGCTCTCGTATTCAGGACATCCCTGTTATTACCATTCAGCCTTCCTGTGAACTCGTCTTCACCACTGTCCTGTCTCTGTGTCACTTTAAAGGTCTTCATACATAATACAGCATGACTTTTTCTTGTTTATTACAAGCAATGATGATTATCTTATTAGATCTTTTTGGATTCAAACAACATATTTGTGGAAAGTGGCTCTGAAATAGTTCTACCAATAAGTGAGAGACAAGCAGAAAGGGAAGACAGTGAGACTGCACAGCCAGGTCATACACTGCATACACACACACACACATTGCACACGTACATGCACATGCACACACACACACACACACACACACACACACACACACACACACACACACACACACACACACACACACACACACACACACACACACACACACACACACACACACAATAAATGACGAATGAATCATCCCAGTTTTCTCTCGGGGCCCAGATGCAAATCTACCCAAACAGTGGTGGCACGCAAGCAGCAGGAGTCTGGGCGTCGTGCCAGTCTAGCAAAGGGAGACACAGTGTGCTAGGGACAGGCGAGGTCACACTGTTTTCCGACTCAGCAGGTTTACTGGGTAAGAGTAAAAAAGACAGTGCATGTGATCTTTGGAGGGAAAAAAAATGGAAACAAAAAGTCGGAAAATATTTAATGGCATGAGGTTGAGAATTTAAGTCCCGTGCAGCTATGGCTGGTGCTGTGGTGGAGAAAAGAGAAAACTGAAAGCATGGGTTGTGGGAGTGCAACTCGCTCTTTTTGATAAGATTTACTTGTCCTTATCTGCCATTTACTGCTGTTTTGTTTTTCATAAGTGTAATTTATGTAAGCGTTGCATGACAAAAAAGCGACTTGAAATGGCTAAATCAAATCAGCAAGAGGAAAACTGATGAAAAATGCAAATCTGAGGTCAAAATTCCAAAAGCCAAAAATGTTGCGAGGTGAAAGCGATTATGACAGCAGGGTGATATAATGGCACAGCGTGCTTAGACGTGGCAAGCAAAACACTTGTGAACATAAGGAATGCATTAATACGTCTGGCTTTTTGTTCTGAGTGACACGACTGAGAGCGCAGACACTTCGCTCCTGTCCTCAGGTAACACACCCTGTGGATGTGTGCCAGGCTGCAGTGAGAATATCTACCTCTAGGGGGCTCACTGGTACTAGATTCCTCACTGCAGGGAGAGGACAGCCGAGCGCCCATAAAGTGACTCTAATGATTATTTAACAAGTAAACCTGGCACACCGCTTAGGCACATAGTTTAGAGAGCCATGAGACATTGTTCGTCTGAGCGCACACTGTTTTAATTACCCCGCGCTGTGATCTACAAATCAAAGCATTTCAGTTCTACATGTGAGGGCCTCCAGATCAGCATTCTGTCCTCCTCTACCAGAGGCTGCTTCACACCTGGGATGCATGGTGAACTGTTGCAGCTGTGAATGAAAGGAGCTGATGCGGCCTCGGCCCCAGCACAGAGCGATGAATGTTAGAAAGGTGACATCCTGAACAAAGCGCCACAGCTCATAATTTGTGCTGGTGCGGCTCAGCGGCCAGCTGAAGGTGTGACTGCCGGCAGCTGTGTGTGGCGTGCACAGGAGGCTCAGGCCTCTAGAGGGCCCACTGATACTACCTGTACCACCTGTGTCTGTGCCAGTGCTGCAGCAGGGCTATGGAGGCTGCCTGTCAGCTGGGAAGTTTGTGTCCAGCCCCTGGCTGGCACACTATTTCTCTCACAGTGTATTAAAGCTGGTTTTGAACTGGATTTCTTGGGGTCAAACCAAAAGAATCAGTGCCAGCGAGAAATGTTACTCACTTGTTGCCCACAGCAGAAAACTCTTCATAAACTGCCCAGGTGTTGGTCTGAATGAATGGGCTGCTAAGTGTTGTTGGCAAGATCGTGCATCCAGCTTTCCTGGAAAAAACAACCTTTTTTAGTGGCATGAGGAAGAGGTGACATTTTAGTGAGCTGTGTCCTCAGTAGCCAAGCCAGGTGGACCACTGCCAGCTTTTTCATATCCTGACACGTGCTGGCAGACACAATATTGCATCTGCTTTATGTCTGTGACAGTCCTGGCAGGGTCAAGATGACCGTTATATATTTGTTGTTCATCCTCAGAGTGAGAGGGAGGGAGACCAACATGGAGATCTGGAGAATGTTATATCCGTGTGTGTGTGTGTGTGTGTGTGAGAGAGAGAGAGAGAGGGGCACGTGGGGTGGGGGAGTGGGGGGGGGGGGGGGGACTTATATTCTCCCTCCCTACACTCTCTTCTGTTTCCAGATTGATCAATAATGCTACGACTCCTTCAGCAACTTGGCCACAATCTTCACAACAACTCACAAATATCTGCCAGGAGCTCTTTAACTTCCACATAAACAAACACTGCCTGGCTGTGATTTTACAGCTCCCCCATAAAAGTGTTTTCTTTCTTTTTTTTTCTTTTTTTTTTTTTTGGGACGGTAACCTCGCCCAATCTCTTTTAATTTGTTTGGCTTTTAGTGTTCCCATAAGAGACTCCTCTCGTTGGCAGAAAAGTGCACCCCTGCTTGGAGTCTGACGCTGCCAAACTGCTTGAAGAAAACAATTTTAGTAAAGGCTCAGCAGAGTGCATCGCTATTAGGGCTAAACCATTTTCCCTGAAACCAAAGACCTTGGAGGTGTTTACAATAAATTACTACTGGAAACCCCCCATGAACTCAGTTTCACTTTAGGACTCTATCTGGGATCCCATGTGACGGCACCACATTAGCCAACAGCAGACACACTTCCATTTCCTGTAAATGAGCTAAATTTTGTCCTGGCACATGAAGAGCAGTTTGGCTTGTCTGAACAGGACAGATCGCAGTTGTTTTTCATGCAGCGCCTCCATAGGTTATACAACCAACGCAACACCCAGTATACCACACAGCTGCACATACACACACACACCACACCCACACATATCTTTATATTTGATCATGTCACTTCAGGCTAATAACAGGCATATGGCATATGCATTCCACCTTCACAGCACTTTATTAAAAACAATGAAAGTGCTCAGTGCTGGATGCATGAAGGCTAGCACGTCCATACATCTGGTTATTTTGAAATGAGTCACATGAGCAAAAGACTATGTGACTGTGTGGCGCTGGGAAGTGTTTCTACATAAATTGTAGAAATTCACAATAAAATAACTGAAAAGTACAATAAAAAAGTTTCTTGATTAAAGTTATAGTTTGTGCATTTGACACAACTTTGCTGGTGACCTCGGAGCGCCACTGCATACAAGGCAGTAGCTCTTGCCCAGTATTGCAGTACAGCACCAGGGGTTGCATACATTATTTTTCTATGGATGTCATCGCCCGGCACTGAAAGGGCCACGCTCACTGATGTGTCGTGTTTTGCTCAAGATATTTTCACCACAGGAAATAGTGCCACCCTAAGGTTGGGCCCCCAGACTCGGGCTATTTCACCACTGCATTTGATTGCTTGCACAGATAAAGGGAAGTGTGCGGTCGCTCAAGAAGTTACCTCAGTGTCAGAAGTGTACATCACATCGACAGGGCGTGATGTGAAAGTGTGTATAGATGTCACCTCATGGTCACGTGGGGCACTTCTGCTTTTCGCCGGGGTATAAAAACCAGAAGAGTTATTCTTGGGGCCGCAGTGAGCCACTGCGCGCCGCAACTGCACAACAGGTGGAGAGAGCATGCGTGTAGTGCTGCTGCTCAGTCTCTCAAAATAAACGTATCAGTGCTAAAAGGCGTTCTAAAAAAGTCGAAAAGGGAGCGGTGTGCCTCCACATCTGCATCTCTGTAAAAATGTTTTACGACAGAACACCTGTCAAATGAACAGTGTGGTGTATTCAATTCAGCAGTGTGAACAAAATATTTTGTCATTATTCCATCCTTTGTCAATTAATTCAGTTTTGTGCACATGGTTTTGACCTGGTTGAAGGAGGCGTCAGCTGCATGAGGCAGAGATCATACGTTGCTGTGTATATCTTTGCAGAAGCCTATGCGAGTGGGTGTAAAGGGCTACCTCCACCCCTGTTATTACGTCTGTGTATTTGTGGATCCCTGGGTGTACGTTCGCTATATATGTGCTGTGCAGGCACAAAATGTAGATACAAGAAGTCCGTCAACAAGCAGAAAATGTAATTAAAAGAAGCTCAAAAACGTTTTCTCCAGGTTATTTCTCACCCTTCAAACTGCAGAACACATTGAATTTATGTCATTTACCATCAAGTCAGGACAACGGATCTCCACGGCTCTGATTTAGACTTCAGAAGAAACTGTTGTATAACTCTAACCACTGTTTTTGTGGCAGAACAACCATAGTGCAAGTGGAAAGGCTATAATTTGTTAGGCAATGAGGCAGTTGGCATCTAGTCCATGTTCTTTGTATTAGCGTGCTAGTGAGCAGCACAGACAACATATAAAAAGGTTTCATATAAGTGGCATAGATCATCCATTTTGCAACATGAATTCTGGCCTATTTGGGTATTACCTTACACTACTTTTATAAGGACATACTGTACAATACATGGGTCACACTTCAACTCAAATACCTCCTGATGCTCACACATATCAGTCACTGGGATGCCACCTGGAGGAATTCCATGTTGTTTTATGTAACCTCCGTTCAGCTCTGTTGCCATACCTGTGAAGCCAGACTGACATGTCGTCACCTCGGGATTACCAGTGCCCCGCTGGGCGTCAGCTCGCAGTTCCACAGAGATGACAGATGAGTCAAGAAAACTCACACACACACAAGCACACACGCACACACAGGGTCATTTCCAGTATGCATTTACTGTTGTTACTGTAGCTGTATACAAACAGAAACATAAGGTACAAAATTCAAATACCGCCTGCTCCATTCCCTCTATTACTTACAAGCCATTTGTAAGCCGTCGATCATTATTCACATATAAACGCAAACACACACACACAGGTATGTATGTTGACCTGGGCGTGCGCACCCAGACACCAAAACAGGCTGCACACACAGACAGGCCGCGTCCTCACCTGCCGCCGCACTGGTTTCGACCGGTCGGGGCTGCCGCAGCTGTAGTGTCACTCTCCGGGGAGACGCCATTAATTGGTCATTTGTTTTTTCACCTGTCTCGCGACGTTATGTAACCGGCAACGAGGTCACACCACCTCACTGGCTCTGTCTACCTGCTGTGTGCGGGACTCGGCCTGCTGCTCGGCTTATGAAACAGTCTCTGCGCGGCTCATTTATGAAGGCATAATTACATGTCGGAGCACTACCATTACAACGTTGCAAAAAAAAGAAAAAGAAAAAAGAACACGCAATGGTGTGTGCATTCATTTTCATGTTTGTACGACACATCTATATTCTTTCATGGTTAGCCTCAAGATTAACTCCAGATATAGAGATATAACTCCAGAGATACCCAGTGCACAAATGCAAATGGCAAATGCGAACATTGTGAATGTGTGCCACTTTCTGGTGGTTTCTTTCTAAAGTGTATGTGTGTGTGTGCGTGCGTGTGTGTGTGTCTGTGTAGCACCTCAGGCCTTAAACAGTAAATCTGATAATTGATCATGAATGAATGTGAGTCCACCAGTTCTTATATCTAAGCTTACAGCCGATTCTAACACACCGTGCTTTATGTGTCTCTGCTGCTGCCGGTTTCATAAGGCGCCATGGTCGGTGGTTAGTGCTCCAGTTAGCATAGCGTGAGTGGGAGAGTGAGCTTCTTTGAAACATTTGGCTCGCTCTTGTCTAATGCTCAGAGCCGTGCTTCCCATTTACGTGTGAAATCTGCGCACTAGGTCATGTCTGCCTTTGAGAGGGATGCCGGATTGACTCTGACCTGGTTGCTGGAGGGCGGCACTGACCCCAGATGAGATTTGTGTGCCATAGCCTACGTGGGCGCACATTTACAATTCGTTCCTTTATTTTCACCCTGAGACATCTGTTCATGTGAGGAAGAAATGAAGCTTGACAAAGGCCACCATGCTGCAATCGTCGGCTGAAATCTCAGCGCATAGTTGTGCAAGTTCATCAAGGAGGAATTTTTCCCACACCCAGGAAAGTGTTGCAAAATAGTTGCCAATGAAAGTGACAACGCATTTTAAATCATATCTGCCTGATAAGCTCAAATGAAATAAGGGCACATTCTTGGTATTAGTTCTATTGATTTAACTCGTGTCTTCATTTTACTGTGTTTTCAGCAGGTTTGCTCCTGCATTTTTTTCCCGCATTGTCCTGCATTGTTTATCAACCTAGCTGTCTGCGTCAACAGGTCAAATTCCACGCATACTGAAATCTTGCGCAATGTTTTCGATTCAGGTTCTTGAGAGTGTTTTTGTCTCCTGTCCACCTGGACAAAAACTGCAGCCCTGGCTCTGCGGGCGTTTGTGCACCATGTGGACTGGCCCAGGCCAGGCTGTGCACGTGGAAAAACCCTGCACAGCACAGACCGCCTCAGTGCCTCTTTCACCTCCTGGCCCTTCTGTTCTGAAGAAACCATTAGTATATCAGACAGACATATCAGTTTAACAATACATCTAGCTTCTACACTCCTTTTCTCACACAGTTAATAAATGTAACTACCTGAAATGAGTCCCATAAGTTTTCCCCACTATTATGCAGATGCCGAGGATCAAAATAAACTAACCTTTGTGTAAATGAATCATTCTGTTGACACGCTCACAACGACAACACCTTTCGAGAGCCTGTAACAGCTTTGTTATCCTTCCTCCTTCCTTCCCCCGTCTTCCACTAAGCTTTAAAATACAGCGCTCTCTCTCCACCTCTGTCCTCTTCAACCAAGCACTTGTTTTGCAAATGTCCCTCTGCGGGAAGCGATGGAGGGAGGCCGTGAGTTGTAGTCAGTCATAAAGTATTGTGAATGGGTGAGCAGCTTGTACCAGACACATACAGGGTTGTTAGCCGTCTGGATCCCAGGACTTAATCCGTGTGCTGGCAGGAGTTAATAAGGGTTTAGAGGCAGGAGACTGTCTATTTAAGCTAAGCTTTGAATGTCCTGGTAAGGTTGATGTGGCATTCAGGAATGTCCTTCTGCAGCCGGACACGTGTGTCCACAACTCCAGGGGAACACCACGTGTGGACATGGACACTTTGCACACTTTGACCCCATCATGTAATTATTGTATTCGAGGAAAAGACAGCAGTGTTACTTAAAGCTATTCCCTTTATTTTGATACACTCCATCAATGCACACAGTTGATTATAATAGATATAGTAGTAGACGTAGTAGGAACATCTTAATCATGTGCACCTCTTTCATAACTTTGTATGCATCAGCAGTGGGCATCCATCCTGAGTAACCACCTCACAGGTAAAGAGGTAAAGAGCAGGCGTGGCTTTCCACGTAACCATCTGCATGACACAGCTCTTCCAGGAAATACGCGTCTTTTGGGTGGAACCATCCTGGCCCAGATATCCGATCGCTCGTCCCTGGTGTCGGCCCTGCCAGTTACCCAGCAGTCAGCAGGAAAAGGCTTGGCCACTGCCCTGGAAAGAGGTCGTTCTACGCACGGCGTCTGTAGGGATGCGAGCGCAGACATGACCAAAATCACACAGTGCACACGCATGCACACAGCAGCGTGGTGCTGCTGATCTGATCAGCGAGGATATGGCTGGCTGTATGTGCTCAGCTCCCTGGGGCCTGGCTGGGACAGGCCGTGCGTCACACACAGTTAGAGACCTTGGCTGCAAAATATGTTCTGAGCCACCTGGAACCACCTTATATCAAGGTTCACTCAAGGTCTCGGAATTTTTATTAGCAAAAGGATAAAGCACAGTGTAGAATAATACTTGGAACCTTGTTTTATCATTATTATTTATTTATTTATTTTTACCCCGAAGCATTGTCTTGTACGTGAATGCTATGATGAAACAGGATGAAGTGTGTGCTCATTCTGCCGCCCAGGCTGTTGTTGCATCATAGCTTTCATGCCTTATCATGTGTATTCAAGCCAAGGTATGATTTTAATCCTTTTCTACACTTGGTGTTATTCTAGTCCAGAGTAGGAATTCTCACTATGTTGTGACTGCATTTTTGTTAGGATAGGTGTGCTTGTCCCCAGCTGGGCCGTCAATAATGCAGACTGCAGTGGCTGCCTGATAGCTTGACTTCTATCAATAAATCTGGCCGGCTCCAGGAAGTGAGAGGGCAGGGCTTACTTATTGTTTCCTGTTTCAAAGAACACTTGTTTCTTTTGTGCAGACATCGGGGGGTAGTGCAATGTTAGATTGCAAACATAAATTGAAAAAATAAAAGGTTTTGCTGTATTTCGATCAGTTTTGCTGTATTTACACAGTATCAAAACATACATACATATAGATCCATGTGTATATTGTACAGGCACTGTATTGTAAATTATATCTGATGTTGTTCTGTGGGCATTGCATCAGTATGTGCTCATCTCAGCTGTGTTCTCAGTCAGCGAAGGATTTAGAAAGCTTTTCTTTTCTTTTTTTGCATTCAGTATGTCTTGTAATTCTGTTAACTTGCCACTGTGGGTGCTGTATGTTTGAGATTTACTCCCTTCAGCAGGGAGTTCACAGACAGGGAGCAGTGTTTTCATAAACACAAGTCAGCATTTCCAGATCTACAAACCACAATCAAAAATACTCAACTGACTTCTGAAGAGGGCAACATGACTTTTGACTTTCCATGTGGAGTTTGTGTGTTTTCCTCACGTCTGTAATGTTCTCAGGCATCGTTTGAAGATTTAAGTGTGGCAAAGAAGGATAAAAGCCATCCCAATGTGACATTTGAGAATTAGAAATCAAGTAACAACGAGCTGCGTGCTCAGCGTACGCGCGCACACGACACCAGAGTCACAACAGTTGATTTCGTGCCAGCGCACAGAAAAGACTTTGCATTCTGACACGGAGTGTCATTGCCTCAGGGATGTGATTTTGTTCATGCAGGTGAACTCTGTGACCTGTTTACCTGACATTCAGTCTGGTAAGCAGTCAGTCATTAAACACCTCATTACCCAGTGCCCTCAAACATCACCTCAGTGACGTGGCACCACCTGCATATTCAGAAAGCATAGAGAATGTACCCACGGTCTGGAGTGGTACAGAGAGGAACAGCACAGCTAATGGCAATGTATTACTACTCTGATACAGACACAGACCATGTAGCAACATGAACAGACTCAGTGATAAGGAGGAGGAGCATGTCAGCGCCCTTGTCTCACCTTGTTTGTGAGCAGGTGGAAAATCTTATGAGCCGTAATTATGTTAATTTGTATATGACATGCAGGAACAGGCATGCCTCTGGCATCTTTGGCATCAGCATTACTGACGCTTGTTCATCAGCATCATTACATGAATTGAACTGGACACAATAAGTGAGAATCAGAGATCAGAGAGAACCAACGATATGTTTTGAGTTTCATCTGATATTGCAAAACAGCAGGGACTCATAGAACAAGTGACAGGTAAACCAGATGACATCAAGTGGTGTGTCTACGAGTGACTGTAAGCTGTTTTACCCAATCTTATACAACAAGCATGTCCACCCTAACCCTCAAACAAAGGTACGACAGAAAAGGCCTAGAGGAAACTCCAGCAACTCCACCAACTGATTTTGATTGGGACATATTTCACAGGCGGACCGTAGTCACACATTAATCACACTAAAAACGATGCAGACCCTCCCCCTCCTTCACCACGAACACACCCTGGGGTAGGACTCTAAAATTGTCTTTTTTTGTGTGTGTGTGTGGGGGGGTGATTTCACTCTCATTAGTGTCAATCTGCTGATTTGCCGCACCCCGAAGCTGGCACCCATCCACTGTGCGTGTCTCTGGTTCCACACCTCTGCACCTCGCCACATTTCCAGAGAATAAAGCACAGCAGTGTAACAGCAATGACCTCAAAGCTTCAGACGAGTTCAAACAATGGCTGTTGCAACACTGACACAGTCACGTTCGTGCTTCCAGAACAAGTCAGCCCTTACAAGGAAATCTCCTGATGTGTGTGCGTGTGTGTGTGTGTGTGTGTGTGTGTGTGTGTGTGTGTGTGTGTGTGTGTGTGTGTGTGTGTGTGTGTGTGTGTGTGTGTGTGTGTGTGTGTGTGTGTGTGTGTGTGTGTGTGTGTGTGTGTGTGTGTGTGTGTGAGGTTCTGGATGGTTTGCTGGACATGACTTGGCTGTGCACCTGCAGTGGTCAGGGAGGAACACGTGCATGGACACTTCAGCTCAGAAACAGGAGCTGGTGTACTCAAAGTGGACACCCCGAGACTGAAGTACAAACACTGGAATCACAGATCACACATATTCTGGCTCCACACGTGGCTGTACGGCTCCTTAACATGATGTCGACACCCAGACCGTGACCCAGATAGTTTGGCACTGGACCAGAGGTTGAGCGGGTACATAAATAATTTCAAAGCAGCATGCTCAGCAGTACAATCTGTTTACTTTAAGTGTTTAAGTGTTGCATGCTAGTAACTAGGTCATCAGAGGGTCCGTTTGCAATAGCAAATACCCCATATTGTTTATGTATTCTTATTTTTATGTAAAGCCCTTTTTATGTTAAGGCTGACAGTTATGCATGATTAAAGTTGTGGCTGTTTGACAGACAGATCGCAGCTCTGCTTCAGCAGCCAGTCTGCACTCACTCTACACCTCTGCCTATTTTTGGATTAACTTGGAGTGGGGTGCAATGGTCAATGCCACGATAGCCACCTTCACTGCTCTTAAGAATTTTAAAATGTATTACATGATTTGCATGATAAACATTTGCAATGCAACGTTTCTTCTAGAAAGGTTCAAGTACATATTCAGTGGTTCCATAGTCCTTAAGTGATGAACTTGTGATTGATCCCATAAAAGCACTTCACTTTGAAATCAGGAAAGTGAGGCCGCTCTCATTTGTTCAAGATAGACACTGTAGCATTTTCAGCTGTGGAACATGCAGGGGGTGATCGACGGGCAGTTAGAATAGCCAAAATGATCTGCAGCACAAGGGCAATCGGGGCAGTGTGTTTCAAGGCGATTATGTTCCAGGGTCTGGGAACGGAAAAGAAAAGGCTAACATTGGCTCATCCCACAAAAAAACAAAACAAAAAAAAGAATAAAAAAAGATTTATTCGCATATATAAACGTCAAGCGCTGGTCTCCTAAACAGAAACAATCAAAACTGGGGAGCCAGGTAATCAGAGACCACCTGAAAAAAGAACAGACGCACATAAAAAAGAAGGCTCTCTGGCCGTAACAAGGGGAATAACACATGACAACATCATGATGGTTTATCCATTGCTCTTTTTCACCTCAGTTTTGTTTTTCCCTTGTAGCTAGTCCATGCCACTTGCACATTAAACGGTGATGACAGAAAAAATCTGCAAGACAAGTTTTTATGCGGCCAACAGCTTTCCAAAAGCTTTCCTAGCCTGTACAGGTGCACAGGAGGGTTTTGGAGGGCAGCCACTGGCACACAGGCTGCCCTTTGACGGGCCATGATGTAAATGGCATCCATACCTCAGCCCAGCAACTCCTAACTGAATTTGCTAAAGTACATTTACTTAAGCTTGACCAGCGGAGGCTGCATAACTCAATGCTTCCCTCTCTGATTAACCACACTGATGACTTACAAAGTTTTGCAAAGAGTGTGTGTGTGTGTGTGTCTGTCTGTCTGTGTGCGTGTGTGTGTGTGTGTGTTATATAAAAATGAACGTCACAGTGTTGCACATTTGCTTTCATTTCAGTTTTTTGTACATTTGAGACATGATGCAAATGATGCATTGGTGGAAAATCGTTTATTGCAGAACTAAACATTAGAAGAATCTCTTTTGTTCAGTGGGTTACTGACCTGCCTTATTTAAAATTAACTTAGGCCACTTTCTCACTGAATGCATTACAGATTTTTTTATATTCTTTTTAACTCGAATGGGTTTAATGATCTGACAGCTCTGGTGCAAATGTTATGTGACACCGGGCTCGAGACTTTTGCCTGTTCCAAAGACATTCTGTTTCTTTTCCGCTTCCTTCTGTATGTGAAGTGGCTGTGTGGGTGTTTTTCGCAGTGCTGTGGCTGGTTCCCTGCCAGTGACCGTACTTTGAACCAACAGCAGCTGGGGCGTGAGCACAGCCAAAGATAGACGGCTGGCTGGAGCAGAGAAGGCCAGCCCCTCTCTCTCTCTCTCTCTCTCTCTCTCTCTCTCTCTCTCTCTCTCTCTCTCTCTCTCAGTCTCTCTGTTTGTTTCTGTCTGTCTCTCTCCCCACGCCCTCCCTATGCCTTCCTCTTTCCCACTTCCCATGTCATTGTGCGAGCTCCATCAGCGCTCCTTGAAAAAAGATGCCTCCCTCCTCCCAGGCTTGTGAAGCCACCCTGCCATTTTCTCTTGACCCAATTTCTTCTTTGTTTAATCGATGGTTTGTACCAGACTCCAGCAAGTGATCTTGGTCAAAAGCCGTCGAGCCTATGTTCCAAGTTTTGCTTTGAACTTTTCTCAAAAACAGCCGTGTTATTTTTTCTTTCTTTGACTCATTGGTTCCCTCGACACTCAGCATATGCACAGTCTTATATTTCCAAAGAGGCATTCTACTCAGTTGACAGGGTGGCCTCTGCACATAATATTGGTTTTGGAAATGATTAGATCCACCTTTTTTTTTTTTCAACTTTTTTTTTCCATTCCACTTCTGCTCTGCTTACTTGATTTCTCTCTCTCTATATATATACCTCTCTCTCTCTCTCTCTCTCTCTCTCTCTCACTTCATCTCCTTTTCCAGTTCATTCATGTCTCTTCTTGTCTTAGGACAAAAACAGACTGGGAATGAAGATCGTAATACATACAGTAGGACTGAACGTGAAACTAACCAGACTAGCATACAGAGGGTGTTATGCCATGTTTATTCCTGTTTTTGTTTTGTAAAACATGTGGTTGTTGTTTCTCCAGTGGCCTTGTTCTAATAATAGTTTTTCCTTCCAGCTTTATATAAAATGGTCTCTAATGGACTACAGATTTCCTCTCTCCTTATTCCCTTGCATATTGCTCTCTGCCTGTTTTGGGTTTTCATTTTTGCTGAGTCAGACACAGGGAAGGATTTTTCAGCTCAGCTGCATTTGCCATCTATGTCAGGAGTCACAAGAGTGTACATTCTTCACCCTCAATAGCTCAGCTGAGATGTAGGTTTTTCTGTCAGACAACTTGTGCTGATATAGAACAGAGGCACCGAGCAGTGCATCAAAGCGCTCTTGATCCATACGATAAAGGATTGAAAGGGTGGATTGCTTCGATAGTCACAATCTTTTGTTCCACTTCTCTGTTTTGAATCTTCAAGGCTTTCAGGGGAGCCTGCCAATTGTACACTCTGCTCTTGGAAACTTTGGCCAGCCTCGCTCAACCAATATCAACCCATTTGACTGTTTTTTTCTGCACATGTGGAAAATCTGCGGAGTCATAATGCCCTTGTCTAGGCAAGACCCAACAAATAAAGTGCTAAAAATATGTCTCTGGATGATCACACACAAACAGAAGTAATTTGCTGTTACATAATATTAGAGCTTGCATGGAGTTAAAAGGATAGAGATACAAGCTGCACTAAATGACTGTTGTACAATATGTTCATGAACCAAGCCCAACTCAAAAACGCAACCATCTCAAAATCTTGTTCTAACCAAGCTGCCATCTTTTGTGTGACTGAATTAATAGCTTGTCTTACGTCTTATGAAACAGTCACATGTTGATTAGAGCATGCAAGCATTATTTAGGTCTATTAAGTTATGTGCTTTGCATTAATTATCTCATCAAGGAAATCAGCATGACATTTTCGTTTGAAACGGGAACTGAGCCAAGCATCAAACCCCCTCATTTGACCTTGTTTATAGTTTTCTGACCATCCTGCAAATAATGTTGAGGGATTCTATCCAAGCCTCCATACTGCGTGCAGCAACATTCTGAGAAAGTCTCACAATGTAATCATCTAAACATGTAAAGGATGTTACGTAGACGGTACATTTCATAACAAATAATTCATTCATGTGAGCCTTTCTGGTTTCAGTTGGCATTGATAGCAGGGATTTCAGTGAGTACATTCAGCTCTGTCTGTGGCACTCAAATTTAGGAGCTTGTGCAAAATGAAGATGAAGGCATAAGGAAATGCAAGGCTTCAATGCATGTATGCCTCAGGTGACTGATGCATGCATTGATGGACAATAAACCTATTGAATTCTTGTTCTTGTTTTGACTGCAAGCAACCAGGACCTTATGCCTGCACATTTTAACCAATAGTTAACAGGTCAAATTGAAGGCCAAATTGGAGCATTTGGAAAATAAAGCCAAAGAGGGACAAAAATGTAGCCAATCACTGTCTTACTTTCTTGGAATATTAGTGACCTCAAAGTGTTAATTCACTGCTTTGAATTCCAATACTCTACTAATTACACTCTAAACTGGTTGCTGGTGTCATGTGCATTTGTGCCGTGATGCACGCTTGTGGTGGCTTCAACGAATCCCTTCATTCCATTTTCAGACACATGGATTTACAGGGTGTTGAGTGTGACCCACATTTTCAGACGCGGCTTGTCTCCTAAACACCAAGGCAGCTACAGCGGGTGACTCGGATCCAAGCTGCTGACCTAGTGTCGCTTCTAACATCTCTGTCCAGCTAATCCTGTTGCCCCAGCGTCACACCTCTTCAGGCTAAGGGAGCTTTAGTCCAACTGGAGCACCCAAACCACCGCACGAGTGCATTTTCCTTTTCCGTATTAAAAAAGCACAATTATATGAGTCTGCCCTGCTGGAGGGATGATGGAAATTAGTGCCCTAAAATAGAAGTGCATGCATCTGAGAAGTGGCTGACTCAGATGATGGGGAAACATTGAGGTTGAGGCCAGGAAAGGGCCATATTGTTGGGGTGAGGTCATCCCTAGAAAAAGAAATTATGGGGCCCCAAGCCCTCTGGGTAAACTAATAATGGGTCTCTTCCCCTCCCTTCAGGCAAACAAACATCAGCAGGACTGTCAATTGTAATCACTGTAATGAGAGAGAGAAAAGACTTCTTGTACCCACAAGCATCCATGCTTCGACTGAATATTTTCCCTAATCAAAGATTGAAGTTTTCAGCAAAAAGGGCCTTTTGTGACATAACGAGTCACTTTCATGTTAAAGGTAAACAAACAAGGTAGAACATTTTGTGAATCTGGTGCTCTTGGTAAAGCAGAGAACATTGATTCAGGGTTTCAAACCAAATACACAGGCAAATTCCTCTGCGGGGCAGAGCAGCAGACTTGAAACAAACAGTTTACCCACACTTCAGCATCCACTCAGCATGTTTGGGTGGACTTAAACCCTTGCACCCCCAGTGACGATGAAATGGGTCATTTTTGGCTGTGAAGGGTGGAGCAGGAGGGCGAGCAGATGAATGGGAGACTTGTGTGCCACCACCTCTGCCTCAAGGGCTTCATTGACAACCATCAGTGTTGATGTTAACGCCAAATATAGAAGCGTACCACGACGTCATGTACCCACTTTAGAAAGTGATGTGTGAGCTTGTGACGGCCGAGTGGTATGATATTTTCGAGAGCCAATCATTTTGCGCAAAAACCTTTTTTCCTCACCCAATTTGGCCAATGGCGAAAGAAAGGAAGGGCTGTGAATTTGATGATATCACTGCGCTACTGTGTACTGTCAGCAGTTTTCACAGACACGTCGCTGTTGGGTAACAGAGGAACTCTGTAACTTAGTAACCTCCCATACTTCCTGCAAAATACATGAAAAATAGATTCAGACCGGTGTGAATGCATTTAAGGGGATTATGTAAGCAGATGTGACATGTCATCGTCCTTATTCTGCTTCATGTGTGTACTCACCTGGAAATAAGTATTTTTGTGCTTTCTAAAGAATATGATATAATGAACAAATCAGACAGGATGAAACTTGCCCTTGCTCATGCAGGTTTTCACTGTGAGATGGAACTTAAATTAACAAGAGGACAAAGAACAACACTAAAAATACAAGCTGTCAACACAAAGTTGAGTCAATAGGTCTTTACCTTATCTTTACATATGTTTCTTCCATCACAGAAATACATTACTTTAGGCAAAACAAAAACTTCACATAAACAAAGGAGAACAAAACAAACAAGATGAAATCGGGGGCTTGTTTATGCATCCTTCTTTGAACAAGTGCCATCTGTTTTGCTCACAGTTTCAGCTTACAAAGTCACACCATGTTCCTAAAGTACGCCACTTCCTTTTTTCATTGTTTACACTGTAACGGTTGAGCGTCGCGATAGCAACCACTGAACAACAGGGTCAGGGGGAAACAAACAGGAATGAAGAAATTAATAAAAGCCCTGCACTTCTGTTCACACACAGAGAGAGAAATAGATATTCAGAGTGGCTTCTTACTCAGCAGATCTCCATGACAAACAACTATTAGTTTCCACTTGACGTTTAATAGAGCAGACAGGAGTTTTAAGAGCGGAGGGGAGGGAGGGGGTGAGGTGGATTTTAGATGGGAAGGCTGTCTGGGTCTGGCTCTCTTCCTGATGGTGACTCAGACAGGGGAGGGGGTTTCCCCAGTCGCTGCTCCATGTTGTCGTCTTTTCCCCCCTTTATGTTAATGCCACTTCTGCCATTCTTTAACCGTTTCATCGCCAGCCTCTGTGTTGCTATTTCTGCCTCCTCTGAGCCTCTCCCCTCTGCTTTCACTCAGAAGTGGGAGCCAGACGGGTTTGTCCTTATAAGGCCCAGTGAGGGGTCTGGTGACAATAGGCCTTCTGCTGACTTTGGCCGCAGTGCTCAGCCTCTCAGGGTGTTTTCCCGATGCTCCTGCTGACAGACGCAGACACAGGAGAAGGTAAACAGGAAGCAGATTAAAAAGCTGCTGAGCTCCAGCAGTTGACATCATCGTCTGATTTCCAGCTCTGTTACGATTTGGAGATGTTTGGTCTGTTACGGCAGTCTGGAGGGAGGAGAAGTCATGTTAAACATGGCTCAGCAGAATATAAACATCTGTGATTTTAAAAAGAGCTTGATCTTATCCTTGTTTTGCTTTGTCTGTTTCTGCATCTGTTTTTTCAGTGTTCTTTTTTGGAGTCAAAGACACACACATGGACTCACAGCTCAAAGCTGGAACATTTTACTGTGCTCTCAGGCATGCAGTTAATTCATTTTGTCCCAATTCAGGAAATATGTTGACGCAATTGTTACATTTTCACCACAGAGACAATGAAGAAGTTGTAAACAAATTACAAATTGTTACCTATAAAACACTTCCTGGTTTTTCTTCTTTCTTATCAGGGAGCACAAACATCCAGTATTGGTGACTAAGTTTAAAATGGCCACACCCATTATGAAAGAAAACACTGATTTACTTGAATCTTATTTCTTGAGGTCTTATAACTCTTTTACAAGACAGACTAACACACAGGCAAGATTAATTTTATTGTTAGTTAACAGAAAAATCACTAAAACAAATTGTAAGACATAGCTGAAGGTTATGAATACATTCACAAGATTTCAGATATAAAAAGGCTTAAAACCTTCATAGGAATATTAGTTCCCATGATCTGACCTGTTGAAGCAGACACATGTGCCTCCATGTAATGAATATGCTAGGCATCCCAGTTATCTAAGTGTAGTAGAGCCCCTGGGAAATCCTTTGATTCCTTCTAATTATATTTCATCTGTTCCCTCAAGGTAGCACGGTGCACTAAGTAGAGAGGATGAAAGGAGGTCCTAATCTATTGTAATAAACAGAGAAGCCACACAGAGGATTTGACCTTCTCACGTGTAAGGGAATGACCTAGTTGTGATGACAACACCATGCCAGGCAGCTGATGAAGGTAACCTTCAGTTTAAGATGTCCTCCATAATGACAGCATTTCTACACGGTTGCCTCAGTGAACAAGAAAATCATACATTTTTGTTTGATATGCTATTCTGTAACACACTGCTGCCTATCAGCAAGAAGCTCAAATCCTGGTCAGACTGAGGGCCTTTCTGTGTGGTGTCTGCGTGCTACAGTTTCCTCCACCGTCCAAAGCGTGCATCTTAAGGCTAATTGGGGGCTCGAAAGAAGATAAGATGTTTTTTAGCTGAAAGCATCCCCTTTTCAAAATCTCCTCAATAACTATTTTCGTGTCTACAGTGGGTCAAATCATGACCCACAGGATTTGGAGAGAGGGTGCACTTGAAAGAGCCTCTGAAATTACTAGAAAAGGGAGAGCATGCGAGGAGTGGTGCACTCGAGAACATACTAGAAAAGGAAGCAAACAGGACAAGTGGGGATAAAACAGAGCGGGCGGGGAGTGGAGCTGGAGAGGGGTGGAGCAGTGGGAGATAAGTGTCAGAGTGAGAGCCCTGACAATTCAAGCTCAGGATATGGAGCAGATATGTGAAAGGATGCCCTGGTCACATTTCACACCGACAGAGCTTATTCCTCAGAGGCGGTGTGTGTCTTACGGTGTATCTTCTGGTGTCTCGGAAACAATGGGAGATCCTGATATGTGGAATGTAAACATGATCCGCCTTGGGCTCACACAGCTGCCATGGAGCAACATGGCACTGTTATTGTTGGTGCTGGTAACCAGGCATGAACAGGGAGTCCTCCGAAGACCCAGTGACTCATATAGAAAGTGACTCGCTCATCCCACCCTACGCACAGAGCGTAGATACAGTAGAGATCGGCAGTCATTACTTACAGATACCTTGTTACCATAGAGACATGTTGTAGTTCTAACATGTGGCCAAAAGGAAATCGTGTGGTTTCCCTGAGTGACATCAAGCAGCTTGCGACTGCTTCGTTATGTAATCAGTACGTTACCCAACCCGCAAAACTGACACAGAAGTCACCAAAACACCGAGGAGCAATCCACCTGCGCCTCGATTGAAAGTCAACCGTAAAAGCAACACATAACACATTTGTAAATGTCAGACATTTGACGAAACACTGCCAGACGGCAAATGCCAACACAGTGCCGGCACCGAGAACGCTCTAAACAAAACCCAGTCTCGACTCTTAAATAAAGTGGTCAGCTTGACACATGGCGTTACCGCTGCTGCAACACAGCGCTGCACTCTGCCAGGATGGCTCCCTGTTGGGACTGTTTCTCCCAGGGCGCTGTTGGGCTGGAGCCCCACCAAGCATCCTGTGGAGGTGCAGGCCATATGGCAGCTAGCACTCGGGAGTAATCTTCGCTACAGCGTGTCCACCTTATCTGTTCCACTGGTCCACTGATCCACTGGTCCACTTCAAGGAGGCCCTTTTCAGTTTTTGCAGGCTGCAGCCCGCCCAGGTCAGCCTCGATGTAGGCCAACGTGCTTGCTTATATAAGCTGCTGTATGGTGAAAAAAAAAAGGAAAGAGAAATCAGAGCAAATGGTTTCTAGTCGACCACAAGTGTGTGTATGAAACTTTGTCTCACAGGAGAAAACATTGTGTTTTTTCTAAGTATCTTTCGTGCCAGGACACTTACACAAGGCTGAATCTGCAACATTTGCAGTATGCTGGTATTTGTATTAGAGCTGTCTTTCTGCTAGATTACACATTGGCACGGTGCATTTCTGGCACGCATCCCATAGCATTAGATTAAACAGCCATCCTCCACACCATTCCTCTACAGCTGCCTCATTAGAAGCAACTGTAGGGGAGCTGCTGCCCTTTTTATTTTCTGTATGCACCTACATTGGGCTCGTGTCTGATGCTTCACACCTACTCTGTGCATCATGCCATGTTACCCCTTGTCCAGACTAAGCAAACTGCAGAAGTTATCTAGTTTTGTTGCTGTTGGTCTCATTTCTTTATTCAATTTGACAAAATTAAATAAATGACTGTGTGTGCGCGTCCTGGCCTTTTCACAGCAGTCGTGCAGTGGCAGCATTCGGTTTTTGGCTAGGCATCAAAGGAAACCAAATCTCCAATCACCGGGAAAGGATCAGTGTAAAACAAGCAGTGAAGTAGCATTTTGTGACTGTGGATGTTTGGAAAAGAAGAAAAGTTTTCTGCTGATGTATACAGATGTATGTGGGCTGTGACTGCAGGCTGCATCAGACCGGCTGCTGCTTCACTTGCGTGGTTGTCATTACCAAATTACCCGTCCATCCCTCTGAAAAATGGAGGGGCTGAAACGGCAACTTGTTTTGCAAACCCTGTATTTTTCTCCAGCCGACCACACTAATCCTGTTGTGCGTGTGTGTTCAGTGCTAGACATTGCCCTTGTGTGTTTACATTCCCATCTGTTTGCAGTCAGACACGCCACACACAGGCAAAAACCTGCTCAAGGCCATGCACTTTGACAAGTGTGTCTGTTGCATAAGTAACAGAACGGCGTGCCAAGCAGAAGCCGCACATATCCCTGCTCATCTTACTGGGGCAGGTGTATTTTGTTAGTAAAAAAAAAGCTTTGAAAGCTGGGAGAATACCCTTCCGCACCATTTGCGAGGATAGTTAGCCTGCTCACGTACTGCCAATGCAAAGTGACAACTTACATAAGGTGAAGCATGATGGTGGAAAACAGTGCATGGCTGTGTCTAATCTCTGACTGACTCTTATCACAGCCAAACATGCTTGCTTTAGTACCTGGCAACATCAAGGCCAATTAAGCATTTCTGACACAATCAACCTTTGATTTTCGTACAAATCTTACATAAAATGTAACAAAATAGCTGTAGAATTGACATATACAGTGTAGAAAGACTTACATCCAAACACATGCAATAATGCAGACACTTCCTGGTATGCATAACTCTGAAACCACCATCAGATGAAATATCCAAAGCTGAACGTTGCCATAGCAAAAATGCAACAACAACATGCAAGTGGTGACACAAAGTTTAATCGCGAGTAGTTAAATATTGGCTTTTGAAAGAATAACTGGTTAAAGGAATGGCAATAAATACATTTGATTGTGTATGTGTCTGTGTGTGTGCCCTAAATGAGCTTTGAATAGCAACCTTGTTCTCTCATGTGATTGTTGTCATGTTAGGGTTATATTGGATGCACCACGTGATGCATTGAACTCTGACTTTGGATAAAAAGCACAACCCCTGTCTTTTAAAGTATGAAGTATCTACATGAACCTAATGAATCACCATTCTGCACTTATATGTAAGTGTTCCTGTTCATATCTGAGTACACACAATCTTCTGCTTGATATAATGTCATGCTTTAATGTCAATCATAAACTGGATCTGTGCTTGAAATTGACTGATTAGATTCAGGTTACTTATGCAACCGTTGTTAGGATTGTATGTCATATGAGCGTATATGACCATGATGCATATATGTGGCATTTTTGAAGGGTATGTGTAAAAGCACTGCATTGGCACTGCCCCCTGATCCAACATTAGGCTGAGGTTGTTGGTCTACATTTAGAAATGAGCTCACTGCTCTTCCTGTTTGCAGATAGGCAGCCATTCCCCTATCTGTGCAGCAGATCATCCCGGGAGAGCTCTTGAGGTGGATTTGTGGTTTGCTGCACTCAGAGTGTCTGTCTGCACAAGGGAGGAGAAGGAGGAGGAGGAGGGGGAGAGCTGCAAAACAGAGCCTGGGTCCTTGATGAAACACACCCTGGGAAAAGAGAAGCAATCCTGGGTTGAACTCCTCCCAAAGAGCAGTGTTTGGGTTCCCCTCCTTCAGCCGAGACTGCAGTTTCCGTGTGTGACGCTACAATGTAGCTGGGGATGGCTATTTCAGGACTAATGACTCAAACAGCGATGACTTCTCTTCTCCTCTCACTTCACACGTCTTTCTGTTGCCAGCCGTGTTTATTTGTCTCGGCCTCGTCCTATCCCTATGGTAACAATGGTGGAGGGAAACCCGTAGTTATCAGATGAAATCTGACTAAGAAATTCCTCCGTGGCATGACAGCAAACCAGCATCATCCCAAAATAGAAGTTCTTGAGGCCCAAAGGCTCAGTTTGCTCTCTCCCAAGATGGAAGGAAATGAGCGGAGGTGTTGAGCTATAAAAGTGTAATGGAATATGATTCAGTCAAATCACTTTTTTTTTCCCAGGCCTTGAATGAAGGGAGAAATAAAACAAGAGGGAAGTGGGTCACGCCCTGGTCAGCTGTGGAAATCCAACAGATGTGTGTCACTGGGAGTCCTGGCACGGCTTCTTTCAACAGAAAAGCTGGACAAAGTTGATACATACTCAGTGCCTGGTGGCTATTGTCCAAAGTGTGTCGGTGAGGCCTGTGCTAGTGCCCAGAAACGGAATAATTCCACCTAGGCTCGCTGAAACAAGCAGATGGATTATCTCCGTTAGTGCAACGACCCCACAATAAATAAAACCTGTTGCAAACTGTGGCCCTGATCAGGCGTCTGTTATGCAATAAGTTATGCAAATGTGGTGGATTTATTTAAACTGACAAAAATACACTGGAGTATAGTTAAGGCTGATGTGTGCAGCTGTCTAAATAGCCGCCAAGGCCTTGAGGCAGCCAGGGAGGGCAGTTTCCCCCTGCGTGCCACTGCAGGAGAATCTACAAAGCCGTAGTATGCATGGGAAAAAGGAGACATAACAACGTGCAGTGCATGAATGCAGCACCATTCCTTGATGCACATAATTTCCATCACAGTGGCTGTAAAATGCGCAAAGTACAAATTACAGCCCACATTGTTGTCATTTATAATGATATTTAGTTGGTCTGAAAGGAAATGAAATTCCCCCCATGGGTGTCTTCACTTTAGTTTTACACAAACTTGCACGCTGCCGCACCAAAACAGTAATTAAGTTGCCAAGGTGCATAACTTGCATAAACAAAAGCTGTCAGGTTACAGTTATATGGCTGCTTCCCTCCCTGAAGAGAAAGCAAGGAATTTAATCTTAACAAACGAATCCCATTCCCCAGAAAGCCACGAGTGTCCGGAGAAAGCTGGATGGTGTGGTGTCAGATCTCCACGGAGCAGTTCACGACCTGACGAAAGACTGGCACGACTGTTGCAGTGTGCAATTTACTGTACTGGTGTCACAGTACATGAGTTTGAGGTTTTAAAGGCCTTACATTTCAAACAATTAGCCTGTCTCTTGTTATGGGCCACCAGCATGCAAAACACTAAGAGGTTTAAAATTAACCTTAGGCTTTTTCTTAATTACAGATCATTGGCATGCTTAAGAGAACATTTATCCCTGCTAGATCAACACACCAAAGCCTGGGAGGAAGCACTGGGCGCCCTCCTCTGTGTAGAATTAAGGGATTTCCCTCGGTGCCAGGCCACCAGATGTTACATCAGAACAGCAGACATGTGTCAACTGAACCCTTGGTGGAAGGGAGGGATGGCACGGAGCAGTGTATGCACTGTTTTCCAGAGATGTTGTTTTGAAAAATATGACCTAAAAATAACAGGGGTCCTGCTGCTGTGTGTGTAGGGGAAGATCAGCACGGCCACAGAGATGGGGTGTCTTCTTTCTTCTTTTATAGTTATTGGTTTTCTTTACCCAGTCTGACTCCTGCAGTGCTCCTGGAGGGAAAAGAAGAGAGAGAACAGCATGGCCTCTGAATTTTATATTGTGTTTATTTGGGGTTTAGTCATATTGGATTGATAGCATCTCTGAAGTTCAGAACCTTACGCACAACGTGGATTTCATGCTCGAGTGTTAACTGAGGTCACCAATCCTCTGGCCACAGGCTGGAAGTGTTGAAACAATCAGATAAAGATGAAGTAAAAAAGAAAATGGAAAATAAATCTGTACGAATGTTCAGATGTGGCAGCCATCTTTGCACCAAGCAGTTCACCCCTTTCTGTGGCGGTTTGTGATGCAACAAAAGTGAATGTGAATGTTAAAACCCCAACACCACCAGTCTCTGACAAGCACAGAAACAGAAACAAAAAGCAGTCCAAAGGCTTGTTCACTTGACTAATCCTCACAGCTCTAGGGATAGAAATAGAAGATATTATATAATCAAAGGTTAAAACAAGCACTGAGCCACGTTTCATACAGAAGTTTTTAGACCTGCCTCAGCACGAATTATTTCACCACAGAATCTAACTCAGTCATGCACACTCTTTGTGCCATCATTAGTGGGATCACTACATGCTTGTCTCCTGGATAGATCCATTTTGGGGCACACACATAAACCCCATTTCTATCATCGCACAGTGTGCAACAATAGCCCTGATTGGCCTTAATATGCATGTTTTTGGTCCGTGGGAGGAAATAGGATCACCTGGAGAAAACCCACATACACAGCGAGAACATGCAAAAGCCCTGGCCCTTAACCACCCATACACCATATTGCCAGGGGTCTAGCTTTCCACTTCTGTGATTTCCTTGCAGCCAAATTGATTTGATTCAACTAAATCAGTGATCACAGTGGACATTTCTTACATGGCAAAGTGGGTTGGTACAAAACATTTGGATGTGTTTCACACTAGCGAAACGTGGCATGAAATTTATCCCATTCCACTGCTTACACTAGACACTTAAGCAGGGGTTTTCACCCAGTCCATGAGATAAGAGCCACCACTAGTCATGTTGTCAACAATTTTGAAGGTGGAGACGGCTGGTATCCATGCTGTCCACAGGCTCCTGAATTGTTTGTTTTTCTCTGTTTTTCTCCAACTTATTAAGATGCCTGCAACATTCCTGCAGACAAAATATCAATTGTTGGTGTCTTGACCAAAGCAAAAGTGTATTACTTGTTCAATTTGTTGCCTCTTTGTTTGTTTATTTGTTTGTAAAGACAAAGCTACTTTTGAGGCGAGGTCAGCCGGGTGACTCATCCTGGCTTACGCAATGGGACCCTGTGGCCAGCGCTCGACATTATCAGGCTGAAACCAGTGCCTCCCAACGACGCAGCCACAGCCAGGGTGAACAAAGACCTCCACTGTGGTCCTGTGAAGGCATTGCTCTATGAGCCAACACCATGCCATTTCATTTTCCAACAAGGATGACATTCTCTGTCTGTGGCGTGACAACCGTTCCCATCAGAAATCCTATCAGCGTCTGCGATGTAGGTCACAGGGGTAGAGTTATCTCCAGGCCTTATTTTTCTCACCGCTTTGCCCTGAGTGTGTTGGATTCTGCATCCCAGTTTGGATTTGGCAGTGAGTTATATGACGGATGGTAAAATAGCTGTAAAGTTGATGAGAAATTACACTTTCTCCCCTGCCTCCATTCTTGTTTGCACACCCAGGCTTTACTGTGCACGTGCACCCAAGAATCATTAAAATAAGCTTTCTGCCAATTCAGCAGCTGTTTTCATTGACTAGCTTTATTGGTGTATAAAAGGGATGCATGTCAGTGTTTAGGACTTTGAAACTTTTGAGGTTGTTTGAGTTTAATCCAAAAGGCATGGCGTCATCTTATAACATTTGTTTGGTTTCATTTTGCAGCCAGTGAAATAATTTAAATGGACCAGTAAAACTTCTCGTGCATGCAGTGCCAAATGAAACCATAACGTTTTCCTCTTTCATAGTGATATTTGCAATGCGCGTAAACAGAGTCAATTAACTCTTCGGGACATGCTTTTAATCTGAAAGATTTACAACTTTGCAACCATCGGGGTGTTTTAAACCTGTTTAGCCATCTACAAACAAAACAAGCAGAGCACACACAAGTGGACTGCAAACATCATTCATGCTACATTTGAGTGTGAGCATGCTTGTGAGCATAATGGCGTCTGGGCATTTCGTTAACTAGTCTTTAGCCCCATGGGAAAGTGTCACAGTTATTTGCAAATGAACTTATTTGCAGTAATAAGCACATTTGAGCGCCTTGCACAAGGTCGTAAAAAGAGGTAAACTTTGCCTTGATCCGCTTTCAAGTTTATGATGAGATTATACACAGGAGTGCAGAACACCAGATCCAGTCTGCCAGCATGAAATGAATGTCAATAAGCAGCAGTGACACTCAAATCCAGTTCAGCTGCCTAACTTTCTTTAAAGTTGTCTAAATGTTTGCCTTTCTTACTGAAGAACAAGGTCAGTTGCACAATGTAATTCTTATATTATGCAGTTTGGTTTGCATATAATTTGTAGCAGCAGTGAGACACGTACTTGTCCATTTATATGCATTTTATTCATAGGAATGGGTGACTATCCCACTGTGCACGGGATAAAGGCAGGGAATACACCATGGATAAGGCTCCCATCTCACTCACACTATTTGGCCTAAATGTATGTTATTTGACTGTGGGAGGAAACTGTACGCTAAAAAAAACCCCATGAAGACACAGAGAAAGCCTAACAACTCTTGTCCTGAGGCAATAGCGCTGACCACTACAGTAATTCACTGTGAGACTGATGAGACAGAGAAATGATCTGTCACCTTAGGTCAATGATTCAAGAATCGCTGTGTTTCGACACTTACAGTACAGCAGAGTGGTGAGACAGGGCAGAGGCTGACCTCTGTTCTGGTAAATGGATTATCGCAGTCTGCGGGTCAATGAGTGAGACAGCACCTGCTCTGAAGTCCCAGTGGAGCAATTGGGTGAGGCCCTGCGTTAATGATATCAGAGGAAGACAAAAAAGACCAAAGTTATACAACCATGGCCTTAATCTTTCTATTGTATTTGTGCCATAGATAGGAAAAGGAGTCACCCAGGCAACGCGACTCTGCTCCCTTCAAGCACTTTATACCCAACGATGGTCAGCAGGAATGTTCTCTCCTCTGCCACCCACATGACCTAAAAACAAATGGGCCGAGCCAGTGATTAGCGTGAGGATAACATGCAACATGTGAATGCAATGAATGTAGGTCATTTGGTCCAACACAATGTCACATGCCATAACATTGAGCAGGGGGGCTGAGGTTTCTCTGTCAAACTCTCAGATTGGCTCCATGCTCTCCGGGGCGGGTAGCTGGCCTGTGTCAAATTCACTGCATCACTGCTGTTGCATCACGTCGAATCACCATCATCACAAATGGAGGGCAACAGAGCAGAGCATTTACAGTACGATGACACTAATCATATGCCTGTGAAGGCACTTTGGAACATCAGATTATATCTGAGGCAGGAGCACAAACAGGACTGAAAATGAAACGAAAACATAACTTGATCCAGTAGTTGTGCAACACTGGGCAACTTTCTCAAAACTGGTATTACCGTCATGCTTTGAAGAACTCAATAAAGACTGGCCACTGCTGAAGCACAAGGAGGGACTTTCCGAGCGCCATACAGTAAACCACTGGCTAGTGAATCTCAGCACTCGATGTGTCAACTTCAGAATGTGGGTAAATGGCTTGGCTTTGTGTCAGAGCAGCTTCTCAATAATCTGAGGCCTTAACTGTTATCTATGCTCGTAAAAACACTACACGCTGTCTGCAGACACTGTTTGCGCATTGTACACAGTAAAACAGTGGTCCTTTGGAATTGGCTGTAAAGAGAACTAACAATGGCCTCACGCTGGAAGGTGCTAGGTTTGAATCCCTGTCAGACTGATATCCTTCAATAGGTCAACTGGAGACTCTAAGTTGTCCCTAGGTGTGAGTTTGAGAGTGAATGATGTGTGTGTGTGTGTGTGTGTGTGTGTGTGTGTGTGTGTGTGTGTGTGTGTGTGTGTGTGCGTGTGTGTGTGTGTTCTGTGACGGACTAGCAACCTGTCTATGTATACCTGTATCCACAGTATTTTATTGCTGCATATTTTGAACATGTCAGAACAATGTGCACGCAGAAGTAATCCTCATATAAACACATTTGTGCTTGGTGATTTTAACAATCACAGGAAAGCTTGACACCATTAACCTCATCACTCATAAATGCGCTGAGGGCATTCTAAAAAGAAACGTCTGGGGACGTACTCTTCTCTTCACGCAGACAAAATCCATCAGCAGGTGCATTCTTTCTGTCAGCGGGTCTGCGCAGTCGTGTAATGACGCAAGTGACATGTGTCAAAGTTATGTAAACTCACCTTATTTCTGTGGTTGCAGAGGTAAATTTTAGAGTTTAGAGATGTTGGTTGCATTCTATAATACCATTTGCATTTTAACTATTGTTTTGAAGGAAATGCATGATTTTTTTTGTTCTTTGTTGTCTCTTTGTGCATCACCAGGCATCCACATGTCTTCCAGAGACTGAGGGTGTCGGATGCAGATGTAGAGGCTCTGTCTCCAGCAAATATAGGAAGCAGCTGGGCCCTAAGCTTGTTCAGCCATGCCTCTGCGTTATATGGGACTTAGCCTACTCTTCAGTAGCCTGGGCGCTGCTTTGACAGCTGAGAGGAAATGAATCCAAAGTAGGCTGGTGATCCTTCCTGTCCAATTTACAGGCCCACAAGTCCCTGTGGCCATGAGAGAGGAGAGAGTAGAGAGAGGAGAGAGAGTGCATGTTAGTCTTGTCAGTGAGCCAGAATAGCTTTCCCTCAGGAAACTCCCTGAAACGCACAGTCAGACCTGAATAGTGTTTTGTGAGTCCAGTGCTGCCGCTGAGGCAGCACCAGGAAAATCTGTGAGGATTTCAAACCTTTCCCCGGTTTATTTTCATCTCTCAGTGACGTAGCAGGGCCTTGTCATTACAGCTCAGAAATAACAGAATGGAGCAATAGAAGATGTGATCACAGACACATTCTGTCAGTCTCTGATAGTAGAAACCGTAGAAAGCCAGTGCATTTGTGTTAGACATCGTGATTTTGAGGAGTCAACTCATTAACAGACACATAGAAATGTACAGCAGTAACGTCTGTGGCTGCCAGTCTAAAGAAAGAATGGGGACCACTAACATTTCCTTGACCTTCCTTGACTCTGGCACAAACAAAACCTGCGCCCTGTGGAGAACGTCTCCAGCCATTGTGTTGTATTTCTTCCACACGGTGTTATTTTTTCCGCCGCAGCCAGTCTCCTCTGTTTCAGTCAACATCCCGAACTTGACTTTCCTACGTTCCGTCCCGTGTGCACGAGCATCGGCTCGCACGCGCCGTTCTCTACTCTTACCCCTCCACTGTCATACGATGCTGAAATCTGGCTGGCAGCCATCCAGTGTTTTCACTCATACTCACACCTCCAGTGAGTGATAAAGCAAAGCCTCCTGCAGTAAAAATGTCACCGTATCTCTCTGAATTATAGATGTTGACTCCCGTACCTTTTTTGCTCAAACTTTGATCTGCCATGTGCAGACAGCTCCCAGCGACACGGCATTGTTAACTGTGTCATTTATGACTCTTATCTCTATAGCTGAGAGGCTCCAGTACCAGCTACGCAGCATCGTATTACATCTTACATTTCACTGCAGTGTTACGTATGAAGAGAGTTGGATCCTGCCCCAGAATGCACTTTGGGAATGTTCAGGGGTTTTAGTATAAATAATGAATAACAAAGATGCATAGTCTAATGGTGTTGTATCCTGTGTGTGTGTGTATGCGTGTGTGTGTGATTTTGTTGCCACATTTTATGATTTTTATCTGGAAGAATCAGTGGCGTGGTTCACAGTACCTGTTCCTAGAATTATGTCATATTACTACAAACAATACACATTTTAAAAAGAAATGTCCATAAGTGTTTTCCTCCACGTCAGGTCAGCCCATCTGTTTTTATTATGCTCACATGCTGACTTCCTGGTAAAATATGGAGCTTCATAGAAAATGTCCATGTAACTTATTTATCAAGTTATGGGTCGGCATGCTTAAGTAACCTATATGAGGGCTTTGTTAATGACATTATATTAGCTTTGCTGTCTGCTGAGGTGCAGTTCAGAGAATCTGAGCAAACAAAGCAACGTAACCGAAACGTAGACACACCCGAGCAGTACAGTGTGTACCCAGGCTCGTCTTAGATGTTGTTGAGTCTGCAGAGGTAGACACTCTCTGCTCCAGGGGATTGTCTGCTGCACAAGTTATGCAAGAAAACACCACATGCTACCTTCTGAGTGGCTTCCCTATAACGGACTCATTTGAATGCCCTTCCCCCAAAATGGCTTCTGTCTGGAGTTTGACATACTCAGAGTAGGACTACTTTGAATGAATGACTGTGACCGCATTTCAGAACAGCATAAGTCCTACTCCTTTCTTCTTTATCTGGCAGCAGCTGGACACAAAGCAGATCTTGGGCCCAGAAATGCTTCTTAACTGTTCTGGAAGGGAGTGAACCAAGTGAACCGAAGGCCCGAAGGAAGGAAAAAGGAGGAGAAACATGAAGCTAAATCAACAAATCTAACCTCCTCTGGGTTCTGCTTTCGGTAGTGTAATCAAATAAGGGAGGAGCTGCACTCCCAAAGCGTGACAAGTCAGAAAATGGAAAAGCTGCCTTACATAAGGACCTGAATTCCGCCAATGCTGACGATGAGAAGCATGGGAAAGATATTCTGTTCTGTTTGACCCCTTCATCCAAGACCAAATATAGAGTAACCAGAGCTTAGTCCAGAGCCCCAGCAAAGTCCTCCGCTATGTAACCATTGAAAACAAAATCATATTCTGGTTATCAGCACCAGGACCACCAGAGAGTCAAATATCTAGCTATTTCATGCTGCATTTCCTTTGACAGAGCAGCAAGAACCACAAATACCCATGGAAAATCTTATTTTGTAATACTGACATGCTGTCAAACAAGATTTGATTTTGCAAGGCAGGATGACTTTGGGAAAGAGTTCATATATGTGTGTGCGTGTGTGTAGACAGACTTGTATAAATATGTACAGTCTGTTCAGTAATGTGTTATACCAAACTTTGTCACAGTCGTTAGTTATAATGTTGTAATATCCTTTACAAAACTTTTGTCCTGTCCGACGTTTTGCTCTTTCTAATAACCTACACGTCTGTGTCATTGCTTCAAACTGCTGAGGGAGCAGCACAAGGGATCAGATATAAACCCTGTCTCTCTTTCCTTGTCTTTGTCATCCAAAGGTGAGTTGCCATCTTGAACACACAAACATCTGTATTTGATGCCAATTTGATGCCAGGCATGATAATCTCTGGGGGCAGAGACCTGCCTGGCATCATCACCCCGGACAGCTTATCTGAGCTAATAAAACTGTTCCTAGAAATGTTTAAAAATTGCGACACACATTGATTTTCGATGCATCCGAGTTACAGGGTCATCCAGCGAAATCTGCCCTATTTGATAGCTGTGTGTCTACCTGGATCTCATTTGTTGATATAATGATGTATAAATGGGAGGTTTGAATGGGACTTTATAGACTCTTATTTCAGTCATAGCTGTATACCTGTGATCCATGTTCCATGTTGCATTAATACACTGCATATTGCAATAAAAAGATCATAATCTTTTCTATATTTCATAACACTTTATTCTCCAATTTAATGAGCAATATAACGTTTAATACTATCAAACAAATTCATTCCAAAGCACTAGCGCAAGATATTTTGGAGATTTTTATGTTCTTGTTTACGAGCTTGAAATCATGCTTTTTTTGCCTTTTTTTTGTGACTGTCAAACCTGCTGAGGTGGCACTTTTGCAAGAGCTCCAGAGGTTAAATAAGAGTTCTGGGTTAAAAGGTTGAGCAATTACGCAGAACAGCAAACACACCGTATGACTGCCACCGCACACAAAGAGGCATCTGTCCAAGTGGCTCCATACCAACAGCCAGTCCTCGAGCACTTCTCTCAGGCAGTATATAACACACACACACACACGCACACGCACACGCACACAGTATCATATTCTCACACCGAGCTGTCAATTTTACTGACCGCACTCAAATGGACCAGTTCATTTGTGGGGTCGGAGGTTATATCTGCAGATTTATTTATGAGGTGCCATGTATGAGTGGTGCGGAGAGTTAAGGGGACACGAGAAGAGAGACATCGAGCTGACAATGTTCTCAAGAGTCTTTGCTGTGCTTTTATGATCCAGCACATGTCGGATCATGAGCCTGTGTTATGCACCATGATGGTATTGTTTGCGCTTTCACTCCCATTGGGAACCTAAATATAGAGTGTAAACTGGACTTACATAGCTGCACACGCGCTGAGCACTAAGTTCAGCTGGGAGTGCATGTGACTGGTCGCTGTTAAATAATGATAAAAATAACAAATAGGTATTGTGGAAATACTGGGTTCAGTTCAGGTGCATACAATGTGCCTCTGATGTGCGACTTATTCAAAGAAAACTTGGATTCAAATTTTTTAGTGTATCACTACTTTAATATAGTCATCATGAGTGCAGCCTCTATAGCTGTGTATGAGGGAATTATTTTTTCAAACATTGTACAACCCTTGTGTACTGTGTTTATTAGTGACTCTACTTGAACAGCTTTTTTAATGATACATCGCTCAAAATATACTTATATCAGTTCCAGCAAACAAAATTAACAGAAATAGAGCCAAAACAACATCAAAAGAGTTATTTCAGACTAAGATGTTTCCCCCGGAGGAGTGTCAGTCTAAGTGAAACCGTCCCATTTAAAGAGGGATTAACAGAAACATGAGGCCTATTATTTCTGACCTTGTCTCATACCACCACATGAAAGAGCTACCACAAATGGTTTACTTTTACACCTAGCTTCTGTTCACAGGGCCTAATTGCTACTTGATGTGGCACGAAAAGCACTTGAGAAAAACAGGGTGTTCTGTGCTGTGACAGACAGATGCACGTCACGACGCCCATAACTGTGGGCAACTTCCAGGAGAGAGCAAACTTGTCAAGATAAGGAGCATCTTCATGCGATCTAAAGCTGTGAAGAATGCGCTGCGGGGTGTTGCTTTACACATGTAACGCTTACATTAAGCCTCCAGGCGCTATCCGGGCCAGTGTGTTTGTGTGCGTCTGTGTGTTCGTCATGTGAAAGTGAACACACAGACCTTCCCTTTTCGTTTCCCGCTCCTTTTGCAGTTCCAGATTCATGAACAGGGCCTCGGCACAGCATGTCACGCAACACCTTGCGAATTTCGGCTGAACTCCCAAAGAGGTTTTGCGTGATTATCAACGACACATTTTGTGGTTTTTGAATTTGAATCACCTCTAAAATATCTGTGTAAACTCCTGCGCCCTCTCGTCTTCTCCAAACCTGATGGTGGTCACCTCTTGGCACTGCAGCATGTTGCTGAGCTTCCTGCATAAATAACCATTGCATAAGCCTCAGTGTGAGAGCATAAGGCAATGTGCACCGGTGCTGTTGTTCTCACAGTGTGGGATGTTTGTGTTCTATGCTCATTTACTTCTCCGCACCATAGCACAGATACCTCATTTATATTTATCTGCATTATTTATCTGCTGAAAGTATTATCTATTTGCTGAAAGTGATGTGATTGCTAATTCCATGTATTCTTCCCTTAGCACGCACATTCTTTACATGCTGTACAAAGTCCAGAAAAGTGGCATGGGTCGTTCTGGCTTTCAGCTAGCTGACTGCAAGTAGATTTCACCCCTTTGAAGGTTTCAGGCTTGAGTTGCGTTTGACCCAGTGACAGGTTTATTTGGAGTATGTACAATATGTGCTCTTTGCCTCAGAAAGCTGTCAGAGCTGTCACACCATCGCTCTGAGCATCTCGCAGTGCTGCTGCCGCTGAGGGAGCGGGCTGTTATCTGTCTGTCTGTCCTCCCTCACAGACTGTCAGTCATCTCAACTCAGGCAGCTGGGAATGTGTTTCGGATGATGACGGCTCCTCCACTGCAAATCGACACCTCGTGCCATCAGAGTTCGCTGGCTCTGCCCTCGCTCAAATGATTTATGGAGCATACAGGCTGCAGACATACACATATTCACAGCTGATGCTGGTGCTTAAACCCTTTCTAGTAATGCTCATGACTCATACAATATAAATATTCTGCCTTTAATCATATATGATGAAGACAGCCAGCCATTGTCGGTCCATCATAAGCCACGCACACCATTCACTCACACAATCACCTGGGGACAGTGTAGAGTCTACAGTTGATCTTAATGTGCATGTTTTGGGCCATGGTTGGGAACCAAAGTACCCATGCGAACACAGAAAGGCATTCAATCAGGCGTCCTTTTTTTCTTTTTGTTCATCGAGTTAAAAATGGAAAGATCATGACCTCATCGCCTGAAATTAACTGTCCTCACTGTACCCGTAACCACCCAGCATCTTCCGTGCCTGTCTGACATTAGAATATAAGTGTAATTGCCCTGAGGCGTCAAGCAAACACAAACGCTTTCATGTGTGCTCTTTTACACTTAAGATTGAGAGTGCGTGTTAATTTGCGTTGCACGCAATAAAATGTGTTACGTAATAAAGGCAAGGTGAGAACTGCCATGCTGCAACACATCCCATTTTATCCATGTGAACCCTGGTAATGTTTCTAAGTAATTACATAAAGGTCACTCATAGTCATTACGTATCACACTTCATTTAACCTGCATTATTACGAAGACAGTTGTTGATCTTGTTTTTGGACTGAGGCAGGGAATTAGAGTCCACCCACAAGGAGAACACACAAACATACAAACTCCATACAAACACATTGAGGTCCATGGTCCAACCAGGTGTTGAATCCTGGACCTTCTCACTGTGAGGTAACAATGCTAGCCACTAATCCCCTGTGAACGCCCCTCATCAATCACCTCAGTGTCTTTTATCATTAATCGATCCTCTTTCTTCTAATATGTAAGTGTTGCGGTTACAAAGTTGCAAAAGTTACAAAAGTCTCACAAAAACACGTTTTCCACAATGGAATTCATTTCATATCCTGTCACACCTGCTGGCAGACAAAGCCACCATGTTATGTCACAGGCAGAGGTTTGGCTCTGTCCCGTTCATGTTTTAACTGCTCTGACGGGATTGAACGTCAAGAACTTAATTCAGCATAAAGATCTACAGTAGCTCAAAGGCAGAATGGCATAAGAGCTTCACATTTACCCTCCGACAGCTGTCACAATGTTCTGCTGCCATGATTGATTATCAAGCCTAATTGACTTTTTAAAGTGGAAATACAAACGATGAAAATCAGACGCATAACACAAGACACATCTATGAACTGCGTAAGAAGAACTTTTTTTATTTTCTTCACTCTTCAATTTTGAATAAAATTCATAAGGCATTCTGCCCAACATGCACATGTGCACAGAATAGATCAGGTCTGTTTTTTACAGCTGCTTTGCTTTTTATTAGATTTACCTCAAATCCACATAGATTTGATTTTGCTTTCAGAATCAGAATGAGCTTGTGTATCCAAGTAATTTCCTTTGATATTTTGGTGCATGACTGTCACAATTCACTTAGTAAGAGAAAATACAAGTAAACAAGAGCCCTGAGTCTGAGCATCAATGACATCCATTATCTGATCCACTTTGTACCCTAATGGCGCTGCAGCCTATTTCTAGTACACATAGGGCAACAGCACCAAATACACCCTGGACACAAACAGACCCTGAGCACACACAGGAATCTCCAGTTGACCTAACTATACATGTTTTGGGGCAGTGGAAGAAACCCGAGCACATAGTTTGCAAACTACATGCAAACTAAATTAACAGGAACTCTGCCTGTCCTGGATTCAAAATAGGAATCTCCTTGCAGTGATGTAACAGAGCAATTCCCCAACCCACCCCGCTGTTTAGACCATTAAATATAAAGCGGAAAAAAAGCAAATATCTAAAATACATGTAAGAATTAGTGGCCATGCTGTTTGCCGAGAGGTGACAGTTTTTCGCTCAGAGGCAAGTTGGAAATTGCACCATGAAGAGAGCACAGGAATCACTGTTACATAAAGTTCGACTTATCTAAGAGGTACACGTAGCATCTGTGGCGAATAACCTTAATGCAGCGGTGATATAAAGTAAGCTAAAGAAAACAGTAGGTGGCCTGATGTGTAATCTGAAAGAGTTTCAGAGCATAAAGTTTGGCTCAGCAGACAACAATCCCTTGTGATCCACGATAGCGCCACACAGCTGGAGACAGGTTAAACGGCAGTAAAGCAACCCTCATAAAGTTCACAACCCCGGAACACTGCAGGAAGGTAATAAACCATCAGAGAACACACTGTTCCACAATCTAAAAGCAGCTCAAAGCAGCCCGTCTCCCAGCGTGGAAATGGCACAGGACAGGTGTGAGCGCTGAGGATCCCTGGAAGCCCGCCCTGTTCGCCAGATTTCATTACGTTTTGTGTGGAGGATTCAATTATGTGTTCCTAAGATTTTGATTGGAAGCTCACAGTGTAACCCTTAGTCAATAAACAGATTTATCAGTATTTTCAACTGGAATATTGTATATGATATAGCTGCCATCTATAATGACTCAATTTGATTAAACATGATGGGATTACTCTAGGGCATCATGTCCAGCGTTGTGGAGAGGTTTTGTCCGGGGGTCATACCTCACTGTTTAGACTCAGGATATTTGGTCCATACTGGCCGACCCCCTGCCTCACTGTCTCTCAAACAACTGCGCTCATGCACAGTCGGCAGTACGTCGCAATGTTTGTTGAGGTCCTTTTGAAATTTCTGATGAGCAAGACATCACGGGGGAAATTGGAACTTCTGTTGAGTCAGACTGCTCCTCTGTCCCTTGTGCAATTCGAAGAAAGAAATGTGAGTGCTCACAAGACTGTAATCAATACAGACCATGAGGAATGAGGGAATCTGCAGATCATGTGATGTCCTTGAAAACCTGTTCTCTGTTGCAGTTTTGTGGTCTCAGTTTGGTTGTTTTGCATGTTACTTTGAGAGGGTCTATTCTCATGTGGCACGCTGTCACACTTCCTGCCTTTGTTTCTTTCCCCACCTGTTTTTTGCATCACCTGTGCTCTATGCATATTTAAGCCAGGTTGTTTTCCCTCCTCTCTGGACTTTTGTTATCTGTGGGTGCTGCTCCGCCATCTTTTCTTATTAAACTTGAAAAATCCCGGAAATTAAACTTGTACACACGCCATCGTCAGCAAACCAAGGTATATGTCTATATGTCGACCAAGAGTCAGTCAAGAGCTTGCCTGTGTGTGTGTGTGTGTGGGAACGTTTGTTTAATTCATAGAGCTAAACTATTTACCTTTGCAAGTCAGACTGGACATCCTATTTCTGACAATGGGTTAAGCATTGAGGAAACCTGATATACAGTACCTTGACAGTTGATTCCAGCACTACATTAGCACACATCGTTTTACAGTGCAGATGTTTGACACACATGGCCACATCAGTGCATTTTGCTTTATTAACTCCGGGGCATTGGTGTTTTTAACAGCTCAATGACGCTCAATGGGACGGATCCCTTACACTGGGCCTGCTTTGACAAGTCACTGTGTCAAAAGTTCAGCGATAACTGTTCTGTATCCGTGCCACTGGAAAACAACTCACTTAACCGGCTTGGGATTTACACACCGCAGCGTTAGGTGCACGCACTCTAACCTGGCACGGCTATTCTTCCAGAGTTTCCAGTAATTAAGTCACCGTCAGCTTTACCAGAAGAAACAGAGGCTTCCCGTACTCACTCCTTATTTAAACAAGCCTGATTGTTGTTGCTCGGTTTTTCAAACATTTCCCAAAAAAATCAAAAACAGGCCTGGACTAAACCCCTGGACAAGCCTCCAGTCCATCACAGGAGATACACATACACCCTTTACTCTCACACTCACAAGTGAGGAGCCTACAATCAACCCAGACATCCATGATTTTGGACTTGTGCGGAGGGAACACCTGGAGAAACGTTCACACATTCAAACAGTAGACCTTCTTGCTGTGAGGTAACAGGACCATTCTGTGGGTCTCACATACACATATAGTCACTCTGTGGCTTAACGCCTGCTGGGTCACCAAACTGCATCATGCAATTTGGAAAACCAAGCATGATGCTCATCCATAGACAAATGGAACGGCGTTGCGGTAATTTGTCGTGATTTGGTTGACTTGTTTGTGTTTAACATGCTGTGCATGTCATAACAGAGGCAGGTTTCTTTGCCCTGCTTTGGTTGACATCAGAAATAGAGCAGTCACACGGCCACAGCCATTGTAATTGGCTGTTTTGCCTGATTCGCGTGCCTCGGTCTTGACATGACTTGCTGCTGTTGCCACCCAGTCAACTCCACCTCACAGCACACAATAAAAAAAAGACCAACTCTATTTGTGGGAACATCGTGTTGTGTTCAGGATAGATGGCATTATGTCACTAAACCTGTCTGTCCAAAGTGCATCATTGCTGCTTTTTGTTTTGTAAGTCTGTGGATAATCCGCGCTCATATTTAATTGTGTTTTCATGTAACAGATTAAGTTGTTGTGTATCATTTATGTATGCCTTGTCCCGAAGAGGAACTTGAGTCGAACCAGTTCTAACACAGATCTCTCCTGAAGGTTGTCTGGAGTTCATTTCCTGCCATGTTTACGTCTTCGGCTTCCTGCAGTCCACTGACAGCGCTCTTCACATAGGCCTGAACTAGAACAGAGGATGAGGGCTGTTTACCGCACGAAGGGCACAGTCACACAAACAGACCACATCGCAGGATGGAGCCTTGTTGCATAATGCTCTCTGAAACGCAACCAAATAACTGTTCTGCTTTCGCGGTCGAAGCGGCAATACACTGTTCCATAAAGACTCAAAACAAAGTGCCCGGCTGCCTCTGTACATCGTCGAGGGTTAACCAAGGTTTTGGGTAGCTGCCCCTATCTTGAGGCTGTGCCACAAAAACATTTTGCATCTCCGTTGCTGTGTTCTCTGACATTCTTTGACTTTTATTACTTGAGAAGTTAAATTTAGATCAAAGGAGTCACTGTTGCAGAGTTACACCGAACAGTAATGAGGTCATTCTCGGCTTTTTAAACAAACTTGAAAAAAACATGTACATAGAGCCACACCCAGATATCGTAAAAATATACAATCTTATACCAGACTTAATTGGTTTTCATTTCATCCCCACCCAAAAAACAAGCCACAAGGGCATGTTTTGGGTTTCGGAAGCCTATTTGGTCGGCTTTGTGATAGTTATCCAGAAATGTGTGCTTTTCAGTTGCATCTTAATGTGTTCGCCATCAGTCCAGATGACTGTCTTGTGATTGCTGGCCACTGTTGCGAGGGAGTCTGTGTACTCTTTTTTTTTTTTCCCTTCAGTATTGTGCAGGTTATGCAACCAACTCCCCTTTGACCCCGTGTGTGTCACATGTTAGGGTGAGGGTCTGCAGGGCTTTAAATTATGTGCAGGCTCTTGCTGTGCACTGGTGCCATGAAGCGAGGTATCACCGTAAATCCGAAACCAGTGGCTCATGACCTTTTGTCTTCATGAATAAGATGTCCTGGGTTGCCAGCATTCCTACAGCTGCTTTGATCCATCCAAACACAACTGACAGTCTTGGATGAAAAAAAACACCCATAGGACCCAAAACCCCTGAGATGCTCACTAATTTGTTTAGTTTGGCTTTCTTTAATGTCCCCAAAAAACAAACAAATCAAATGTTTGACGCTTTCCCTGGTTAAGTGATCAAACTCAACTACATTCCGTTTCACATAAACCAGGAATGCCATGCTAGTGTTTACTAACCCTAACCCCTAACCCAGACGGGCCCAGTTTAAGTAACTTTAGTCCATGTGATAAATCAAACCAGCAGTTTGGATTAAGGTCAGGCTCTCCAGCACACTCAGGGGTGACGTTTACTATTTTACACTTGTTTCCAAACCCCAGACACTTAACCCGGAGGCGAAAGAACATCAGGTTCATCAGGTTCATTCCCAAACAGCATTAGCAACACAAATGATTCATCATCCAGGCGGGACTGCACTTGTGACCTTGCAGATTCAAAACAAATGTAGTCTCGCTGTTGATTTCCAGCGGGTTCATAACTTTTATTTGGCAACTTTTTGCCAGCGAAGTTCATCGCGTTGCCTGAAGAGGACTGTTCTCTGTGATACATGACTCAACAAAGCAGAGTGAGCTTTCTTGGCAAACCTTATCAGCCATCTTCTGCGTCAACCATTTGACCGTATTTCTGATTTGAGCTCTCAGTGGGCTTTTATTTGGTCTGTTACATCGTACGTGAACAAAAATGGAAACCAACGTGTAATGAGACATCGGTGCCCCAAAGGCTTGGCTGTGTCGTAATCAAAATTCACTTGATTATGCATGATTCACAGCAAGAGCCATGTCGAGGCGGTAGCCGACGCACTGTCCAGATGTTACGTAATCATTATGTGGAAACAAAAACACACATTCAATGAAGTTTTTGCTCATTATTCAAAGGCCACTGGGGCACAGTAACGTGCTTGGGCTCAGACAGGTTGTAACCTCGCACGGCATAAATTTGCACATTGTTAGTGTTCCTGTGACCCGGTCTCCTTCGAAAGGTCCCATTAACAGCAGCGTTGAGGAGCGCACATTGCCCTGTCAACGCGTACAGCCCGGGAAGATTTCAATGGAGTCATGCCTTCTTAAGCTGTGTAAAGTGTTGAGCAGTTACGGCACATTTTACGTCTTACATAACTGTCTGTCACCAACGATTTGCAGATTTTTTTTTTTTCTGTAAAAACAATGCAGCGCTGTGTTCATATTGCAGGAAATGGGCACTGCACGGCACAGCTAAAATCTGACATTTGTTTCGCTCGGCGCTGACTTTAAAGTCGACGTGATGAATGCGCTGACATTCAGAGGACACACAAGTTGTATATGTCTGCATGAGAAGCAGTTGGAGCAAATTATTCCCCTGCATGCAAACCCAACCACAGCGAGGCAGGGCTCGCTTATCCCAGCGCAACCACTCAATTTCCATTCCAACCAGATGTTCTTCGGCTCCTTCTTCCTCTCTCTCTTTTTTTCATTGCATAACAGCAGAAATCTGATACAATGTGTTAACCGGGCTGCGTGGCTGTTCCAGGCCAGCCTCAACCTTTACTTTAATCCCAAACCCCGGGCTCTTTCCACACATTTAATATTTAACTGCGCTGCTCAGGAAGCAACATGTAATCACACATGCGTTGACTCAGATGGTCTTCACCTTCACAGAAAATCCAGCGGAAGCCAGATATTGGCCCACGTCTGTAGTCATTAACAAACGAATGTGAACATGTCCCACTAACCACAGCGGGCGACATTAATGATTGATTTATGGCTGTCAAAATGAGGTTATGCAATGCATATCTTACTAAAATGACTCTTGTTACATCCACACACACAGGGTGTACGAGGTGTATAACGCTAATGGTACATCCAAAGCTACAACCTCTACACACTGAATAACCTTTAGCGGACCTGACCAGCAGAACAGCCTCGCCAAGGCTGCAGCGAGGCAGCTCCCGATCAGGCTTCAGCTGCCAACCATAACTCCAGATTTATGGTGAATCGGTTTCAATAAAAGTGGAGCGAGAACACACTGTTACCAAACAGGTCCCAAAATAGACACAGCCAACGAGTGCGAGAGCGAAATAGCGCGTCGGGCCAGAGCGCTAATTGTCTTCAGGCGTTTTTGTGAACGTCTAGAGCCTGTGGCGTGCACACGCAGCCTGCACTCCCAGATGAATGTTTCCTCTGCGTTCCGCTTCGCGCAGGTCCCATCTAGAACTGCAGCGCCGCTTCCTCTGTTGGCGTGCTGCAGGTCTTCAGGTTTCTGGATAGGAAGCACAAAGACCGATTCCAATTGCTTTGTGGAGAAAAGCCAATAAACGTCTGTCCTTCTCCTCTGTGCTTCATTAAACAAATGTCCAGCTTGGTCAATAACACTGCACAAGCCAGGTCTGACGCTGATTAAATGCTCAATGTGTTTCTGAGCTGGTGTATCGATCGGGGGGGTGCTTCGATGTGGCACATCAGGAGAGACCACAGTTTGGAGTGCAAAAAGTGAGCAACGGGGAAGACGCCGTGTTTACTATTTAATGTGTTGATGCGGACCTGGGCCTGGGCTGATTCCCCGTTCTGGGATGCGAGCCTGGTCTACACGCTGGGGAAGCCACAACATATCTGGTTACACACAGGCCACACCGACTGGCTGCCAAGCTGTCTGCAGGGAAACGCTACCAGGACAAACTGTTTTTTTCACCACGGCGGATTCCAGTCCAGCGGCACCGGCCTATTATTACCTCACTGTCATTAGCGGTCACGCTGATTTTTTCTTTTTTGGACCGTTTCTTGCCGTCATTGATTCGCCCATCGACTCTGTCTGGAGCCTCGTGGCCGAAGCCAACTTTGTTTTGAATCGGGGAATCACAAGCTGCCCGTCACGCCGATCTCGTAAACACGGAACAAGGCCCGCGGAGCTCGGCGCGGGAACACATTTTTGGGAGGTCGCAACCCTTGGGCGCTCTGAACACTCGGATGTGAGAATTTTCACAGCCTCGCGGCCTTCCTCTCGGCGGCAGAAGACGGACTCGTCCCGCTCCCCCGGCTGGACCTCCGGTGAACAAATCCCTCCACGCCGCAGACTGCGTGAACCTCAGAAGGCGCGTGCCATTGGGAAAAACACAGCGAGCTCTGGTGCCAGTGGTGTCCCTCTGGGACGGCGCAGGCGCCGATCGTGGCTGCAACTAGCATTTCATTGCGCCCGCTTAGACGCACATTTCCCGCTCATTTACGAACACCAGGCAGGTAATTATATTTCCGTAGTGTCGCGAACTCAACTTGGAATCACGACTCGCACCCTCCTGCCGGGAGTCTCTTGGCGGCGTCGCGTAGCGCTCATTTTGGGATCAACGTGGACGAAGAAGAGAGGACAGCACGTCAGCGTGTCGTATTATGTAAACATAAGGTTTATTGCAAATGTGCAGTCGTATCCAAACACCATAGTGAACAACCTCTTCCAGGATACTTTTTTTTTAACAGCAACAATACCGTTATCTTTACAAAACACGTAGAAACTGTAGCACTAGCTTCTCCCTGTGAACTTTTACACATGGTCCTGGTTTGCTCGGCGTCTGTTGTTGTGTAAGTAAAAAAAAAAAGAAAAGAAAAAAAAAGGCAAAAGTCTTTGGTAGCTAGAAAACCATAACAACAACAACAACAACAGAGCTCAGTGTGGAAAAGAAACGCTTTTCCTGTGACTACAGACAGGCACTGTTGTCATGCCATCGTTTTCAAGTTGGCATCTAGAGCAAGGACCGAACCGGATCCTGGGTGGCGCTGCCAAGAGGAATTCAGGAGTGCATCTGCAGCGACCGAAGCGACGGCCTAGCTCGCCATCTCCTGCTACGTTTCAGCCCGGGACGTCTTCCACGGTTATGTACATTGTAGTTACGGCGAGGAGCCAGGCAGCTGGGGTCTAGGCGGCCAGATAGCGCCTGTGCCTCTAGGTTACATCATCATCGTCATCGATAACAAAAGGAAAAAAAACATCTTCTCAGACGTCTGTACATCACTCAAGCTGATTTTTGTTCGGAATCACCAACAAAAAACAGGAGATATAGCAGGATTAACTTCCCCCATGTAAGCAGCAAGCCCCCATCTGCAGACAATACAAGATTACAATGTTTATGAATCATTACAGTGTACTGGTCAGTCTACTGCAGCGCTCCAGCGGCTCTACTAGGCTATACTGCGTTCACCTCCACCTGTGTGGCCTTAGCTTGTGTCCTGTTGATTATTCTTCTTTTGTTATGCTTTTTAAATGTACACAAACACATGAGCAATACATCGTGGGTACAGGAATGTCCTCGGCGCACGGTTGAAATGTGTGACGCTTGCATCGCATGCTCTCGCTGCTGCACTTGGGACAAATCCACGTGGCGGGCTTCTTCTCGTTGAGACACGGAGGACCGACAAGAAAGGGCGGAGAGGGGGGCGTCCGACGTCCAAAACCGTGCTCTCAGGTGAAGCACCTGCCGGGGCCAGCCCGATCAACGCCTCCTCACCCCCTCCACAGGGGCATGCGCAGCTAGAAGGGTTCGAACCAGGCAGGGGAGGGGGTGGGGGTCAGCCCTCCGCACCCCCGAACTGTCTGAAAGCAAGCGCTTGGTCTCTAGTTGGCCCTCTGCTCTCTCTCTCTATTTTCTCAGCGCTTTTGTCTACATAGAGACTACAACAAAGTGTTGGACGGTTATGGAGAGGACGGGGCCGACGTCTGTCCAGTTTCTGGTTTGTGCTTTTCAGAGTCAGCAGTGCGTGTGTGTCCCATCCGTCGATGTCTCGCCCCCCCTCCTTCGCTGTCCCGAAAGGCTTCTCGGAGACGGCAATTTGTTTTGCAACGCTTCATTCAAAAAAATGGAGGTCCATTACTGGTAGGAGACAGTGGCTCTGCCCGCCCCAAGGCAGAGCCACTTACACAGCAGAGCCAGCGCTGTGGATGCAGCTCTGCTGGTCCGGGTTGAGCTGGGAGCTCTGGTTGTCCAGCAGCACGTCCGTGGGGATGCGGGACTGGAACTTCTCCAGCTGCTCGGGGCTGGCCAGGTTCTTCAGCAGGTAGTTCTCCCGCTCCAGCTGGTTGTTCTTCTCCGCCAGCTCCTTGATCTGTTCCTTGAGGATCTCCACCTCCTCTCGCACCGCGTACATCAGGTGGTTCTTCACCAGGTCCTGTCGCGACAGAGGGCGGAGAGCAGCGATCAGACACGGCGCACATCTTGGTCTCACAGCTCTGGCTCATTTGTGGGTTTCTGTGTTTCTACGACTTCCTGCTTCTTCACTTGTTTACTACTTGTGTCATGTCAATACGGCCTGTGCTGCCCTCACTGAGCAGTCTTTGTGCACACCATTTTAGAGGAGTTCGGCAGGTTACATCTCATCTCTACACAGATATACTATCTTTCTAAAGATAAATAATAGATACGTTTGACAGGGCAATAGGACAAAACACCAACAAGGAATAGCAAGTGATCATTGCAAGGGCTGCCATATATTATCCTAAATGCCAATTGTGCGAGTTCAGACTGCTAAGGTTATAATACACACATGCCCTGTGTATGATGCAGACTATATCCGTGTCATTGCCTGGCCATTGTCTCGCTGTGTCTGTGTGCGTTTTCCCAGCTTACCATTGCCTGTTCGATCTTGTTGTCGATGGCCACCACGCTAGCACCAGAGGCACTGCAGAGGAGAAAGAGAAAGAGAAAGAGGCCATAAACGAACAGCTCCGTCAATCCTACAGCCAGGCCTCGGACACAAGATGGTTCCTCCAGGATCCACACTTCAGTGACAGTGAAACAGAGCAGAGGCTTCCCGGCCGGTCGGGACTACGTGTTTACTGTTCTCTAAGGAGGTTCAGGGTATGTACAGGGCAGATTGTAGGAGATAACTGCATATAGATGTGCTCAAAGTCCAAAACGCACCGCAGGTCCTCGAGCTCAAAACACACACACAAACACACGCACTCAAGACAACGCCAGCGCTGTTTCTGTCGCCAAATCGGACGCGTCGCGGGGTGTTTACCTGTTGTCAAGTTTGACCGACACGACGTCTCCTCCGAGCAGCGAGGAGAAGAAGGAGATAGAGAAGTTGTGCAGCTGGTAGACGGCCACCTCCATGGGGGTTTTGGCGAACATCTCCGTGCTCATATTGAGGACCAGGCTCGTTTGAATGATGCTTCTCGCCACGTTTGCGGCCGGCGGGACTTCACGTCAGTACGAGAAAAACAATTCCTGCGGTGGTCGCGTTTCGGTTCCACGTCCGGGGGTCGATGCACTCGCGGGCCGAGCCGAGCAGAGTCAGAGCAGAGCAGAGCTAAACTAAGGGTGCTGGGCTAAGGACCGGTGCAGTGTCGGGGGGAGTGAGTGAGCTTCGCCGGTTGGTTCGAGCGACTGTCTGATGCTATTTCTGCCACCGGCTGCTATTTGAGCGGCTCGTGCCCAGACGTCATATGACGTGCGCATAAATTAGCCAAATGACCGGGGGAGGGAGGGGCCTGCGGTGCCTTTCGGTGCGGTGGGAAAATCTCAAGTCTGCCTGAGAAGTTGTTTTCTTCTTTTTGGAGCGACAACAGCCCTGCGGCGCGTTGTCACACTTTGTCCCGTACTGCAGAATTCAGTGAACAGGCTGTTATCACTACTACCCCCCTAATAAAGGTTAACAATGAATATATTGTTGCATATAAACTAAGGTCAGTGGTACAATCAAAGTACAGTTGGAGGGACGCACAATCAGTGACCACTCTACCACTCTAACGCACACGGCATAATTATTAAGGCTGTGTGGTGAATTTCTATTAGGATTTCTGGTTGGTATTGCACCGTGCAGACTTATTAATGCTGCGATTTAAGGGCTTCAGAAGGACTTCCCCGCTATCGTTGTACATGCACCATCTGCAGAAACCACATACTGTTTTTTTTCTTGCACTCTATGTTGCTTCCTCACATATATGTTGGAGAATTGTGCACCTATACACATAGAAACTATGTGCTAGTTATTTCACTATCACTTTCACTGATAAATCCTATTGCTTTTTGATTTTTCTTTTTCAATGTATACGTCAAATTTCTATCCATGTCTTAGAACGGTCTTACAATGCTATGATGTTTCAAGAATAATATTTATCATTTTAAAAGTTGGAATTCTAGTTTTTGTTTGACTTGTACTTTTCGTTGTTCGTTTAACTTATGGCAATTTATGGCAAGCATGTTAGTATCAGTAACAGTAACAGTAACAGTAGTGAACAAACGATATGGGGAAATGGAAAAAACGACCGTTCGAGGAGCACCTGAACGCAGCACCGTGCCTGCCCTGCTTGTGAACTCGTGCCGTGCAGTGCGGCTGCAGTTAACCCACAGACCGAAATCTGCCGGTGTCTGTAGAACAACGGCATATCGGCGCAAACATCTAGTGTTGCAAACATGTACATAACAAAATGCATCTGCTCGTGGCAACGTCGGCGTAAACTCATTTACACGTGGGGCACTCAAGTCACGGCTGTTATGAAGTGGCACTTCAACAAACAAATAAAGTTGGAAGTTGAGCTGAGTTGGGAGTCATTCAAAGGTTCACTGAAACCTTTAAAATATTTATTCGTAAATTCTCCATTTTATGTATGGATATGGATACATCTGAAAACATGCCCATACCCCGCTGCTCGCACTGACATAGTTTTGGAGGTAACAGTTTGTTCCCATCGCATGTTGTTGATTATTCTTTATGGTGCATGTCCTATAACGGAATGTTCTGTCTCACGTTCACATATGAACAGGGCTAGATAGGTACTTTTCCGCCACCTCTCCTGGTAAATTTCCCCTCCGTCTGCGTCTGACTTTACCGTCCTCTAGTGGTACTTTTGTATACTGCAGTGGTCCACAGGGAGCAATATTTATGACAGGGGCTTTGTTCCTGCACACAATGTTTACTATGGAATTTTCCATACATCTTTTTCCCGCCTCTTTAGTTTCTGACTTCCTGGCACCCTTCCCCGCAAGGAAAACATATGGAAAAAACCTAAAATATACATTTACCAACTAGTTTTTTGAGTGTTTCCTCCAAAACAGCACCGACCTTCCACCTTTGCACCCGCTTTCAACCTCAACTGTGTTGCTTGTGCTGCTGCCTATCTACAGCATACCTAAGGCAAAGGCCAGTAACAGGTCACCAGTCGTCCGGCATACATACCATTCATTCTCTGTTTCACCTCAATGAATATTTTCTGGACAATGAGGAAAGCAGAGAACCCAGAGAAGACCCACACCTTCAGCGTCTTTGTCAGCCAAAATAATGTTTCAATCTGGTTGGGAATGCCCTCCAGTCACTCCTACCTATTATCACTATCCTCCACTGCAGGGGAGCTGACCTGAACTCTGCGATCTGACATGACGCTTTTTGAACATGCATTGTGCAATGCGTGACACAAACGTCTCCGGCTCGGCATAGTAAACAATTACAGGAGAAACGGCTATCACTGTCTTTTGTCTCCCTCGCTCCCCGCTCTGTGCACCGTCTGTTATTGAGCAACAGCCCCAGTTTGCAGCGAGGCGTCCGTGCAGCTTTTAACAGCTTCAGTGTAATCACCCAGTGTCTCTCGGCTGTCACAATATGTTCCCCTTTGTCCCTGTAATCATTTGATTCAATACAAATTAGGAGGCAATTAGGTTTCTATTAGAGAGCTGCTGCTGTATCACGGCTCCGCTTCTAAAACACGCAAACGCACTGAATGTTACACCAGCTCATTACAATGGGCTGAGTATGGAAAGTTTCTGCTCTGCATACAATAATACTGAGAATTAGTCGGAATGATATTTGGAAAAATAGCTGTTTTGAGTTCTGCCAGATGCAGCGGGCGAAGAATGCTGCCATTTCAGATGATAACAAACGACCCGGGGCTGTGGACTTTCTGACTAGTAAACTACCTTCTGCCACATTTTTTCGGTGGAAAACCGAGAAAACGCGTTACGTAACAAAACAATTAGAGTGGAAAAGCTGACTCTTGGTCGGCCTAACAAGGCAGAGCACAGCGCACATTGAGTGGGCATTAGGAGCCCACAGTGGCTGTCGTCTCACATTGCGTGCTGTGACGGTACAGCTGCCAGGTTTAATATCGGGCTCCGCTGTGGCAGTGAGGGCTCGGTGAATTACCTTGGCCTGCTGCGATAAATAAGCCCGTTTAGGAAGGGGCAAGACACTGTGATGCCTGCAGTGCAGCCTCAGGTACGCAGATAGAAACTATAGACTGCAGGGAGCCTTCCTGTGCCATTCACATAAACGCCTAATGAGCCTCACATGGCGTGGACGGAGGCAGCGCCGAGTCCCCCCGCTTCAATCACAGTTTAATAATGATCAAATTGCTTCCCCGCAGACGTTCACCTGCGCTGCATCCTGGATGAATCGAGCCTCCTCACATTTCTGTGGCGCTCCTACTTTTCCTTGACCATGTTTGGCATGTGCCAAATCCAGTGAGTCATTCGAAGGCAAGCGATGGGCCACGCTTTCCATCAGATGTCCCATGCGCACGAGCCAGCAGCGTTACGTAACGCTCTGATTCATCTGCACCAATGGCTGAGGGAGGACGGCTGAAGGCTGAAGAATCGTGCCACCAGCCTCCCAGCCTTGTGTTATCTGCAGCAGGCAGGAGAGCAGCAGTTCACACAGAGAGCAGTAACGGCGTCCTCGTGAGAAAAGATGCATTTTCTCTTTCTTTGTTCTTCACAATTAAGAGTGTGTGTGTACGCGTGTGTGTCCGTGCGCGTGGTCTGGGAACACACAGCGCTGCCCTGGGCTGCGGCCAGAGGCTATCTCAGAGGAAGCTGTCAATGCAGCCAACACCAGCGCTCACAGCCAATGAATACTGAGCAGCAGCAGGGTTCGCCCGACCACCTACAGGCGCCTATCGCCAGCACGTCACCTGTACATCCCCTGGGCCATGAATACAGAGACGAGGTGCAAGGACCACAGCCTTGCTCATGAGAAATTGTTCGATAAAATGAAATGGCTGACAAGTTATGCCTTCGCTTCCATGCTCACATAAGGGTTGCTTCAAACATGCAGCGCCTATAGTGGTTAAGTAATGGTTATTGCGTGGGGAAACCTTTAGTGGGAAATGAAAACTGGCTTGCGGCACATACTCATAGAGATGTATGAAGACGTGTTACATGTCACGCGTTACTATAAACACTGATAGAGATGATAAGTTGCCTCGTTTCTTGTTCTGCTCTATTATTTGTCTCATGTGGCACCGCATTGAAATGGCAAACTCCAATAACCAGAAATGTTCTTTCCAAGTCTGCCAACCTACTGCAGCATCCTTTGCTTCCTTGCATTAAATGAATAAATTAATGATACATTTTAGTCTTTTAACACCCTGCCATTGTTCTATTTCATTGCTCTGTACTGTAAATCACAAACACTGGTATCATCAACACAGCTACTTCCACTGCTTGCTCTCGTGATTAGCACTCTGAGCCATTTTGTGAAAAAACACATCAACACGACCACGAAAACAATGACACCCTGCTGCTATCGCCCCTCTCACACCGACACACACACTTACCGCCGATCAGGCCTCTTGAACACACTGGGTGAGTATGGGGGAGAGTAACTTGTGGCCCTCTCTGGAAAAGTAAAGTGCTGGTAGTGACAGCAGAATCGGTGGGGCGGCTCGGCCAGGCGCATGGCACAAACCGTCCTGGGAGAGGGTGGCAAGGCCCCGAAAAGTGGAGATTCAATGGGACGCGTCTTGGACTGTCCCATCCTGGCTCCCCAGTGAGTGGAACCAGGAGAAGTCGAGAGTGTCTGCTCACTGCGCTGCTATTGTTTTATTCTCAGAAACTGTGTTCTGGCAGCACAAAGGGACGATTGAGCCCCGGCCGATACCTCTGGATATGCAGCCATAACCGTGAGTGCCATGCTCAGACTGGCACTTGTATGATGCGTCCCCAGTGCAGATGGAGCACAATGGACCCAGAGTCTCACAGAAAATGAGACTTTCCTGAAACACAGCCAGTATTTTTTCTATCTCAAGTGACATAAACTGACATATGATAGATAGATAGATAGATAGATAGATAGATAGATAGATAGATAGATAGATAGATAGATAGATAGATAGATAGATAGATATTTTTATTTATTATCAATCTATTGTTCTATCTATTTAGCTATATGTATCTGTTTTTTTCCCTTTTAATTTACTGATTCTGCAAACCCTGCATAAACACACCCAAGTGCTCAAGCAGTCTGTTTGTGCACAAATGGCAAATAAACATGTCAGTTCTTGATTGTAATCTGTAGACTCTACACTGCCTGTCTGATCCAGGCAGTGAAAAAAAGGGATCTTTTTTTTCTGTGTATGTCAAGAGGACAATCATCGTGCCTATCTCCACACCTCATCCAACCAGAGGTAATATGAGTAGTAAAGGCACATAGTTGGGCCATTGTTCCACAATGTGATACAAAACCTGTTCCCTGTGTAATGACCTCAATCTGGTGCAAGGCTTTCCAAAGGCACTGAAAGCGGCAAAACGGGAGAAGGCATCCCAATCTGCTCGCCACAGAGACATTGCTGCACAACTTCTTACAGTGCCATCTGAATGTAAAACCAGGCTGAGGCAGACAAATTAGCCCGGCGGCATCTTATGTAACATTTCAGATTATGAGTGCAGCATTCGCAAATCCACTAAACACTTTAAAATTCTGATTAAGTGGGCTTGTCAGTTGCAGTAAGCCTTTTTAGTCATCAGGGCCGTATTAATGTATTACCATCTGGGGAGCTGTTGAGGCTGGTGAAGGTGTAACAGCACAAGAAAGCCACTCTCGTCTTGACTAATTGCGAGGCTGTGTCTCCAGTTTGACAGTTGTGTGATAAATGGTTCACACCTTTGTCCCTGTCTAATCCATCTGACAGCTGATAATAGATACAGATTATGATCCTCGTACGACTGTGGTGTTGCATGACATGTCATGTGGAACCAGTTTGGGCAATGTTGCCTGTCGCATGTTGTTTGAGTGCATGTCTTACAGTACATAGCATGCAGTTTATGCAGCTGGGAACGGTGCCCATAAAAACTCAAATCCCTCAATTATAGTTTTGCATCTCCTCAGTGCATTGTATTTTGCCTTCTTTGTAACTTGTTTGTACTAAGAGTCATGCCTCATATTTTTTAAGCAGACATATTTAGCCACAGGCTAACAGGTTTACTAGTATCTTGCTTCAGACCCCAGTTATTTTCCTGGGACAGCGACTGAGCTTGGGGAATAAATATCTGGCACTGGGCATGTTTACACCTATCATGTCACTGTAATTGAGAACATTTAATCCTGCTGTATTTGGCTTAGTCATTCTTAGGTGATTATTTTCTTCTCTTCCTTCTTTTTTTCCTTTTTTTTTCTCCGCTCAAAACAAAAAAAACACACCGAGCGTGTATTCTACTCTGCCCTCCTTAAAGCAATACTTAGATATACAAATGTGTACTTTCGACTGTTTTTGTTTTTTGGTTTTTTGGAAAGCAGAGGGGAAAAAAATGTGCTTCTTTACAGGCTGCTGCAAACCAAAGGGAGCCTCTTGTTTTGGCTCCACTGCCACACAAGTCGTGCCACGTAATTACATGTGCGCAGACGACAGTCTACTCACACACACGGCCAGGAAGACACGCTCTTATGGGATCAACAAAAATGATTGACGGGGTTGCTCATTTTGTTGTTATGCTGCATCAAGTGACAGCGATTTACTTCCCGGAACCTCTGAGGAAGGGGAAAGAAATGAGCAAGAAGCAAATGGAGAAATAAATGCCACCTTTTTATTCTGAGGGGAGGGATTTCATCGCACTGCATAGAATAAGAGTAAAAGCAGGTTCCAAACATGATTATAGATGAATTGAAGGCTTGTTTTTAAAGCTTTGCTGCTTTGTTAAGCAGTCTAGGTAAATGCTTGCTGCAGGCAACAAAAAGTCCAGCTTTTTAATAGGCTATTCTTAGCTGCAGACAGGTTTTAATTATAGTCTCTATGGTAGGAAACACTGAAAGTTCTTCCTCTTTGCATTTGGAAATGCAACTGTTGAATGACACAACAAACAGGTGTGTGAGTGCTTGTGCGTTTGCCCGCATCTGTTCTTCCCAGCATCTGCGTGAAGCAGTTTTCAGTTCCCTCACAGTGCAGCTCCTTTACTGTGTAACATCTGCCTGGCTGACAATGCTCACCAGCCCTGATCCAGTACCTCCAGGCAGCACAAAAGACCCGCGCTTTGCTGCTTTCATTGCTTTGCTCACACCCGAACTGTATCATAGCTCATTTCAGCTCATGCACAGTGATAACCAGCTCGTTTACATCCTCCTATGTTGTCGCTAATAGTGGGTTTATGGCGAGATGAGCACCGCTGCAGCAAACGGTGCTGTGTGCACTACATTACCGTTAACAAGCTCGGGGACCTCGCAGCATCTGGCACTGCACTATAACTCAGCAGAAGTGCAACAGCCTCGGGCTGTAATGCAAAGATTTACCTTGTGCCGTGACGGGAAGAACGTCCTGGCTACATCTACCATGAAAACATAAAAATAGAGCCGGGACCCAGAGGAGTGTCTCGGGAGGAATATGGCAGACCTCATGTGCCATGTTCTCTCACACACACACACACACCCTAACGCTGCATGCCCCTGGAAAAAAAATGACGGTATGTTCTAGGCCATAGCCCACAGGATTCCCATCTGTGTTTTACTGCAAACATGTGTACACATAAAAATACACATACACACACCAGCTCGTATGCGCTGAAAGATGAGGGATTAGACTCTCCCAGTTCGGATGCAGTTAAGTGGTCTCTAATGGTTCTGTGGATGCTCGGCTGAAGGTCAGAGGTTGTCGGCTCAATTGGCCATGCAGTGTTAAATAGCAGTGAACTTTGTTATTAGCCGTGTCAAAGCCCTTTGAGTCGTTCTGGGTCGCTTAGATTAGCAGTCCTTTACAAGGGAGCTGCTGCATTTCTAATTATACTATCATGTATTTGAGTGCGTGTTTCACTCTAATAAATAATTATGATGAATAAAACTGGATAGCGTACAGCGTCTCCCAACAAAACATGTTTTGTTTACTTGATCCGGCGCATTAACAGTGACACTGGTACAGCTGGAGGAGTGCCAGTTTGTACAGCACCTGTGATAAGTGCACTGTTGGTTGGATCGTGTCCCAGAACAAAAGGTTACAGAGTTCAGTGCCATCTGTCTGCATTCATCTGCCTGCATCACTCCACTGTGCTGCTTTGCACCTCAGCTGGTAAGGCTGGTGCATTTGGCGTGGCTGCCGTATCTATGTCAAATCTGAGTCGGCTGCAGCCGCAGAGCGCTGACATCACACCAATGGGGACACGCTGTACTGCAGCGAAATCGAACACATGTCTGCCCTGAAATGGAGAAATGAAAATGTGAGGCTGGTTCATGCAGAGGACTGAGTGTCTGCTCATGCTCATATATATATATATATATATATATATATATATATATATATATATATATATATATATATATATGCTCATGCATATACGTGTATATATATATATGTATGTATATATATATATGTATGTATATATATATATATATATATATATATATATATATATATATTTGCTTTGGTGTACCACTTGCTTGATTTACAGCATTGAATAGTCTGTAAGATTTTTGCAAAAGGGAAAATGATTACAAAATGAGAAAATCAACAGAAACAAATTTCTGCAATATAACAGCGACAAGCAATATCATCCTTATGACAAATGATAAATACAGTAACCACTAACCGGGTGTCTCAGTGCACTTTTAACAGATAACAGATAGAGAGAAAGTGCTTCATTGGATAATCTTTTCTCACAATCTCTCCTGCCACCCCTACCCCTCCCCACTTCCCTCCCTCTTTCCATCTCGCCACTTTCCCTCATCTTTTTCCGTCCGTGTGCCTGGGCCCAGACTGCAGCTGTGTGACCCAAGTCACCAGCAACTGGGACAACACTGGAGGGAGCTGGGCCCTGGACGGGCCATCCCCCGCTGTACGCTTGTGTGCTGGCCCTGTGGTGTTTTTTTTTCTTTGTGCGTGTGTACTGGGACGCGTGCAGTCGGCCTCGTCACTGCGATCCGGATTGGACCGGATGGCAGGCACCCTGCTTTCTCTCACTGTCAGTGTCATCCAAACAGCGCCTCGTTCCCACAGACTCCCGCCGGCTCCTCCACTGAGCTCTACAGCTAATCCTTTGTCACCTGTGAGACGATGATGGGGCAACAGCTAATTTCCCACACATAATTTGACCCAAGTCATTAGCGGTCACCGCTGAAAGAGAGTGTGCTGGACATGAAGACCCGTGGAAAAGATATATTGATATTTTCCCGAATTTGTCTTCAATCTCTTGACATCTGTCAGTCAGTCTCTTTCTCCTCGGACATCTCAAGATGTCTCATCATGCCGGTGAAGTCAATTCGACCTCAAACACTAATTTCTAACAAAATCAATTCCCACAGCCATTTAGACAAGTTTTTCTTGTTTGTGGTTCCAGATAGTGTCCAGGGCAGCGTCTCTGTTCAGTTACTCACATTATCTGAAGGAGGTTTCATCGTCTGCCATCCACTAATCTCAACAAGACAACAAATCATCTTGGTCTCCTTCGACGAGACCACAGGAATGACTCAGCTCATAATTCAATCAGCTTTCCACTCAGCACTGTCTGACTCAAGGAACAAAGCTGTAAATCTAAACAGGGATGAGAGAACAACATGTGACTGACGTCTGTGGCAGCTTCCTTCACAAATCTGAGCTGAAACCTTTTCAGAAACCGAGAAAGGTGAGACGACATGAGGCTTTGAAATAGCAGCAATAATTTCTGGGGGCCCCGAGCAAAAAGCAAGTCCATTATAGGAACAAACACAGGCCTCTTCACACTCAGCTCAAGTCAGAAACAGGAATCTAAATAGAAGCTGGGCACAGACTACTTCTCCGGAGTACTGAATGTGCTCTCCAAATCTATGGTGCTCACTCCAGGGATCTTTGCATTTTCTTTGGAGCGACACCATTGAGATCTTTGATTCATTGCAACGGACACAGTATGCACAGCTGGACACCACACTACCATGTTTTCATATGTAAATATGTGTGTAAATTCAGCCGGACCTATACGGTGCCATTAAAACCACTCGCAGACCACTTTTACTGTCTCTCAAAAGGAAACCTGATATAACTCACAGTGCAGCTGCAGAGGAGTGCAACAGGGAACTCGCACAGATTAAGCACCTCATATAACTCTCCTCTTTCCAAAGTATCTCACAAATTAAAACCATTCAACACTGCAGTGTGAGAAGCCGCGGTGGGGGGGGGGGGGGGGGGGGTGGAGGTCCCACGGAGGTAGTGGCAGTGTGGCTCACATGCACGCGGAGCGGAGGGAACATGGTGCGCATGATGTTTCCTCAGCCTGGCTGCATGATGAGGATCCCCCGCCGGCGGAGGACAGGAGAGGCCGAGAGCAGATGTGAGGGCCCCCGACCCTCCTCCACACAGTCTTAAAAAGCAACACGGTGCAGTTTAATGGAGGACGGCTTCAAGAAGCAACTTAATGAGAGAGTGCAATTAAGGCAGCCACATCTCCCGAAGCAGAAACACCAAAATGTATATCCAGATGTCGGCCACCCACGTGGAGACTGTAAAACAAATACGTTCTGGCGGGTAAACACCTGAATTACATCACCATTCTCAGTGCTGGAATTTGGAGGGTTAATCAGGACATGCCTCAAAATGTACATGGGATATGGGCTATCTGAGCCTTTATCCGTTTTTTTGAACTTCCCGATAAGCATTTTAACGACTCAGTGCATGCAATGGCATGATGTTGTTGTACACCACCACAGGTGTGAAATGAATGAAGGCGTCGCTGTACAAGCCAGCGACGCATGATTGATGTTCAAACAAAAAAACATGAGATGATTGAAAATAACAGTGCGAATGACACAATAGTAGTCTCATGAATGATGTATACATTCAGCCACATTATTCATCCTCATGTGTCTGGCATGGTCCATCGGTGTGGACAATGCTTTCGTTCCCACATCTCTGCATGCCTGCCAGGGGTCATGTGTAAATGATGGCACGCAGTTATGCAACGGGCTGCATGGCTGCGTGCGAGCGGTGTGCAGCATAGACGGTGTGACGGACAGCTTCATATGAGTCTGGCTCCGCTCTGGAGATTCCTGTTATTGATTAACCGAGAATCATTAATTTTCCTGTTGGCACTGCGAGCACATCAGGTCGATGGCAGGTGATTCATACTTCAGCTGGCAGTTTTATGACCTCGAAGTTATTTTTCAAGCTATGTTTAAGTTTGAGATAATTTTACAGCTGATTTGGCAGCGTCATGAAGTCATAAAGCATTAGACAGGTAGTCCCATCTCTGCACAGTTTAATTTTATTTTAAATGTAAATCCGTCAGATATTTTGTTCGTTTCTTTTGTTTGTTGTATTGTTGTCACATCCTGAAAAAGCACTTTTTCAGGATGTGACTGAGGCAGGGGAAGGATCAGCATCAAAGCTGACGCGTGATTCAAACAGACCTGCAGCACAGTGATATCCAGCAGTCTGTGGTGCCGAGCCGAGAGGTTGTTTGGGAGTTTACAGGAACCCCGGCCTATCCTGCCTTCAAAAGGCCAAAAGGCCTGGCCCTGCGACAAAGACGCAAGTCTTTTGAGCACTGCTGATTGGTCATTTGACGGGTGTGGAGCTCTGTCACGCCTCATTTGCAGATGTGCTGCAGAGTCGAGGAGCCGGGAACAGATAAGAACTTGACGGCAGGATATGCGTTCACACTGCTGAGCTCTGACAATCTGACAAATGTGCTGCCAGGCTTTACGACATTACTACATTGTATCATCACGAAGCGACACTTCCATGGGTGTAGGTTTCAGACTTCCTCAACCATTAAGTGTTACTGTGACAAAATAAGGAGAGCTTGTCTCTTTCTAAAGGAATTCTCCCTGCGACCGATTGAGTATGCCGCTTTCTAATGAATGCAAATCTTTGAATTAAGTCAGTAAGTTATGCAGTATTTAGTGGGAAATCACGCTAACAGTGTCTCTACTGTGTAGAAACAAAAATCTTTTAAATAACTGCAAATTAGGTAGGGACATGTTTTATGGATAATGTATTTTATTTGCCTGTCCCTGGCACACGCAACTGTAATTTGCTAGTATGTACGAACGAGTACGAGTACGACTATGAAGATTAAATCCAGCAATCATCCCGACTCCATTTCCACACATTAGGCTCTCTTTAAATTCAATTGCGAAGTTAAGGTTCAAGATCTCCGAGAAACAAACAGGAAATACTCGAAGCGACTCTTGAACTTGGAGTTGGAGTGCGCAAGACAAATGGTCTCGTCGGAGACGTCTTTTTCCTGGTCTGCGGCCGTGAGGCGGAGTAGTGAGGAAACACTATCTGCCATCGCGGTGGTTGTGTAACGGCTCAGGTAAACAATGTAGGCTAAACTGGCCGACCTCCAGCGTGTACCCGAGAGGTCCAAAGTTCACGTCAGAACAGTATCTGTTCTGCACGCACACACCGTGCACCAGGTACACAGTCTGCCTGCCCTGCAAGCAGGTGTGCATTCAGGCGTGGACGCTAACAACACCGAGATTTTCATACCCATGAATGCGTGAGGCGAGAACAAATGCAAAAAGACACGTAGGCGCACTCCGACAGAAAACTGAGGTCTGCAAAAACAAAGGGCACAAAGGCACAAAACCAACCACGCACATGTAGAACACGATCTTTTGGTATGTGTGAACCCGTGCAGGTTTGGCAGGCCACCGATCACATTCTCCAGAGTCTGTAATTGAGAGATTATTTTTTTTCCCATTTACCTGATACCTGTCGTGGGACTGAGCCGTTTGTTACACGTACACTGAAATAAACATTCCCGAAGATTAAAGGATCAACTGTCATCGAGTGAAAACGGCAAATCTGAAGATGTCGGAATGTCATCGATCAAACTTGTGGAAAGTGCTTGATAAAAAGAACAAGTAGACGATAGCTATGCTTGAAATCTCAGAGAACGAAAGCTCGACTTTGACGTAAATGCTCTAATCAGATCTGGCCTGTGAGCGAGGAGGAGTGCGTAATAGCCCTCTATTGTTTTGAAGATGGACTGATTTGACAGCATAAGGAGCGTTTGGGAGCCAGCGACTTGTCACTTCATCTTCACGCTTCGCGTTCAGTTCAGGCCTCAAGCGACAAGGTTTCCCATCGCCTCGGCACAATGAGAGCGAGTTTAAGAATGCACCTCGTCTGATATTACCTGATATATTGCATGCTGAACAGCCCAACGCACTAAAATGAGTTCCCTGGAAGGTAATTAAGGCTATTCAGATAAGACGTGAAAGAGAGAGGGGAAGAAACTGGGTGAGGTCAGGAATGTCGTTTCATAGCGGCGTCCTCGTCCTGCGTCTTTGGCTTTGACCCCACAGAATCAAAAGTACAAGCTGCAGCGCATCATGAAACGGGAAGAAGTATGCCAGACCCGGCCTGCAGTACAGCACACAGGGGCAGATATGTGCCGGCTTGTTTGTCAGAGACAGCCAGAGCTAGGCCTCACATATTTTCTGTCTGCAATCACACCATCTGTCTGATACACCTATTCAAAGCATGTGGCCAATACATTAATGCATGAGCCACATCGGATCCACACCTTTTGACTCTTTACGTAGCGCTGGATGGTGAGCAAGCCTGGTGTCAGCTGAGGCGTGCGTGTCATTTTGAGGAACCATCCCACTTGCAGAAGTGAAACCAAAAACCTGGTCTTTCACATGCTCCCACACCCACATTAAAACTCTTGACCTTCCCACACGCCGACACCGGCGCGCCAAGTGCACGCACACGGCCGAGAACAGCGAGTCATTATCTTTGTTTTTCGCTGCCCGATTGTCTTCTTCGCACCCGCCTAACGACCGCGCCGTTCTCTCCTGGCAAGGCTGCAATTACGCTCCGACCGCAAAAAGGAAGGAGTGCGGTGTGGCGCCTCGGAGGTAGCTGCCAGCCTTTACAGCGCGAAGATTCCCAGCAAAACCCTCTCGCAACAACAGCAGCGAGCGCCCCGGTGTTGTGAATGCTGTGCGTAGGGCGCGATGTGGCCTCGCTCAACATCTGTATCTAGTCTGCCACCTTGTGCACAGCCGCGTCCGTCGTCCCCAAGTCCCCTTTTTGTTTTCCCCCCACTCTCGCTCCCTGCCTCCTTCCCCCGCCTGCGTCTGCGCCGGCACTCATTGTCATGCCTGTTCTTTTAGCGCCGTCTCTGAGCAATAAATCCCATCTGACTGGCGCGCTCCTGAGCAGCCAAACCCTGCCTCCAGGTAATTATCCTGTCTCTGACCTGTCTGCTGATATTCCTTGTTGTCTGATACACGCTCACCTATTTCTGGCACGGAAGCCGTGTGACTGCGTGTGCTCGGCTGTGAAGGGCATATGGATGCGAGCTGGGCGCAGTACCAGTGTAACAACATCGGGTTTCACGTACAGTGAGGGTAAATACTCAGTGTTTATCCTAGAAGTGTACCGTGTCGGTGTGTGTGAAGGTGTGGGCTACACTCTGGGATGTTGTCTGATCATGCCATTCAAGCCTGTTGCTCAACAAAAAGATAATAAAGGATAAAGTGAAATCTTCTTCTTTCTGCCGCAGGCCTGAAAGTAAATAAGGTCGTTACACCCATTCCATGGATTAACTTGGACTGTAGTTTATTTATTCTGATTTCAATTTTTATTTTTTGCTATTTGGATCACTCCATTTGAGCCCTTTGTACACACAGTTTTCACAATCATGTGTAATGAGTCTATGCCATAAGAAACGTACATGATATAAATGATTGCTGCAACAGTCTAACAGCAGATTTAACATGTTTGAGCGCGTGGGTAGTGTCGCAAGATAGTATAGATTTAGATTATGTATTTACTTTAATACAACAATGAATAAGACACAATTTGAGGTACTATTTTCTCTGTTTGGCTTAAGAGATACTATAGTATAAGTCAACAATATCAGTGCTGACATTTTTCCTTGTTTATTCTTCTGCTGACATAAAAGTAAAATGGCCGGGGACAAACGAGGCAGACAGACGCACAAAAGTCGTAAAAGACCAAGAATCTGTGGTGTCGCCTTTCATCAGGCCACCAGATACCGTGCGCCTACGCCAGGCCGCTGGAGGACAACCCCTCGCTTTGTATCAAAGACGCAGCAAAGAGCTACCAAACACCAAAACAGGAAAATACAAAAATGAGGAAGAGAAAAGGAGAGGAGGAGAGCGCGGGAGGGAGGAGAGGGCTTTCACAGCTGTTTGTTCGGCCGTGCTTCCTCCGATAGGAGGCTTGGCTGTACTCCCAGTTCTTTCGATAAACTGTCAAAAAACATGATTACCTTGAGAAGGGGGGGCACGCTGGCGTGTTTGCATTGGTGCAGAAGAGACAGAGACATAATAAAGGCTTGTTGTCTAAATGCTAAATCACCAGGTTTTTCAGCTTTTTTTTTCCTCCAGTGGATAACAAACTGCCGTCAAGTTTAAATACCACTTTTAAGGGTGCAACATTTAACATGTGATAGCAGCAACATGCAGGATGCTGAGCAGCACTATACTGTCTCTGATTGTTACAAATCCAGAAAAGACTGGCGACAGTCAAGTTTGCTGGGTCAAACCGGCACCCATGTTTACAGGACGACACATCTCAGAGTTTGCTCAGTGGCACGTTGTGCAGGAGCAACAGTGCAGACATCTGCAAAACGCATTAGCTTCTTATCACAGGATCAAGATGATAAGCAGCGTATAAGTCCTAAATCTGTCCTGCTGCACGTCTCATTGTGTTTGTGACAGCAGGTGCCTCAGACTCCTCAGTTCTATCACCTCAAGGCTGACTGTGTTGTGGGATTTAAGTTTGCCATTGTTGTTGCCATTATGGTCCAAGACAATGTGGGAACCAGTTTGAGACACACAGCAGTGTTGAACAAAGGAAGTTACCACAGAACAAATACGTTGAAATGTGTTTTAAGCAAGATGCCAAGGTGCTGGATGAAGCACAGATGTGTTTGATTTCACGCTACAAGGAACAATACAAGAGAAGGAATTGATCCTGGCAGCTATGAAATGATCAGTTCAAGACGCATCACATCACACGTTCTCACTTCCTCAGATGCCTCAGATGCTTTTTGCTGTTGAAAATTCAGTTTTGATTTGTTTTATTTTATTTATTTTTGGATTTGCTGCAATACAGGCACAAATGCCACTTCTGAGGACAAATGAAACAGCCTCCTAGGAAGAAAGGCATTTCAGTGATGAGTTTTTTTACAACAAGACGGTCAAAATATTAGCGCACAACTGGTATTACAGGCAGCCCTGTCTGAGTCTGACATCTCCCTCTGCAAAGCTTATTTGCATATGAATTGCAGGAAGTATCCCGGGTTGCCTTTTGGTGTTTTGTGTTTATTATTTTATAGTCACCCCGTGCTGGCTGTCAGAGAAACCCCACGGGACTGTTACTGTTTTTTATCTGGGTGTTTCTCGGAGTTTCCCACCGATACGAGCTACAATGGTATCCTCTCCCTCCAGACGGCTGGGAAGTGGGCGCACGAACAAAAGAGCCCCAGAAATACACCAGACTGCTCCTTCCAACCTCTGCGAGGATCAGATAGCAGCGCATTAAATCCGATTCAAAACCGACGATTCCACTGATAAAAAATAATAATAATCCCGGGAAAAAAGGCATGGAAGGATCACCAGTGTTTTGCCAACATGTCGGCACTGTTGTGTCTGTTTGTTATGTAACCGCCGGTGAGAACAGGAGTCTGTCTCGGAATCAGACAGAGCGCTCGGCCGTCACAGTAGCACCCACGGATTGTTCATGGTCGGAGAGTCTGGATATTCACCCATCGACCGCATCAATCCCAGACGACCTTCAACACCCACATGCCGTGTGCACCCTCGGGCACGTATGTGTGAGACGGAGGAGAGATGCGCTGCATTCCATGTCCAGTCAAGCACACTGTGGCTGCGCTGCAGTGCCATTCAACACCCATCAATTAACATGACATGTATTTGCCCAATTACAAATCCGATCTGTGTCTAACACGTCTTTTTAGCTAGCTGGCGCCATACCCACACATCCATCCATCATCGGTCATAACTGTCCTTGTTGCTCTTTCTTTGATGTATGCAGGAAAGTTGTTTTTTTTCCTTTCTAAAATATAGTAATCCAACCTGTAAATACCAAGTTTCCTTAAACTGGCTTTCTTTGGACAGAGATGTCTTTCTTGCGTGCAGCTCAGCGATCTACTTCACATGCTTAATAAGCTCCAACAGTTGTTTTAACTTTAAATTCTGGCCCGGGGACCCTCAAAGTTCAGCAACATCTTGTACCATGATTATCTTGTTACGTTCTATATATGCGCCATTTCCCTCCCACGCACCATGACCTGGCATACGAGCATATAGCAGAGCAAATGCTCGGACCATGCAGAGGCTGCCCACGGGTGAGATGCTGTTAAGAACAACGGGGTCGGCCTGAGCTTGCGTGTTAAGAGGGAGAGAGAAGAGTGGTGTTCCTCACAGATGACTTTGGTTTCCTGCCTCAGCCTTGCACTGTGTGATCCGCTGTCTCGCCCACATGGACAAAGATTAATGAGCGAGCTGTTGATTTCAAAAAATAGCCCCGGAAATTAAAAGCAAAGGTGGTTCTGTTTTGGAAAATTACATCCATGTTTTCCTCTGGAATCTCGTCCTTAAACTGCTATTGCTTAGTTCGACCCGCGCTGACCGGCGAGCTGTGGCTTTCTAGGTGAAGAGGGGGTCAGACATCAGTCTTCCTGCTCAGCTCGACCTCCTCCACAGCAGAGAACACCCTCGCTGATGCAAGAAAAACCTCCTGACCCGCACTAACTTCCATTCCATTGCCTCATGAGCACCAAGAGGTTGTGATCTTCGGTGTTACATAAAGTTCTCTCTTTTTTTTTCTTCCCCACTGGAGAGGTGCAGGCTTCACTTCCCCTTTATGTGACATCTTGTATTCATACAGAGCAATAAAAAAGGTCTTTGTGTGCAGTCGGCCCCCGAAAGGCTTGTGGATGGCAGCTTTGGACGGACTCCGCGTATGTGTGCAACAGAGAGGGAGACAGTTGGAGGGATTGATGAAGAGGAGCATTCCTCCCCGCACTTTCTTGGCGTTTGCTTAGCGCAGCGTCAGAGCGCGACTGCTTTTCCACAGAGGCCTCCACACGCACCCAGAGGATCCTTGTTTTGCCCAATACTCGCTGGTGTAAACACCTCGGGCTGCAAACACAACGACGCGGCCGTGACATCATGCTGGAAAGAATGCAGGAAGAGGGCATTTAATGTCATCGGCGCTTAATTGCGCCTCAATGAGACAGCCGAGGCAACCTCTCTGGTGGCACCGCAGACGCTTTTAAACTCAGTGACACGGAGGCAGAAGTCAGGTCTTGGACAGGATGCATCTTATTATTTTCCCTCGTCGGAGTCTTTGCTGGGGGAAAGCCAGGCAAAGAAAAAAAAAGATATCACAGCCTCCCTGGAACTTGGCGCGTATCCGTATGTTCATTTTTCTCCTTTCTTGCAGCGACTCGTCTGCCAGAGAGGCAGAGAGAGAGAGAGGGGGTGGTGACTTGGCAGACCAGGGCAACCTTTTCATTCTGCCAGAGGGACCAAGCTGGTCCTGGGTCCAGAGAGCCTCTCCTGTCTCCCGCTCGTAGGTCACACTGACGAATACTGGGCCTGGTTTCAAAGGCCACACTTGTGTGCAATAAAAATGTGGTCCCGCTTCATTTTTTTTACACGTTGTGACTCTGTTGTTTCTGATGACGATGCAGTTTTTCACAAAGAAAGACGAGTTCTTCTGGGGGTTTCTGCTACATTTATCTCTGTTTCTGTTTCTTTTTCTGATGTTTGTTTCTCTCTGCCTTTCAGTTTTACTCTTTCTTCTGTTTCCTTCCTGTCTTTCTCACAGAGCCAGTCTCCAGTTATGCGCAAAGCCAGTAAGAGTTTGGAAATTTGGACTCAGCAGTAACAAACAGGAAACCATATTCACTGCTCCAAAATCAGAGTTTGATTATGGTTCATGGGGATTTGCCAGTCATTTGGCCTTTTTCAAGCATGCCTACTGTAAACTGTAATTCTAAGTGGCAGCTATGTAGCATTTAACTTCTGCCAAGCTCTGCCTCTTCCCTCCAGGGAAAATGAAAGTTTTTCTTGGTTTAGAAAAGTATTACATAGTTGCATACATCTGACTGACACAAACTCATTGCCCTATGGTGTGAGCAGGTTACCCAACATGCTCGCTTTACTCCCAGCCTGACACTGTTTTGTAAAGCCACGATTTCATGATGCAATTAGTGTCAGTTCAACAGAGGAGCTCCCTGAGCTGGGATTTGTGTGTGTGACAAATCTGTCAAAATGAGGTAAATACTACAGAACGCTTTAAAGTGTTGAAAATGTTGAGTCCACTGAGATTGAGTGGATTTAATTATGATGGTATGAAGAAAAACAGATGATGCCAGTGACCCTCAGACTAAATCCAATTACATATTTACCTTTAGACATCCACAGTACACAGTTTCTTTCTTAATGGGCCGGAGCAACCCAATGGTGCTTAGCAAAGTTTGACATTCACTCTTGAACCAGAGCCGTATTCTTTGACACCTCTTATTACCTCGATCGTTGCTGTTTTGGCCATTTCCTGCCGCTTAGATTGCATGTACACCCACAGGGCCTGCGAGCTGTTTACTTGAAAACACAGAGGTCCAGTCAGGAAAGAAAAAAAAAACTACACATGTCCGGTAACTTCAAAAATAGAAGGTGTAACCGGTGCTGGAGCTGTAACCTCTCCTGCCTTCTGGAAAGCATGTCTTCATGACCCTAAGAAGTCGGATGAAGTAATTGTTTTCATTCCCAGAGACTCTGGGAGCACTTCTCAGTAATGGGCTGTGGCAACACCATTGCCAAACTATGTCTAATAGTACCCTGCAGGGGACAATGTATTGTAAGAGTGTTTATGTTAGTGAGTGTCCGTGTGCTCTCGTGGATTTCTGAGTTCACACACGCAGAAGCCAGTTGGTGTGAGCTCTGGTGAGCATCCTAATTTCCCTCCATTCAAGCCTCTCTCTCCTTTCTCTCTTTGTGTGTGTGTGTGTGTGTGTGTGTGTGTGTGTGTGTGTGTGTGTGTGTGTGTGTGTGTGTGTACTTGCACCCAGGGTACATCATGTACCCAACCTGCATGTGAACAGCACCCAGGGAGGAATAAGATAGGCTAATGATAGGCCTGGCTCGGGCCTGCTCCACAAAAGCTCTGTCTGGCTGCATTGTGTAGCAGACTATTGTGGTGAAAGAAAAAAAGAAAAAAAACAGAGTCAGTGTGTGACAACACTTGTGTTTATGAAACAGGCGTCGGGAGAGAAACAGATGGAAAAAACATCAGAGTGAATTTGAAATTAAGTCTGGATTTGCCGGTGCTTTGAGACAGCACCGCAAAAACCCCAAAAAAACATTTGTGGCAGAATTTGGTTAATATGCTTTATGTTTTAACATGTGCAGGCAGCTGAATGACTGTGTGCCTATGGATGGACCTGCAGGAGCACACAGTGCACTCACGAAGAGCATTTGTTTTCTAGCTCCAGATCTACTGTTCCTCGTCCCCGGGCCAAAGTGACTTGGCTGCTCAGCCGCCAGCCGGGTTACCACGTTCTCACTCCTCACCACGAGTTAGAAAGACTCAGCTGTGGAATCCCAAACTAATGAAAATGACACTGAATGAATTTTACCCGCTCTGCAGCCAGCAGCTTGTGTGGTATTGGAGAGCATGGGGCTAATAACTTTATCATTTCAGCTTCCTTGTGTCCACACAGTGAGCCTCGCTGTAGACAATATAAATACTTTCCATCCCTGTGCTAAAAATGGTTACCGTGCGTGTCTCTCTGTTTGTGTGTGCGCGAACTGCTGTCTGACACACAGTGCAAATCAAAGGGCACTAACCCCCTAATATCAAGCGTTATGCAAGCGCTATTACCGCCTAATGCCTTTTTAAAGAGTGTAATTATAACACGCTGACTGTATGTGATACTATTACTCACTCCCAAGTACAGCTGTGTGTGTGGGAGTGTGTGTGATGGCAAGTGTTGACAGGCTGCTTTATTATCTAAATAGGCGCCATAGCCATGTTCCAAACAGATAAGGCAGCAAGCACAAGCCACGGTCACTCCAACCCCCCCCCCCCCCCCCCCCCCCCCTGCAGGGTTGTGTAAGTCCAGCGGCTGGGTAAGTGACATGGAGGTGGAAGTGGGAGAAAGAGAGGAGGAAAAAACAAAGATGGGAAGAGAGGGTGGAGAAGCGGATTACACAAGCATGAAGTATCAAAGAGATTTTAATAGTTGGGGGAAGCTGCATGCTCTCTACTCTTTTGAAGTATTTGTGCAATGCAAAATTAGATGTGACTCTTTTTTTTCCCTCGTTGCTCTGAAATGTCTACTCTCCAAAGCCGTCTCACAGATGTCTGCACACAGATGTGCCATTGTAGGGACCGGAGAATATACTGGCTATATTTATTTTTCATGGACTGAACCTTGTGTCCCCCAGTACAGGGACTTGTTAATTACCGCGGCATTGTTACTGAGGACAAATTTCACTCCACAACCGAAACACAAAGAGACCTAATATTTATTTGACGTGGTGATGTTGCGTATTTCTTATTCAAAATGAAACACAATCACAAAACAGAACAAGCCTGGAGCTATCAGAAAATAAAAATTGTTTCTAATATGTTTTGATGAATTACATCTTTTACAAACTATTAAGTTTAACAGTCGCTTAACAAAATGCCAAAATATCAATACAGTCCAGAGGTTACACGGAATTAATCACTTGCAGCACGTTCTTAAATGGCCTTGTGCAGCTGATGTGTTACTTATAGATTTCTAATCCACCTCTGGAACATACTGTATCTCCAGTTGCTCTTGGTACAAAGGAGCTTAGCTTAGATCCTGCTGCGGTGACGTGTCAAGAGAGGCATAATGCCATGGGTCACCCCTGCGTACTGCATGGCCTGTTTTCATATTTTTGTGTACGTGTGCATGCATGTTTGTGTTGCCAAGGAGTGTGTCCCATGTCTTGCCGACAGACAGATGAATCACTTGTTCCCGAACCACGCAGCTGTTGTTGAGCTGCAAGGAACTGCGTGGTTGAAAGATTACTCGGCTTACTCATGAAAAGATCGTGGCCAGCAGGGTCATTATTGAGGCCTTCTGGCCCATCCTTAAAAAATAAGAATCCTTAGATTTGTTTCTGCCAACAATTTGCACGAAACCACCAAAGCTGACATTCAGACAATTAGACAATTAGACCATCTTTCAGTACATTCAGACTTAACCAACCTGTGCCGACACGGTTCGACCAGGGAAGCTACATTTGGGCTTTGGTTTGGACAGAGGGTTTAACAACTAACTTTGAAATCAGACATCAAAACCACTGGATTTTCAAAACGTATCATGTGTCCTCATGTGGGTTGAAATGAAACGGTATTCAACTCCATCACTGCGCGGTCAAAAAGGTCAAGCCAGGTTAGGTGTCGAATTTGCATGTATCACGGTTCCATGTGTGGGATTTCTTCATGTGCTGTGTTTTCAGGGCCTAAAACATGCACGTTTGGCCTGATGGACACTAAATTTTCCCTCGGTGTGTGTGCGTGCGTGTGTGTTTGCCCTGTCTTCTTCTGAGTCACACAATAGCGCAGCGTAGGCGCCTGGGAGAGACAAAACCCTTGGCTGCAGACAAAACGTATGGAAAGTAGCACACAGGGCGAGATGCTGTAACGGCCGACGAGCGCGTCACGTTCAGCATGCTGCTACGTGCAACTCCAGATGAAGAAGCCGCAGCCACTGTTAGTGAAGAAAGGCCTGTGTTCAGGGCGTGTCTGTGGATTCAGTTCACACACACACACACACACACACACACACACTAGTCCGTCTGTGGGAGTGGATGGTGTGTGTGCTTGGGAGGTAAACGCATTCACCCGCGACTTGATCACCGCTTTATGGACAGCAGGCAGTGTCTTCCACAGTAGTGCATACAGACACGCGCACGCACACATTAACCATTCAGCTGTGGTTCCAGGCACCCACTGGCACTGCACCAAGGGCAGCCTATTCACACAGTCACAACACAACAAGGCAGTAACTCAAGAGGTCCATTAAAAAGCCATCGTTACACGTCTCTCTTTAAATTGGTCCCCCAGTGAAACAGCGAAGGGCTAATTCGTATGGTGCTTGCCAACTGTGCAGAAATCCTCCATGTTTCTAATATTGTCAATCAATCTCAGTGTCCCGGTTCCCATGTCTCTTTGCCAGCTCAGGAGAGGTCAGAGTCCGTGTTGTTGAGGAAACACAGGTGTAACGAACACAAACACTGGTGGTGACTTCTGCCTCTGAAGAATGACTTCCTTCAGCCTCAGAGAAAGGTTGTGACTTTTAAAATAGATGTCTGCAGTCCACCTATATCTTGTGTCAACAGCACACTATTTTTAGCAGGTCCTGTCTATGTTTTGTCTTTGCCCTGGCCTCCTGTCTGGCTATTTGTCTCCCCTTGCTCGCTTGCTCTCTCTCTGCCTCTCCCTCTCTCTCTCTCTCTCTCTCTCTCTCTCTCTCTCTCTCTCTCTCTCTCTCTCTCTCTCTTCCCTGGCATCGCTCCGACCTCGCCTCTGTGAACTTTCTTTGTTCGACCTGCGTTCGACCACGAATCTGCCTTTTCACCCCGACATCCTTCCCTTTCGCTGCCTTCTCGCCACTAATCCACTGCTTTTGTTTTTTTTTGCTTTTACGTCCGTCTCCCCTGCCACCTGCAGCCCATGACGTTACGTAACTCTTAACAATCAAGTTCTGATTCAAAAATAAAACAAATGTAGAGAAAAAAAACAACACAAAACAAAACAGGCTATGCTGTCAGGAAGGATGCATTTCAATGCGTAAGCCTTTTATGTGGGCAAAAGTGGGAGAGACCACGCCAGCGAGAAGAATAGCTTAGACCTCATTATGTTCCCCCTCCCTGATGATGTATTGAGATTGTACTTTGCAGCAGTCGAGGAGGAAAATTCTGAATTTCAAAACGGTTGCGGAGGTTTGTGTGACTCATTCTCACAAAAGCTTGATGCAGTTCACATATAATAACTCGCAGACAGTGGAGCTGCACTCGCGCTGCCCTGAACTGCTAGTGGGCATGTTTTTTTTTTCTTTCTCTCCATTATTTATCATTTCTCTGTGGCCAGTTTTCCAGCAGTATAGAACACAGAGGAAACATTGTTTTGTATACCTTATCCTTACATCTTCACATTCCTGAGTGATTTGTGTGCTACTGGAGCGATACAATGTTATCTGCAGGAGAAGCTTGAAAACACTGGGGAGGAATAGGCAGATGTCTTCCTCTCACTGTGTTAAACTCACTTTTGCACTCCCTCCTCACCCCCTCCTACACACTGGCTTTACCCAGGTCTCAACAGAGAGGCGCACAGCCTCTGAAGCATTTATTCAGAACAATGCCATGTGGCACGCTCTCTGTTTGAGTTCCCCAAATGTGTACATCACTTATGTAACGAGCCTTCCATGCAAATGAGTTGACCTCAGCCACTGAGTAGGCAGAGCGGCCCTGTCCTCCCTACAGTGCTGTGGCTGATGGGAGATAGTTCTACAGGTGCAACCTGCATGTAAATCAACTTGGCGGGTCACTTGATGCCTATAACCAAGACAGAGGGAGTATTGACTTCAGATAGAACACAGAATACAAATAAGATACAGAGTTGAACCTCCGGTCATGCACTGAAACTATGTTGTATGTCATAACATAGTTTATACGTCATATGAGTAATTGAATGCTGATGTGGTCTTTCCCTGGTTTATAAGCTAACCCAGTGGTTTCAAGGATCAGGTTTGTTTTTTTGTTTTTTTTTTGGAGTTGTTAATAAAGAGTTGCATGTTCTCCAGGATCGGTGGCACATGTAAAGACGCTTTCCATTAGCTCCTTTTATGGTTCGTGTTTTGATTACAGAGAGAGTCTCAGATGTGCAGTGGGGTCCCCGACACAGCTGAATGTTGTCTCCACTAGGCTGTGCTGACAAGCCTGACTGTTCAATAGACAAGTGGACCAGGAGCCAGAGGTCATCTCTGGCAACAATCAGCTGCTTTTACTTCTGTAATGAGGAATACATTTTCCAGCCAAGAAGAATCAATAGTTGGGCTCTAGCAGAAGACTAAACCATCTATCCTAAAATGTAGAAACTTTTCTTTCTTTTCTTTTCTTTTTTCTTTTTTTTTTTTTTGAAGTGAGCAGACCTGCACCAACAAATGTATCTCTTGTCTACACTTGTTTGGCAGCTTTTTTGCCTTTTCAGACGCGGAGAACAGTCTCTCAACTGGCTTTAAAAGGCTACAGGCATGCAAATCGTCTTCGCTGCATCGCTAAAAACAACATCTTCTTTCTTCTTCAAAGATTCAGGAGATACGATCTTTGCTCTCCCGTCTTTTAACACTCAGTGGGCTGACAGGTGACAAATGCGAGCCCTGTCTGTGGTCACAGCAGTGGCAGGTGCAGAGAAAACCTACTTTATGAGGTCTTTGACACCGTGTGACATCTTTTGTGCTACTGCTGCTCAGTTCTTCACCCTTTGTATTTTGACCGCTCGCAGGCCTGAGGTCCAGTGATAAATGCGTATGTCATCGCTACAGGCTCTTCACCCTTCATCACCCTGGTGTGTGATGGCGCTTAGTGGGTGCTGAGCACTGACTGTCTTATGTGAGGGTGTGCTCTTGAAGTGTCTCTCTCATTCCAGCCAGGGGGGTAGCTCTCTAAGCTTCCAAGCAAATCAACATGTGTCCTTTATCTCGGAGAAATCACAGATGCTGCACTCTGGCTCCGACCGAAGAGTTCAAATTCTCTGAGTACATTTCTATGACCCTTGAACTGTTTACATACACATCTGTTGGTCAGTGCCACCGGCTCACTGTGATGTTCAGCTCAGAAGGCGTTCTGGTGTGCGTGTCCTCGGGCTGCTCTGAACACTTGACCACCCAGGGTGAGGTCAGGACGCAACTCTCCGCCAGGCTCTTTCATCAGAGGCGAAGCGAGGACTCCGCAAACGCTCGACTCAGCCAAGCTGGCTTCCTTGTTTCAACTGACAGGATTAGGCGGCGAGTACACGCACGAATGAATGAGCGCGTTTGTGCTTCTGCATGGAACGGAGCGTAAGTGAGGGTGCACATTCAAAATCAATGTTTTAATCCTGCGAGAAAGCCACGGAGGCCACATGATCCCTCTTGAGATGGAAAGGTTCAGGAACAAAGTGTTCTGGCCGAAGACTCTGTTTGTCTGGCAAACAGTCGAGCTGGCACAGGCGGACACACGGTCACACCGGCCAATGACAAGGGTGAACGCACTGCCTCCGAGCCAGACATGTCCAGAATACTGGCATATATAACCAGATTTTCCTCTTTCCGTGCTGAAAGATTGCACTCCTGTGTATAATTCAATCTTATGGACTGTAGATACGTTTTCACAATTAGATCTTGATCTGATCAGATTGAATCATTTTCTAATGACATAACTGATCAGATTTATCTTCGGTTAGTGACAGATTTCATGAAGCATTGAATGTACAGCTGTGTTTTGTTTGTTTTTTCATCTTGTATGTGCAAGATATAAAAACTGCCGTGCAATATTTGCAACAGAGCCTCACCAGCAAGCGTTACTAGAGATGTGTTACTGTAAACACTGAACGTAGTGCTTAATAACTCACCTGAGCATATCCAAAACAGCCTAAACACATGTTGAGGGTACTGTCCTGAAGCACTATGTTTGAAAAGCTCCATTTGTTCATTGGTCCTATTCACTCTGGAGCCACAGACCTCAGCCTAAAGCTTCTCCACTCCTTGTGTCATAATGACACACCCTAACTCTCACAAATAAATCAAGAGCAAACTGTTGTTGAAAGAACAATGTTGTCAAGAAGGTGTCCAATTGATTAATATTTTATTAGCTGTTACGCAACTGAACAGATGGGACAATGATGCCAATGTGGAGGTTATTCAGAATGAAGTGTCCTGTAATGCGTACTATAGTGAATCAGGCGTTCCCAACAAATAGCCTAAACCTTTTACGACAATCTGAGTGTTTTGCGGTGGCAAACAATAAAATTTGGGCTTTGGGGTGCAATTTTCTACATGTGCGTTAAATAATTGTCACTCAATTGTACTGCATGTCCTCACATGGTATCAACAATCACAACCGCAGCAGATAACAAGCTCTTTAATAGCCAGAGCATACAGCAAAGTTGAGACGAGTTAAAAAGTAACTTATATGCTGTGGCAGCAGGGCTTCTGGAGAGATTTGATTCAAACTGTGATAATGTTCTTTGCCAGGGAACGTTACTGATACGATACAGTACAGCATATAATTAAATCAGAGATAACAGATGCCAATGCTCTGTCCATTCCAGGAAAACTTTTTCGGGGTAAACACAACGACAGATAGTTTATCAGACTACGCACTGCAGGGAGTGCGATTGTACCTGAGATGCGTTCATCGATCTCCCTCAATATGGGGTAACTCACAGGAGCCTTCTCTTAGAAGTGAAATTTAAGATTTGTTATTTTTCACCCTTGAGGATTTTTACTCAAGTAATGCAGCAGTCTTACCATTTAACATAGCTGTGAAAAAAAAATGCAGACCGGCATCATTTTATCAGCTATCTCCAGGACAGACTGGGTAAAAGTGGGAGTAAACTTCTGTGTGTCATAAGGCAGGAAAAAAAAACCCTTCTTTTACAACCTAATTGTCAGATTGCTGTTATCGTATGACGCATTTATCTGTCAACATGTCTGACATACATGTCACGATCTTTGAGCACAGCGCTGTTTTACTGACACAAATGATGCTAACGTCAGATTGTTGGACATCCAAAGGTGGCTGGAGGGATGATAACTGGGAATGTTCGGATGTTTAGCGTCAGGATCTCCACATAACACAGCGCCGATAACCTGACCCACCTCCCGCAGGTGACCCCAGCTTTCGGAGTAACCGTTGGCCTGGATTCAAACGCTCCGCTGTAGCCGAGTGGAGAGTTGGACGCTGTTAATTTGAGGCTGAAATCATTTGACAGGAGCTGCCAAACAAAGTCTCCAACTGGCAGCTGCCTGGTAGCAGGACAGGCTCCTTCTTCTCGCAAATACTGCGGGCTGAGCTGCCAAACGCTGTGAAGGAAACAGTGTTTGGCAGCTCTGGAGAAGGTGTCAGGCCAGTTTTAATTGACCTCAAGCAGTATACAATCATTTCAATTAAGTCAATATGACAGCAAACTGTTGCTTTATCGTGGCCTTGAGATTCTGCAAAGTTCCTGTTTCTTCCTGACTCTCCAAAGTAAAGCTTTAGCTGAAAGCGTCATTCGGGTTGAGGCAGGACAGCTTTTGTTCATCAGTACCCTCACACTTTAGTACAAGTGTACATATCAGTCTAGTTATGTAACAAATACTAATTACATTTTAGGTGCCATATTCAGTATATGATAGATATGGATGGTGTAGAGGACTACACATTATGAACTGCATAAATGTTTGAATATTGTTGTGTGTTTTTGATCCCAGCATTTATCAGAGACAATCAGGAGAAGCACCCTCACCCCAGCTTTAACTTAATCCATGAATGCAAACCCTCATGTCAGCATTTTTAAGAGGAGGAACAGATCACAGAAGCCATCTGTTTCACCTCAGAAAAGTATGCTTCTGAAGTGACACTCATGTTCCGATTCAATTCAAACAAATCAGGAAAACATGGACTTTGGACTGAATGTTCTCAGGAGAGGTAAAGTATGACTTCTTTGCCTGGTCCTGATAAAAGGCCCATCGTGAGGGCTGACAAGCCCGTACCTGTGCAATAAGACGTACCTGTGAAAGAAGAGCAGTATGGACAGCATGGTCTGGTCGATGTTGCTGTTGCAGATGCCCTCGTTGAGCAGGAAGCAGGGGTCCCTGACCACTGACTCCAGGGAGTCCTGTCTCATGATGTTGTTCAGCTTGTCCGTGTTCAGGTTCTGGTACATCAGCTGGTTGCGGAGCTGCCGGAAGTGGTTGACACTGGGACTGGTGGGGCTGGCGGGCAGCCCCCCGGTGGGACCCAGGCCTTGACCTCCGGCCACAGGGTCATCGCAGCCATTGGCCAGGTCCAGGCAGCAGCTGCAGCAGTCCAGGCCGATGGGTGAGCGGCAGTCATCGTCTGACATCTCGGAGGATGCCCAGGTGTCAGGAGGAGAGGTGTGACGAGCCGGAGGCAAAGTGAAAGTGAGATCTCCTGAGCTCGGAATGGCTTGAGTCGAGTCCCTCCCTGAGAGCCGCTGCTGTCCCTGAGCTTCTCCTCCTGTGGCTTTCGCCTTTTGTTCAGGGGGGCGACGTCTGCTCGGTGTTGCTACTGTGTCAGGAGAAAGAGAGAGGGAGAGTGAACGCCCTACACACACTCTCTCACACACGCACGCATACAGGCATACACACTCGCTCACACCGATTCAGCAGGAGTGCGTTGAAAGCAAAACCCAGAAGCTGCTTGCTACTTATCACTCCCCACCCTCCCCTTCCCCTCCTGCACTTTTTTTTTCCTCTTTGGTTGTGTCTACAGACAGTGGGAGGAAGCAACAGGGGAGGGAGGGAGGGGGGGGGGGGGGGGCGGATAGGGTGGGGAAACCCCTGTGATTGGTAAAAAAAAAAGCAAGGCCGGCTCCACGTAACCCAGGCCCTCCTCCTCTCTGCCTCAGAGAGGGAGGGAAGCTCCGAAGCATGCTTGAAACATGTGCACGCCGGCCGGCTCCACCCTGAGCATGCTGACAGCAGGGAGTGGCCAGGCCAGGGAGGATACAGGAACGATAGCTGCTGATTTGTGAAAAGTAGAAACAAGCAACTTGTTTCCAGTCGATGTGAAGTGCCAGTACGGCAGTTTGCACGCTAATGAAAGGAAGTGTGCCCGCGTAGCATCCATCTTGCATGGGCTAGTTCAGTATTATGAATAATACCTTTCTTTTTGTTTGTTTCCATTTCACGATGGAGTTCAGCATTTCTTAGTTCAGCCCGATGAGAATGCAAATGCATACCATGTGGAAGCTGCGGCCCGTAAAATTCACTCTAACAGCTTGAGCTCTAGGTGTTTAGGTGTCTAGATGTTTCCCATCATGGCTGTTTGACCATGATGTGAATTGAAACAGAACTTATAGGTCCCAGTTGAGTTCGACTGATGGTCTGTCCTGGAATGACTGGGATAATTTGCTGTCTGGCACAGCCCTGCACAGGTAGAGGACACATTGGATGGTGATAGGTGATGATGATGTTGTTTCGTGCTTTGTGCTTTACAGTGGTGAGTTTCAATCGCAAAGTTGAACTGTGCGTCTGTCCACTTGCACAACAAACACACACATCGTCTTATCAGGCCTCGCTTGTGTGTTTACAATTTCCATATCTGTTCCCAAACATTTTTTTTTCTTTTCGATTGGGCAAGAGCGAGCATGCTGTGCTCCTGTCCTCCAGACGAGTGTTTCATAAGCCCCAGTAAACACCAGGACAATGTCATTACAGCCGTACACACACTCAGCCCTGGGAGGAATGCGCTGCGGAGCCCCTGACCTCGGCCGCTGACCAACAAGCGCACTGCATGCTGTCTACAGATGGCCGCTCACGCAGGAGCAGGACAACAAGATAATTACAAATCGCATGTCTCACTCCGAGGCACAGGGCACTTCCTGCTGCACTAAAAATGTCACACCACGCGTTGCTGGGAAGCAGTGGGATCAATTAAGCAGAGAAAATGACCGACTATTGCTTTATTGAGTGTGTAATGATGTCCTCGGGCAGCAGGGCTGCAGCAGATTGCGAAGGACGAGACAGAGAACTAATTCAGGTGGATACTGCCCTCTAGTGGTGAACCGGGGGTATTGCCATTAGTGCCAAAAGCAAACGGTTTACTTTAAAGGGAAAAACAGGTGAAACCTTGGCCCTTCAGCCAGGCTTAACCCCTCCAGGGAACCAGTAATCCTGGAAAAACACCATCCAATCAATCTGTCCCTTCTTCCGTCCCTCTTCTGCAGTAATGTGCGTGATAAGTCATGACTTACAAGTTGGTACAAACATGAGTTAATGCAGCAAAAGCCTAACAGTCCGTCACACTGTTATGGAAGGGGTCCACTGCATGGGTCAAATGCAGAAACAGAATTTTGTTGTTCCCATGTATCTATGAAAATAGACACTAACTTACCTTAACACCTTGATGAATAATAAGAGTTTTCACAGTCAATAACCCAAGAATGCACTTGTTGGTTAGAGTGTGCTGTAAGCTGAGGGAGGGGTGAACTGACAGGAAAACAATCATTGAACGTCAATAATACAAAATAGTACCTACAGTTGATAGTCTGAAAGGGACTTTGATAAAGTAAATAAAAGACAGGCTAAATGTAGCAATGCCTGTTAAACTGTAACTATCACGGATACGCTTAACTGAAACCGAGCAGAGACGGGTGAGGGTCACAGCTAGGACACAGCGGCATTACGGGAACAGAGTGCAGCCGCGGGGAAGACGCCAGCGGATAGCACAGGTTGTAAAAGAATTCCCAGCCTGAGCAATTCATCTACACCATCTTTATTGTATGGGAACGACGGGTCAGCTGTGCTTATCTGGAAACTGTGCATGAGTGAAATTGTGGCATCCCTCCACGTCGACCCACCAAACGAAAGTACACAAAACTATGAACTTGTAATCTGTGTCACAAATAAAAAAAGACCTATCGTGATTATCTGTTTGTTTTTCTGTGAAGTCTCAGAAACAAATGTCCAACTGTTGCCTTGTGTTGTTTCACCCCTGCTCATTTGAACAATTTTCCAATCATTTTGCCATGAAATGTGAGGATTAACATCATACGGCTAATGACTGAATCCACAGAGGTAGAATCACCTGCAACGTAATCTGTAACCCCCCCATCCGTGCGATGTCAGGTTATTGTGGGAAACACCTGATGAGCGATCCACAGTGTTGAGACACGTTCAGAGATTCACACAGCACGGATCGCATTCAGTGTAGCTTCAGCCCCGTATGATTCTCTCTGGATTTCACATTTTTACTCTGATTTTTTTTGTTTTTTTTTTTCGCTCGCATATTCATATTCCACCCTCGCCGGCAGCTGCAAATGTGTAAGACAGATTAGTCTTGGGTTTTCTAGAGTTTGTTTGATGTAAAAATAAATTTGTCTCCAGGAACACAGACTGCACTGAGCTAAATGATGAGGACGGTCGATATGAATTATTAATCTCAAAGAGAATTGCCTCTCACAGACCGACTCCCACAGCTGTCTAAACTAGGTCAGTGAAATTGGGAAAGTGGAGGCTCGTTGCAATCAGTAGCACATTCCTAAAATCTGTCCAAATAGCGCTGATAGCCTCAGCCAGGCCACGAGGCACATGACCACATTTTGCTCTCATGAACAAACAGGTGTTGCTGATATTGCAAATACGGTCATTTATTCTTACCACCGAGTGCTATTTTGGACAGAAGTTTCTAGGAAAGGGGAATTTGTTACATATCAAATTTCATTCGGTCACCTACATATTTTGAATTACTGCCACATCAACTACAGAGACCCAATATGCCACCAAAGCAGGAGGCGGAGGTCAAATTGGTTCCACTGGAATGTTTCACTTGCACAAGTACATGAGCTACTGCAAGAGCACAAAGAAATGATCACCGCACTCCTGCAACAGCAACACCATAGACTAAAGAAGAAAGAACTAAACCTCACACAAATAAACACAATTAGTATTAGGAACAAAATACATGAGATAGCAGAACTATGCTCATTTGACAACCAACATATTCTATCAATATCCGAGACACACCTGGAGGGTACAAGATAGACACTCATTTGGTGGCGGAGTAGCATTTTCTACACAGGATCGTATACTGGTAAAAACTACAAATTTAATGCAATACAGGACTGAGGTTCTGAGACTACAAATAACTCTGCCTCATCTCAAACCAGTGATGGTTGGCTGCTGTTGTACAGTAGACCTGCTAAGAACAAGAAGAAGAAGAATGAGAAGACTCTTAATTGTCCCACAGTGATGAATCTAATAAGAATAGCAAAACTTGTGGCATGTATTAAGTGATCTGTTCGGAAGCAACACTGCATTAAATCCACTCCATCCTTTTTAGAGGCGGAGGGTAACTCCCTAATAAACCCAAAGGATATCGCTAATCATTTTATAAATAATATCAATAAATCACATGAAAGCCAATCAAATATAGACAATAATTTATCTAACCTATTAGTAAAAAACACAATTTGGAATGATTGTCAGAGTTTAAGCACACTAGAAAACGTGATAAGTAGGTGCAAAAATAAACCACCATGGTGGATGGCCTAAACGTGGAACCTCTAAACTGGTTGCAAATTCAGTTGCCCCTGCTATTTGTCAGTATAGTTTCCAATATACAATAAGACTGAGTAATTGTTCATTTCCACGGGAATGGAATAGAGCCAAAATCATATTACCAGCTGAAAACAGGAAGTTTCCTGTTTCTGGATGAAATAGTTGCCCCATTAGTCCGTTGCCTGTGTTGAGCAAAATAATGGAAAGCGTCGTAGATGAACAAATCGTACACTATTGACTATTCCACTGTTAGAGACTGATTTCTTTAATGGTTATCCAGAAGTCAGAGCTGTGCCCAGGTGGGCTGCTTTACACTGCTACTTTACACCATATTTGCCAGTCATCTCCCACTTGTCCTCAACACGGTGAATAGTGCAACGTATGCGATTGATTCGACACTACACACATCCTCACCCAAACGCTCTGAAAAAGTCATTTACTGCAAGTCTGAGTATAAGTCATTAGTCGTTTTGCAGTGCCATGCCAAACATTCAGGACCATCTATCCTGCTCAGGAACCTCATGGAGCTTGAAACTTGTACCGTATCCGAGCGGATTGGCCTGAAAGCTGGACAGGTGATCTCACCCCCTCAGCCCTGGGACAGGGTTGCATTGGCTTCGTTTTCCGGTGTCCAGGAACTAAGCAGAAGTGGAATTATTGATGGCTTGTTTACCGCACTGGGTTTTTACTGGCTGCAGCTCAACAAGTCTGCCATCAAAGTGAGTCTAAACAAATCTGATACTGTATGTTCAACCCCATATTTTACACTAATGATGGTGTGTTTTCTTTTTTTATTATTCTTCCCTTTAATCTTTTTTTTTCTCTCGCGCTGCTGCCTGGGAAGAAGTACAACGGCCTTCAGTCCAGACTTCGGAGTTCAGGGCCAGGCTTTCCTGGCATCGGAGCTGGTGTCTTTCAGATGTCATGACAAAAAAATGACAGTCTCATTTTCCAACCAGTCAGGGGGAAAGGTGGTTGTGCACTACAGCAGTGGCCTGAGATGGTGCCAAAGGTGAGCCTGTTGTGCGAGAAGGCCAGATTGAACTTGCTCAGTCTTGCTTGTCAACAAGAAGCTGCCCTCTGACATTCAAGTTGAGAGAAAAGAAATGTGATTTTTTTCTGTCTGTCCAGCCAGCAAATGCCAGGACAAATCACTTACTTGCTACTGATACATTTTGGTCTTGTTCAGTAAACATTCCTCATTTGAACTATTGCCGGCTTTGCATTATGTTGCCCAAGAAAACACATCTTGTGCTTATTCAGCAGTGGATCTGACCTCACAGGCTGAGGACAATCACCTCAGTCACACTGGCAAACAGGCCAGGCCCGTGGATCACACTGATGTTTGCTCTACACGTGTGAGCTATTTGACAAATTCAGGCCGATCGTGACTTTTAGTAGGGTTAAATTTTGGGGAGCACGCGGCGCCTTCACCTCGTATGACTGAACAGGAGTGGCATTAACAGCAGTCCACCAGGTGCTCGCACATATTACTGTGAGACATCTCACTGTGGCTCTGTGAGCTAATCACATCTACCCGCCACTTCATGAAACGCAGAAGTTGTGCGTGTGCTAACTGGGTCACCCGCTGTAAAAGCTCACACAGCTCCCACAACTTGAAAACCTAATTTGATCGCCAGGATTCTCCACTGGATCTTCCCTCAGACAAAGCTACGGAAAGCAAAGGAATGCTACAAAACAGACAGAAAAATGTCAAAGAAATTGTTAAGCAAAGATTGTAAAGGATTGTGACTAGCACTGCCACCTTAGGAAAAACCCAAACTGGAAGAACCTTAGTCCAAATATACTGAGGGACCTTCTTGCTAAGTATTGCATTATCCTATCCTCAGTCCAAATAAAGGCATCCAAATTAGAGGCATCCAAATTATGCCACAAAATACCTCCTCCATCCTGATTTATTATTCATTTATCTGTCACCTCCAGGTCCTTAGTACCACCATCCAATGGATAGTTGCAGATGATCTACACAGACCCACACGGGTTTATCCAGGACCACAGTCTCTCTCGTTCTTCCTTCTTTGACATCATGGTAAGATCCTGTAGTTTGTCTTTGCATGTGTGATGAGGCAGCCACTTTTGAGCAACTCTCACAAGAGTGTACTAGGATCAAGCAGGAGAAACACTGAAAGGCCCTCAAATGTGCAGAAACTTTCAATCAAATAAAGTTGAGGTGATGGTGGCGTCTCATCCTATATCTTCTATGAAAGAAATATCTTAAATACGACCCGGCCCTGATTGAGACTCCCCAGATCTTTGCACTCGCAGCTTCCAGGGGATCTGACCTGTTAATAAAGGGGTACCCTGTAGGCCCTGTGAGGCCCATTGCTGTGAGAGATGAGAAATGATGAAGCAAATAGGTGGAGACAAAATCTATAGTTAAGAAGACATATGTGTGTGTGTGTATGTACGTACGTATATTCTTTGTTCAGTTTACTGCAACGTTTTCTCAGGTAGATTGAACTGATGAGATTCTCAGTCCAGCTGCATTAAGCCGTATTCAGCTGTTTACAGCCTCATCTGAACCCTTGATCACACTGCCCCCTATTGGGGGAAAAAAAGAAGACAGAAACACCATCAGTGCCCTGAGGATGAGACGCTAGTCATGGAAATGAGGCGGTTGAGATATGCAGAAGTTTAAACTATTCAGTGAAAATGGACGGCAGTCATGGTCTGCGGGTTCAAGGTTAGGGCATCAGGTTTGTAAGGGTAAGATTACAGGTTTTGTTGTCATGGTGATTTCATGGCGTCTCTTACAATTTTGTTTTGGTACAGTGTGTTTGTCTCTAGGTCTTGAATTTCATTTGAGTTTAGTTTAGTATAGTTTCGCATGGTATTTCTTTAGCCGCATTAGCCACATTCATTAAATTAATTTAAATACCCTCACATGTTCCTGTCGACTCTCCACCAATCAGGTGCTTTCCATGTCGCGTCTTCCCGGCTGCTCTTTGGGATCTATGAGAAAAGCATGTGTGTTGAAGGAGAAATGTAAGAGAGGCAGCAATAACATAAGATGGTTGGTTCCATGCAAAAGTTCCTGGGTTCTCCATATTGTCCAAGCTGCTCCAGAAACGACACCAAGTAGATTGTTAGTTTCTCTCTGAATTCCTTTTTGATATTTGTATTCTTCGCTGTCTCGGTTCAATCTGCAGAGATTCGTGTCCACTGTTGGATTTATACTCTGTGACCTTTCGTTGGAGGACCGACATACGTGTTATTTGGTGAGTCCGGTCGGCCCTTGGCCCTTTTCCTCTCAGGCCTTTAGATGTAATACCGCTGTCTGGGCACAAGGTGGCAGTGAACGCAAAGAGGAGATTCCAACACCCACCGTCACACCGTGAGAGGCTCTTGAGTGCAACACGGTGCTGGGGGGCCACTCCACCCCCAATCCGCCCTGCGCCCTGTTTGTAGCACAGTTGTGTTTGCAGAGGAGTAGGACGGGGCGCCGAAACCTGATGACAACTGTTTCTATTAGTGTGAAAACAGCTTGTTTTTCTGCTCCACATCCCGTCGTGGTGGCAGGAAGCCATTGTCATGCTCAGCCAAGCTGAGATATTCCTGTCGCAGCTTTTGGCTGTTTTTGGTGCAGGGCAGAGCCACGCAGGTGCAGCGGCTGCCAGTAACGAAGACGCGCGGTGAAATGAGAGAACGAAACTGTCGGTGTCCTCCAGAGCAAAAAGAAGCGCTGTTTATTTCATTAATTCACATTTGTTTTTCGGGCTGATGAGAGCCGTGATGCATTCATGCCCACACAACCGCCGAATGTCCTCGATATGATTCAAGTATTCCATCTAAAATTCATATCATAGAAACTGCAATTTTACAGATGAAAAGGCTACCGTATAATAATCTAATCACACAGTCATTTCTGGATGTTCCAATCAAACAAAAACACTGTGAACGCTTAACAGTGAAACCGGCAGAGTGACAAAATTAACATAATGTTCTTTGGATCCGTTTTGGATTTCATATGGCCGCTCTTTCACACCATGGCTATCATGGCACATCATTCCTCCTCTGCCGCTCGCTCCCATGCACATTTGATCCACTGCCTCAGGCCGTGATTGGCTGAGACGCCGGGCCCAGGCAGGCTCAAAATCCCCCCATTGGTTGGCGAGATACGGCTCATAATCCTAAACCTCTCACCCTCCGAGGATTAAATGTTTCTGTCCAGTCATCTTTAAGAAGTTGGCTCCACTGGTCCCGGACTCGGATTGCTGGAAAAGTAAAGCTCCAACTCTTTATGGGCAATCTCTCATCACAGGAACATGGAGCGCCAAGCCTGAGCGCCGGGCATTAGCTGGCTGTGAAGGAGATTCGGGGCACGAGCTAAGCCAGGGAAGTAATTACCGTTGTCAGGAAACAGAGGTCTGAACTGTCAAGGCTGGCTCCCATACACCCCAGTAGTTTCCCCAGCCGTCTCTCCGGCTTTCCAGCTCTGACTCCACGCCTCCCTTCTTTTCCTCTCTCCCCATAAACATATCTTCCAGCCCGCCTCGGTCCGTCTTCCTGGCTAAGGAAGCCCGTATTGATTCAGTGTCACTACGTAGCGCTGTGTGTTTTTACCTTGGCCCTGCTCCAGCTCGCGCTCTGTCAGAGCCCGGGCCTCGCTCGCCGCACGTCCCGCATCCGCTCCCACCGGCACCAAAACGCTCAGGACACTCAGGGCATCCATCCTGTCACTTGAGTCTTCATTGAAGTCGAGAGGACACGTCCGTGAGATATCGCAGAGCCCTCTCTGCTGCTGCCGCTGCTCTGTTATTAGAGCTGAAGTGATTGAAGTCACACGCGCGGCCAGTGACCGCACATCTTTTGATGATGCCGTCTCGTAAGCCTTCAGTTTAAAGGACACGCTTCCTCCTCTTACCGACAGGCACCCTCGATTCCAGATTGAACACGGCATGCAGTTTTTAGAAAGAGAGAGAGCATTTCTGACATAATTTTAATAACTGAGCACTACAAATCAGTGACGCACCGTGTTATTATAGGAATTACTATTTCAGATCCAGACCTTGGCATAACTGAAATACCTGAGACGCTTGACCTGAAAAAAATGCCAAAAATGGAAGTATTTAAGAGTTCCCAATTATGATTCACTTGTCCCTGCAGTCAGTGTTTGAAGTACTCCTACTTTGATTTATATGCTTGATCTCCCTGCCACGTTTGTCTTCCTGCTTCAAACGGATCTGCATTTAGCAGGCGCTGCGCTTCCCACAGCTGCCTTCAGATTTTCCTGGCCATCGGAGGCATTTCTCAAGGTCTCGTTATTTTTGTGGGAAAATTGCACATCAATAGGAGTTTGTGTTACAGCCTACTTAATGGTAATTGGGAACGTGCTTGACACTGGAGGAGGCCATGTTTTTTCTAACACTCGCGACTTAAAAATAGTGGGGGGAAAGAGCTCAGAAGTAGTCTAACATGTTTATGTTATGTTTCTATTAAATTTGATTATGAAAGTTTCTGTGGCAGCCCTTGTCAAACCACAAGTGACTCCAGTCGTGGAAGTTTTGTTAACACTCAGAACACCATAACGGCATGATTTAGGGCATTTCAGAGAGTAAAAACGGAGGTGTTAGAGAGATTAATGTGAAAACACTTTAACCATATTGATATCGGCGTGCACTCATAATCACTTCGCTGTGCCTGCACTGCCCGGGTGATCGTGTGCGAGGACGTATCACGAATCGGAGCAAAATGGGAGCAGCAATCATTAAAGTATTGATTATCTTTAATGGAAGTGGAATAAATGAAAGGGCTGCAGCCAAAAAGCAAAAAGAGATCCGTCTCATTTTGAGAGAAACCAACACGCACACTTTAAAGAGTTCAGGGCCGAACCTCTGATACCACTGCCGGACTCGGGCTCTCAGTGGGACAGGGGCAGAAGAAGATGGCCAGGTGCCTCAGAGACACTTAGCAGTGTTGTCATGCTCTCTCCACTGAGAGGAGGCTCCACAAGGACACCCTAACAAAGGCACCAAAAGCCCAAATGCATTGCCCACCCCTGTAAAATGGAGTTGTTTTCGGAAAGTAGCAACACATGAAGCACATGGTGACATCATGATGCGGCAAAGCAAACAAACTGGTCCATAAGTTGAACTGACTCTAAACCATCATTAGCACCAGCCTGGAACCAGTCACCTCTTCAGTGGAGAAGGGGTACATGAAGAGCTGGACCCTCTGGGACGCAGTTGATGTTTTGTCTGGTAGAGGGCTGACCTGAGGGGAACATCTGTCTATAGCGTGACGTATCTCAATCAGACCCGCAAGTTTGATGTGGAAAAACACCCTCTCAATGCAGACAATATCTGCGACGATGATTTAGCTAAGCTAGATTTAATTAATTCGCTCAATTTACATGATGAAGGGCCAGTCCACTCCCATCCGTTAATGTACGACTGCATTTGGAACTAACTGGAGCACTCTCTGTGATTGACCAGGCGGGGTGGCCTGCATGCGTTTGAGAGGAGTCCTGTTGTTCCCCGTCCTCCACGTGGATCAGCATTGATTGTGCTTGTCTGGCTTTTAAAGCCCATCTCCTCGCGCCCAATTAGGACATACTCATCCCGAGAGCGTCAGAACAATGGGCGTCTTTATTCGCAACCTTTATTCGCGTGCGAGTGAGCGAGCAAGCGAGCGAGTGAGTGATGGGAGAGAGAGACGCGGGTGAAAATGGACCCAGAGACCGAGCTGCCGCGTTGTGACAGCGCGTGGACTGATCGACGCTGCCGTCGAAGGCACGCTTGTTTTTCTCCCCCCCCCCCCCACAGGCGAGTCGCGGCACTCGGCATCGGTTTGGTCGGCCGGAGAGGGATGCGCGTCGTCAGCGCGCCAGTGATCCATGGCGCTGCCACGTCCGAGTTCACCCCCGGGTCGCTCGGATGGCGCGGCGTCATCATCTAAGAGTAATTAAGGGATGAAGAATTAGGCGCCGCCGACTAAGTAGCTAACTGATCCTCTGCGTGAGCGCACTAATCGAGGAGTCATGCCTTCCTGGCCGCAAATAGATACTCAAGCAATTAAGGCCGGGCCGCAGCTTGCATTTAGGTTCCCGGAGAAACAATCCGGCCGGTGTAATTCCCCCAAGCTTACCACTGACACACAACCGTCCGCGCAGCACGGCCAAGCGGTGTCTTGCGTGATGGGATAAAGGAAGGAGAGGACACAGTACGACAGCCACTGCGCCCCGTCACTCACTTTTAATTAAATCCCATTGCTCCATTGAGATGCTCCAATGCTCTCAACGTGAGAGCGGGCGCACAGGCAGCAGCAGGTGTCCGCCAGGCCGTCCACTGTCTCAGTCGCGCTGCATTTACAAAGGGAGTCTTCGCAGGGTTACATGATTTATGACAAAGATAGATAGATAGATAGATAGATAGATAGATAGATAGATAGATAGATAGATAGATAGATAGATAGATAGATAGATAGATAGATAGATAGATAGATAGATAGATAGATAGATAGATAGATAGATAGATAGATGATAGATGGATAGAGGATAGATGGATAGATGGATGGATAGATAGATAGATAGATAGATAGATAGATAGATAGATAGATAGATAGATAGATAGATAGATAGATAGATAGATAGATAGATAGATAGATAGATAGATAGATAGATAGATAGATAGATAGATGGATGGATAGATGGATAGATGGACAGACAGACAGACAGACAGACAGACAGACAGACAGACAGACAGACAGACAGACAGACAGACAGACAGACAAATGTGCGTCTCAGTGAACTTATTAAGTATGTACAATATGAGGCATGATACAGTAAATGGTGAATAGCCACTCTAATTCACTTGGCAGCTTGGTCAGTGGATACGGAGATGAAATGAAGGAAAAAGCGATCTTAACTTATTCTCAGGGGTAATCTAGTTTGTGTAGCGGCTTTTTCGTTTTGATGTCTCAAGTATTTTCACACATTTATTCATCAAAACATGTTATCGGAGTGTCAAAATGTGAGATTGGAGACATATGAGCCTCAGTTTCAATCAGTAGCTCCTTGTGAGTTTTAGAGTGAAGTCGTGCATCATGGCGGAGTACGATATGCATCCTGATAGGTGTCAGAAACAAGTTATACGCTCCCCTGGGACACAGGCTGAATATAAATGAGCCGAATGCATTATGTCGTATATTTTTTCAGAATCCGCCACTCAGCCTCTTGAAACAAGAGATTTAATTCCTCAAGTACAATTTTCTAAAATTTCGCATGGCACTCCTACACCGTGTTATACAACACCATTTAAACATGATAGATGCTTAGAAGAACTAAACCGTGCTTTTCACTACACAAAGCTGCAGATTGTCTGTATTTCAGGTATGCTCTCGGTTCAAATGCAGCATCCGATATATTTCATCATTTCGTTTCATTTATTCAAAAAGACATGAGCATCCGTTGGCAAAGACTGGCCAACCTGAACTTGTGTTTTTGGACTGTGGACTGTGGGAAACTATTCATGCGTGCACGTCCTCTTTGCTGGGAGGCTGGGAAGGGCCGCGCCTCCGGTACACCATCACTGCATAACCGTATCACGCTTGTTTAGAATGTCACTATTTTAACTGCGTCTAATGGATTTATTCAGGTGTACACCTGCTGCTGCAAGAGCGTACATTTCCCTGACACGGAATCGTATCTCATCTTGGACCAAAGCGTCTTCCAAAGATTGGGTCCAAACCAGTGAAAGTGTGCAAACCTCCTCACCTCTGCGCTGGCTCAGTGTGTGGCTCCTCCGCCGCCACCCTAACTTTAGAAACACACACCACCCCGGTGTATGTTTCCACAAATGCCACACCGGGGGGGCGGGGGGGGCTTTGTCGGGGGTGCTCTGGGTTTATTGGTGCCGGTGGGACTGGGTGACTGTACAGATCAAAGGTCAGGACAACTGTGACAGATTCCCCCCTCTGTGATCATGTGTCCCCGTCTCACAGAGCCGGACAATGAAATGCAGGGAGCGAGGCCGCGTGGTGGGCATTTGTGCGAGCGCGTGTTTGTGTGTCAATGCGCGTGTGCGGGCTCGGGCTGTTGGGTCACCCAGTGTGATAGAGAAGCTATTTGCGGCCTCCGTCTTTGATGTCTGTCCAGCGGCCCAGTGTGATCCTCCTCTGTGGTGCCGGGGGTGGCGGGTGGTCCTCTCCGTGCAGCCCGCTCCTTTCCTATCCGATCGAAAATGAAGTTGACTCCGAGGGATGAAAAATCGAAGTTTGCAGAGGATTTTTTTGTTGGTTTTTTTTGCTTTTCGTTTTTCGAGAAGGCTCGTTTGGGTCACGCTTCATTTGCTGTATATTGAGAAACCTCCCCCAAAACTGTGGCAGTCTCTGCTTTTAGTAGGTTCTATTATCCCCAGTGATCTTTCAAGAAAAAGATCTAAAAGCATTCTTCCATGAAAAGCTGAGGAGAAATATCTCAAAACAACTGTCTGCTGCATTATTTGCTTTACGTGCTCTGCAGCGTCACCCCCCCCCCCCCCCCCCCCCTCCCCCATGTGGTTTCCCCCCAGGAGGACTGACACTCTGGGAGACTGTTCGGAAGCCATGACAATGAGCATCAATGGGGCCACCTCCCACGATGGAAGATGTCAGTGACAGCCCACAGGTCTGGGTAGTGAAGAGGTGTTGGGGGAGGGAGGGGGTGGGGGGGTGGGGTTGTTGGGGCAGGTGGCCTGGGAGCCGAAGCTAATGTACTGTCACTTTGCACCTGCCTCTCTCAGTTGAGGTCTCACCACCGAGTCGCTAACAGCCAGGCCTCTCTTCCAAAACATCCTGCTGCAGCGGCAGCAACAATGCGTCCTTTCAGAAGCAGCCTCCACAATGTGGATGTATTGATATACTGCTCCGAAATAAGTCCGAGGCACAATAGGGTGCGCTTTGCCCGTCTCGTTACCTTTCCTTGTCTTGCATCAGCTCTGCAACGCACAAAAGCCCGTGTGCCAAATTGCAAAATCTTTCGTTTCCATTGATGACCACCCAAATGCACAACGCTCGAGCAGCTTCCGTGCCCTCAGAAAGTTGATTCCCACTCCATTGCGTTTCCCAAGACACGTGCCCTGTTTTCCTTTTTGTTAGAGGACAGGGGGGACGAATGCCGCAGCTGATTCTGAGTCAAGCGGCATGATTGTCTTTATTTTTGGTCCAGGTTACAGGACACAGCAAGTGAAGGCGCGCGTGATGTGAAGTTTGCTGTGTTATACAGTGCCTCTGATGCTGACCCTCTTTTTCCCTTCAGTCTGAAGATAACGCTTCAGTCCTCCTTTTCTTCCTTTTCCGTGCACACGTCGTCTTTCACAGCATAGCAAACACTGTGCCCTGCGGGGAGTGTTTTTTCCTTCTTTTTTCAAAATTTGCCAAAAATTTAAATGAATCTTCTTAACGCCCTCTAAGAGAGAACATCTTTGATTTTTTTTATTGGACATGCGCTTTTATATGAGTTGGCCTTCATGGTGAAATTCAGTACAAAAAGTTCAATTCTGTACTCCTACAGACGAAGGATAGGATCAAAATTTCCTATTAACTGCGCTTAGAGTCACTGGGGGCTTAGAGCGACTTAGAGCCTCATTGTCAGTGATAATGGAAACAGCATGAATGGTTTCAGACTCTGCTTTTTGGTGTGTGGCGGCAGGCCCTCTCAACAGCGTGGCAGTTACATTGATAACAGTTTATGCGCTTCATGGACGCATGGTTTACAGGACTGAAGCCACAAAGACACTGACCCAGAATGGACTCGATCGAATCTTCCCCTTCCCACCGGTTTGTTTGACTCCAGCTCTCTTTCTTTATCTCACTCACTCTGTGCTCCACTGTCCAGCTTTCTGTCTGTCATGGCATCCTGGCGTTTTCACCCCTATCTGATTCCATCACACCGGCAGCCAAAGCCTTTAAACCCATTAAATCCATCCCAATTCAATTTGGGGATAGCGACACTGCCTCGTGGGCCACGGCCAAACCCGGACGCTGTCGGAGACAGGGCCCTGGGATAATCACAGACCCCTCCAGGTTTCCTAATCTGGCCATGCTTCCCGGGCAGGAGGGCGGCAGCAGATGCTTGGATATTCTGTTCAACTCCACTGTGACATGAGACCACCCCCCTCAGGCCTCCACAGATGGGCAGAGCTTTATCTTTTGCATGCGAGGCGGCTGTCAGGTGCTGTAATGGAGCGACAGGCTGGAACATTTAATCAGCTTGAGAATTAGGCGGGACCGCACTAGTTTTTACCTACAGCTTCAGATGCAAACAAAAGGAGAGGAGGAGGATAGCTCCCAATGGCGCCATTTTGCAATACCTTAACAAATCATAACACAACAGCAAGAGAACATAACTGCCAATAATATGGTGCTTCTACATCTATCTACCGAGATATGAGGGAACCACTGTTGGCAGCATTGAAAAGTAGCTCTATAAAAGGCTTCCAAATTCTTATAACTTATAATTGATCCTACCGCAAGAAAAATGAGTTTGCTCTCCACTCCTCCTGTGCCTGAGGAATAAAAGCAATCAGTCATTTCACAAAAAATGGAGTTGTTCCCTCCCAAAAAATGTTTATTCTCGTGAAGTCCTCCCGTCTTCATTGTGCCTGTTTTTCTATCCTAAACTTTCACTAATATCAAGACTGAACAGATCGAGCTACATAGGCTACAATAACAGCAATGAGAAGTGTGGTTTCCAGGCTTGGTGCCACGCTCCTTTATCTCCCTGACACTTATCACGTTGGTCTAAACTGACCGACACATACTGGCTCCTGCCTGTGCTGTGCCAGGCAGCAGTGGAATAGCCTTAGACGTCTACAGAAAGTGATAACCTGCCCCCGCTGGACAGACCCTGAGGCTAATCTGATCACAGGGTCTGACGTGAGATAGTTTACAATGCACCCAGTGTGACAGTGACACTGCACCTGAGCCGAACCCGAGAGTCACAACCTAAAGTTAAAAAACATATATATATATACAGTACATTGCAGACATTGCAGACATTTTTCCTGCAGACCAGGAAAAAAGTAAATACATTTGTCATTACAATGGACAATGCCAGGGATTGAATCCTCTAATACTTCAGAGTACAATAGAGAAACTGGTAGGAGGTCTCCCCTTCTCTGGGAGACATCTTTTTCAAATGACTTGGTGGCATCTCAGTGCATTTCTAGAGTGCTGCACTTTGATCAAAATCTACTGTATAAGTCGCTGAAAACAATGTAACTCATCTGAGAGAGCAGAGTGGAGTCAGGTTTGAAGAAATGCCTGATCCTACACTCTCCTGTAGCTCACCTAGGCAGAGCTATCAAGAACAGATAAGAACGTGATGTATTAGCCGAGCCTGCCGCCACCTGCGGGCACGCAGCCTCCTGTCCCAGCATTTAGGAGCCGGTGTGACTGTGTGAAACATCTGTGGCCGGCTCAGCCGCCGCGCGGCCGGACAGGGAGCTGAAACGCAGCAGCTGGCAGCTACTTACATCAACACTGATCCCCAGAAAAGCCCGGGCAGACAACAAATACGGGCAAATCCTCAGAGCAGCTTAACAAGGAAATGTTTTTCAAACTTCAAATGATAAAACAGGCACAGTTGGTGGGAACAGATTCAGCCACTGACACATTTACGGGATGCATAATAAAGAGTGCTCCGCAGCACTTGGCAGCTTGCAACATGCTTTCTCTTTGTTTCCTTACTTTTGTGATATGCGGGCAAGAAGACTTAAACAAAAACATGTTTCCAATTCCCAAGATTAAAATTTAAGTTTTTTTTTATTTTCTGTCTAAAAAGAGGCCGAGAAATGAAACACATGTTGTCAAAACCCTTCTTTTTCTTTTGCTTTTTTTCTTACAATCCTATGTAGGTTCAGTATCTTGTCTTATCAGACCCGCAGAGCCAACAATTTCAAAAATGGGTCATTGCCACTGCCAAAAACATAATCAAGTATCCCTTACTGTCCCATCTGCACACAGCCTCATTAATTATTACTTTCCCCCAGCCTCAGTTACCACACTCCAAATTACCATTCAGCAGCACAGTGATGATTAACAATACGTTTTGGGCAAATCGCTATGTAAATGAAGCAAACTTTGTAAGCAATTTATCCGCTGTGTATCTGCACACACAACTCAATCAGTGTGGAAGGATGTTTTGTTTTCACTTGTTTGGTGTAAAATGGTAGAAATCCCAGTCAGTAATCGCCTGATAAAAGTGTGATCAAACGAAGAAAGTTTTGTCCCTCCGCTCCCTCCGACATATGTTTCCTTATGCTCAAAACATGCAACAAAACTGAATCTCACATTCACAGTATCTCATGTAAGCATATTGTATAGCCTGAAGCCTTAAATGCAGTTCCACCTTCATAAAAAAAGCCTACAACAGATGTGTTTGGACTATATCAAATCCAGTATTGGTAAATCCACTTTTGCTTGTTTCTATATACCAAACAGAAACTTTAACGAGTCCAGGGGTAATTTTCTTTATCATCACCATTCAAGAACAGAGGTCTTTTCCAACCAACCCTGTGAATAGCACTGTAGTCCTAAAGCCAGAAGATTGACAGTTAGATTCAGTGCACGTTTTCTCTATACTCCAGTGAATGTGGCGTGGTTGCACTCCAACCAATGACCTGTCCATGGTGTATTCCTTGTCTTTGTCCTGCGCCCTGGAGTAATGGATCTTTTTATCATTATGGTCAAGGGATTCAACTGGTTGTTAAAGTAACATGACACATGGAGAGCAATCATTTATTATGTACATGAATACCCAATGGAAACCAGCAAATCATATTAAGATATTCAATAGCTTTCAGGAAGTGGACTTCAGTCATCCAGCTTTCAGTTATCTTACCGGTTTTCTACCCAGGATGAGCAACCAGAGTACCTGGAGAAAACCCATGTAGATGTGGAGAAACAGACAAATAACCTGTCATCCACCTTGCCTGTTTTCTGTACTTATCACCAAGGCATTTATGACCCCAGCACATGCAGCAGTTACATAAAACAAGATGCTGTGGATGTAACTGGAGGGTAATCTGAGACTGAGTCAGTTTGATTTCAGTATCGGGAACAAGAGTCTTAATTCCTTTTAGTAGCAGCAGGAGCTGGAGAAGGAGGGCCAGACAACGAATATGACGACGGCGGCTTTGTCATTCCAGATAAAAGTACAGCACAGCATTTTCCATTATTGTGACCCCGGGCATGACAACATGCTTCACAGAATGATGACTGAACATTATATTGGACAGAAAGCAGCCACCGTTCATCAACATCAAATCTTTGTGAGGATGCAAAGTCAGAGACATATGTGACAGAGTTTAAATTACTTATGTTCATTGGCTTAGGGTGGGTCTGGAGGAAACAGGTGGCAAAGGAATTTTCATGACAAATGGGTAGCATCAAACCTTCAATTCTACATCATGTTTTGATGATTTCAATAGATGGATTTGTTGCTTTGCTCCCTCATCTGTGGAAAATATACCCTTGAATGACGCTCCAACCCAGCTGTGAAGGGTGTCCTTGTGCAGTATTCACAGGGCTTCAAAAATGCTTGTTCTTGAAAGCACATTTCTGCGTTTGCTCTAGGCCTCCAGTGACTCCATTTTAAGACAGTGGGATCACAGCGTTGAACTCCAGACGGCACATGAAGTCATGGGCAGGTCAGGGGTGGTGTCTGCATCTGTGATCGTGTCCTGATGTGACTCAAACGTCCATGCAGATGAATCCTGCTCCCAATTTGACCAATGAATGTAAGGACAGGCAAGGCGTCACCGCTCCGCTGCACTCGATCCACAGGGCTCCCACTCACATGCAAATAATGATAAAGACTCTGAGGGCAAGCTGTGAGGAAGATTGCTCTCCCTCAAGCCCACGTCTTCAGTGCTGTTTCCCCAGCGTGGCTCCCACCGCTGAGGCTTTCCTTCAGGCACCATCTTTCTTCGAGGGTGTGCTTTTACAGGCCAAATGGAGATTGATCCTGCACCGTGCCAAATTGAAAAGGCATGTTGGGAAACACTGCGATATGCCCCCGAACAGGGCCCATCCAACGTGCTACAGAATCCAATCAATAATGATGGGTTTTAGGAAAATGGCGACTGGCAGGACGTGTGGGACGGGAGAGACAGCGGGAGAGAAGAGAAGACAGAAACCAGCAATCGCTTTCCCCCTCCAGCATTAAGTTGTCCTCCTCGTCTCCACTGAATGGGTACGTTGTCACAGAGGAACTAATTAAGACGGCAACGTTGCGGCTCTGCTGCTGTTCAGCATCTGTCACATTTGTGAGAGCCGCTGGAAGGCAGCAAATTGGCAGACAAATCCACGCTCCTCAGCATGGCGCCCACCTCAGCTCACCTACGGACCCGTGGAAGACGGCTCATCTCGTCTTCAGTTGCGGGCCCGTTGCCTCACTTTCAGAGCGCAGTCGCAGGAAGCGAGCGGACTGGCAGAGGAGCCGAGGAGGCGCACGTCTTCCAGACGCCTTCGTTTTAACTCCATGTGACATTATGGCGTTGATCTGTTTGATCGCAGCTGCCTGGAAGTGACAACTTCATCCCCATGCACACACCGCGTCGTAATGCAAAATATCACCTTTGTCTCTTTGCCCAATCTGGCGAGCATCCGTGCAAACTTCGGGGATTTGTTGGACCCGCAGTTATTAGCTCATTAAAACACAGACGTGATGTTGCAGCGTGGAGACAAGTCGTTTCCCGTGTGACTGTGGATGTGGAGCAGTCGTTAACAGAGACGATGTGACAGACTTTTCCGCCCGTGATTGCCCACCTTCATAATGTGACCGCAGGTATCTGAGGGGGTGGGATTAGCAGCTGCATCTTGTTTGATCTCAGGCAGAATATGCAGAGGCTGTCAACCACAGATAAAAGCTAAAAGAGGCGTAAATAAAAGAGATTGAAGATTCAACCATCTGACAGCAACTGTTGCCATGCTGACAGCATGTTTGGCTCATCACAAAACTTGAGTAGACTGGATTTAGTTTTCTCTTCCTGCCCCCTTTAACATTCACTTATCTTCAGAACCCAGAAGGCCAGTGGGAATATACCCTAGACAGTGACATTAGTAGATGAGATGCCTGGAAAGATGAGTGACATGAGAAACATGACCTGTCTAACAGTTATATGGCCACCTCCTTATCACCTCTGACACCTGTAACAATGAATCAGATCCCATAACTCAACCTCAAATGAGCTAATGATTATGCTCTTGGCATTGGTGAGACACAAGCCCTAACTCTGATTAATTGCTTTTGCCCAAGGAGCCTACTTTTTCCACAGCGAATCTTTCTCACATTTCACTATCGGGACATAATCACATCTTTCACATAATATGAAAAGCTTCAACATGATGTTTTTTTTCCACATTCTTCCACCTGTTTTTGCATATCTACCCTCCTATTCTTTCTCAGGACAGGGCCCTAGCCTGGAAATGTTCTTGAGCACTGTACCTGCATGTTGCTGGCATCCTCCCATGTTTCAAACCAACACATCATTTGTTTGATGCAAAGGTCCACAGATACAAATGAGTGTCCCTGGGAAGCAGCCATGATTACAAAGAAACATAAACTCTGTTATGTCGTGCCCTGAGATTCTGCACTAGACCATGTAGTTACGTATGGTCACCTGCCATATCGAATGAGATCAGAGCAAGAGGCATCTTTTTTCCTTTTTCATCTGGATGGTTTGACATTGAAAGTGAGGTCAGATTCTTGGCGCCGTCTACAGTGTCGGATTTGTTTTGCCTTCAAGCAGGTCAGGTTTGCTGAGAATGCTCTTTTTTACCGTGACACCCTGTTTACTAACACGCTTCAGAGAGATATACAGCTCCACTGGAGTTTCTGTAAAAGTGTAAAACGGCATCAACAGAGTCACAGCACATAAATTTATGTTCAGCACGAGCCAATTACTGGAGAGGCTGAAAAACATCTCGCTTTACACAGAAAGTCCTTTATGTTTGGAACGAGTTGCGTTATTGCTTGTTACTCTTAATGATGCAAGACTTTCTGTGTGTGTGTGTGTGTTTTTTTTGTTTGTGTGCTGGTCTGTGGCGTATCTTGAGTCCCCCAGACCCTAACACGTCTAACAAGCTCACTTTCACCTACAGGGGTTCGGACTGGCTGCTTGCTGTTTTTGCTGTCACAGAGGAAAGCACAAGTGGGAAGGAGGGGAGAGGAGGAGGTGTCATCAAGTAACCGGAGATGAGGTGAAATGCTGGCTGCTGCCATGTTAGCAGACTGTGTACCCTGAGACCAGAGCTGAAGACACTAAACCTGCTCACAGCACCGAAACCATCCATTACCCTGACTGTTGCAGATGGTGTCATAGCTGTCATACCACATCTCGTTCCTGTTGCTGCTGACTTTGATTTTGTTGATGTCGCTGCTGTTGTCACTGCGACTGTCGTGTTGTTTTTGTTGTCAGTACCAGTTGCCGCTGTTGCTGTCCCCCCTCTCCTCTCTCTCTCTCTCTCTCTGAGATGTTGCTGTTGTTATTTTTGCTGCATCTGTCGTGAATTTTGTTGTCGCTTCCGTCGGTGTTGCTGATGTTGTCACTGTTCCACTCTCCTTTCTGTCCGGCACGGTCAGCCCATCCAGTAATTTTACAGACAGTGATGATAAGATTAACAATATCAAGACGCAATATTCTTGGAACTACATTCAGTACTATACGGGACGTATTTTTTAAAAACTTACCGAAAAGCAAATGTTAATTCAGACATTTTTCCTACACAATGAATTCTTCATATCAGTGATTACCATCCTACCATGTGGACACTGAGGCAAGACCTCCATGGAGAGCCTGAAACACCTCAGCTGAAGGAGGAGCAGTGGCCCTACTTTGAGCCTCTCCTGGATGTGAGAGCTCCATACCTTACCTATCAAGCTATCTCATTCTTGTTTTAATAAACCAGAAATTATCACAATAGATTAGGGTTTGAACTTAAGGTGTGTTTCAAAATCTCCCTAGAAAACCCCAAAAAATCCAATAACACCATGGGAAAGTTGATTCTCGCAGGAGAATGATGGGATTGCGAGACTAGACTTTACAAGAATCACGGGTCGTAAGCGCCATTAAAAGCCCCTTCAACGGACACACCTGCAAGTAGCAGTTGTACGAAACTTTGGAAATATCTTTATCTTGCAAAAAATAGGAAACAACTGAGAACGGAACGGTCAACTGAGTGTGAAGTGCATAGTGTGCTTTAAAGTCCCTTCAACTGTGAAAATCAAATATGCCTCCCAGGTGAAGCCATTGCAGTTAGTGTGTGTGTGTGTGTGTGTGTGTGTGTGTGTGTGTGTGTGTGTGTGTGTGTGTTTGGGGTTGGGGTGGGGGGCTGGGGTGGGGGCAGGTGCACCCTGGCGTGTCTCTGGAGCGTGTTCCTGACAGTGACACGATGAGTCCACTGGGGGGGCACTGGAGCAGCACTGTAACTGATCCCAGCTGCCACCGTGGGGGCAACCGAGTAGCTATTCCCGTCCCCCCTTCCTCCCACTCAAAACCACCCCCCACCCCAGTGGCTTGGTCACATGTCCTCGGGGGAGCGCACAGATTGGGGAGCGCGTCGGGCGGGCGGAGAGGAGCGCACACGTTTGCGCACAGACGCGACCAGCGCCAAAAACATCCCGAGCAGCACGCGTTTAACCGTCCAGCAGCTGGTCGGCTCTGTTGTGCGGGGCGTTGTAGTGTGCGTGCGTCTGTGATCACAACGCGTGAGTGTGTGTGTGACCTGCCAGTCCCCCACTCCTCAGTCCAAACTTCAGCATCCTGGTTGCGAGCGTCACAGTGTTGCCACAAGTCGACGGAGCTGTCACGGAGGAGCAAGGTAGGCTGCGCTTTCTTTAGGCTTCCCTTCCTCTTCTTCTTTCCATATAGAGATATAGAGAACACCGTACTGTAAATACACTGATAAAAATACTCCTGATCAGAGGCTGTCGGTGTGGGATAAACCCGATCAACTGTATAGGAGCACTTGAGCTCAGGACTTGGAGAAATACGAGAGAGAGAGAGAGTGAGTGAGAGAGAGTAAAGGTGCCTGGTCCAGCGTGTTCTATGTGTGGAGCGTCAGCATTACATCATGGACTTAATATTTATGCTTTTATCCTTATTTTAAAAGGGACCCGAAGGAAACATGTAGTGAGACCGTGCTGAAACTGTAGTGTGACGGTGACAGCTTCGCTTACGCGTCGTCTCCATGACATTGCCAGCTGAAGGCGGATTTTTACTTGTGTTTTCCTCATCTCCTCCAGCAGTGTGTTACTACTATACAGTGTGGATCATAGATGACTCCCAACCACGCCCCTGATGCCAGGCAGAGCAACAGGAAAACACGTTTTGAATGCTGCATTGTTTATTACTGCGTGGTGTATAATGTGGAATACAACTGGCACCGATATGGTTAGAGTGGGGCGCTTCAGCATAAACTCACCAACAATGGTAACAGGATCTCTGTGCAGTTCCCATAGGGATGTCACATCATGTCCTGGCTCTGGCAGTGTGGGTGTGCGTGTCTGCATGTATGCATGTTTGTGTGTGTGTGTGTGCGTGCATGTGTTTGTTATATGGAAAGTGCTGCAGGTGACAGTGGAGCAGCGGAGGCACTCCGGCTGTGGAGTGTAAAATGTCAGCTCCACATCAATAATGCAGGCAACCAAAACAAAGGGGAGAAAAGAAAGTGGGGGTCCAGTTTTGGCCCAAGCCTGCCCCTCTCTCCACATGCACTCTTCTGTGCTGTTGAATAATGAATACAAATAACTGCTACGATAAATTACTGCACACCTAAGTGATTACATTCTAATCATAACTCAGCAGCAATACTTGTTCCAGTACCAAATATGTGCTGGAACAAAGTTTGATACTCCATCAGATTCAAACTGAAACCACCTCTGATGCACTCAGACGGCTGTGGCGGCTCTTCCATCTTTATACGAAATGATTTATTTGCCCACTCTTCCTCCTCCTCCTCCCCCCCCCCCCCCCCCCCCCCCCCCACTCTCTCTCCCTCTCTCCTCCCTGTCTCTTGTTAATCCACGATCACTGTGGTTAATGAGACAGGTCTGAGCGCACGGGGGCCCGACCCTCTTGAAGACGGAGCTGCTCGTCGGGTGAATGCAGCTGACACGCTCGTTCATCATACATCTACAGGGTGCTGCCTGTGCGCAGTCCAACCCTATCTCTGTCGTCTCCGTCCCTCTCTGTCTTTTGTCTCACTTCCCAGATGCACCCTCCGATGATAATTATTGAGGCATTATAATGACATGAGCGGTGGCTCTTCCCCCGGAGAAGATGGGGCCTCCTGGAAGACTAGCTGAGGCAGAGGGGCTGGCTCTCTGTTCACGGTGCTGTGGCAAGGATTTCCAGGAATAGATATAAACACCCAGTGTACAGTGGCACTGAGCTATACACCTGCTCAATGCTCTGCCGCCTAGAGCAAGTGTTTACCAGCAGATTGTGGAATCGCAGCCTCTGCAAACAAAAAACAGGCTGAGCAAGTGTTTTTAAAAGGGGAGCTTGAACAAAAAAAAAAAACACTTTTACCTCGGCTTTGTTGAATAGCATCAGTCTAGACGTACGACAGGACCAAACCCATTGTGTCCTCTCTTATATATTGATTCTGGATATTGAAATGTCAGGTAAATCTGAACAGAGACAGGTTGTCGCATAAGGTACGAGGGTTTGTATGTACCCGCCTCCATTCAAGCATGCAAATCGATGAAGGCACTGGACTGCAAGGCAGTAGTTTGGTGAAGTTTCTGGTGAAATGTCAGTGTACAGTATGCACTCCTCCTTCCTTAGTATCTGATTCCTCCTCTTATTCTGGCTCAGGCATATTATGTTGGATGTGTATGTGCTGCATAGCCGTGTCACTCCATTTATGACCATGGTCTATTGATTAGCAAATCACATGGTGAGGCAAGGCAGCCAGTTGGTGTTTTGTAATCTACATAGATTTTTAAAAAACTGGGCTTGTAGAAATGCATCTATGGCAACACCAGAGAACAAGGACAAATGTGACTTTTGACCATTCTAAGTCACCTTTAAAGAATAAAAACTGAGCAGTCCGCTTTGGGGCAGTTTTCTGTGTTTCTATTGCAACCACAAAACTAAAACTAACTCTTGCAACCACAAAACAACTTAAGTGTTGTTCGGATTGTGCCCAAAAAGCACTGCTGGCCACAGTGAGGAGGGGAGAGCCACAGTGCAATTTCAAAATGGTTATAGCTGACCCACATATAGTAAAACTTAACACCCATGCATAATTACTGCTAATAAGCTTGGTCATTACATTACACTGTCCCCTTTTTCTGCCTTTTAGATTTCCTCTGTGAGATCATTAACTCTCAGAGGGAAACAGGGAATATCTTGTAGTCTAACAATGACTGTCTCCAACACCATTAAACCTTAAAACGCCAAATTGTTTCTTTTGTTCAGAAAGGTTCTCTGTTTATGATGTATGTATTGATGACTTTGTTCCCCCCACAAATCAGTTACCCAGAAAGTAGGGCTGTTTTTATTCTGGGCTGTCAGTCAACAGCTGATATGAGTTTGTGTGTGAATGAGGCGTCTCTCCAAGAGTCTGCCTCTTGGATTTCACACAGAGCTTCTTGGAACAGCGGGGGCCTTGGCATGTTGATAGAGCTTTGCTTGAAGTTGTGTGAAGGATAAAGCTCCAGCTTCTCGTGTTGTAAAGATACACCGCTGAGAAACATAGAACTCTGATGCGGTGATCCACTTGTGTTTGGTCAGATATTTTTATGACAGACCCACTTTGGAACTGTTCAGCGACATATTGGCAGTTTATAGAAGCTTAAAATAGATAAAATCCTAGTTTCCCTAGCACCAATATACACATATATGAAAACCCAGTTTGTTCCTGCAGGAACACTGTGGAAAAGCATCCCCTGAATTTTTCAGGAGCACCTCTTGTTCCACCCCTAAATCCACCTCTCCACATCAGATTACTTAGGCATAACACCAGAAAAGTAAAGGTTTACTTTCTGTGTGTCTCCTCTCACTGTTTTATTTAGTCAAGGACAAACACAAGGCTCCAAACTGGTTTGAAGTAAACAAGGAGGGAATATTATCAAAGTACAAATAAAAAGGCTGGGAGACTGGGGAGAGGAACATTTGGTCAGGTTCAGTGATTAAATGCATCAATTTGACCTATTGATTAGGACTCCCACCACAATATGTCGCATATGTTATGCTAAAAATGTCTCCCTCATCACCTTCTTTCAATTCATCCTTCAGTTAAATTCGATTAAACCATATGTAATTACTTCACCTGCTGCAACATTAATATTTCACCAGTTTAGATTTTTAATTCACCAAGGTTTGGAGACCAATCATTACAGTATTTCAATCCACAACATCATTAACAAAGCTTCCAGCCTTCACTCTGCTGGTGCAGTTAAGAAAGGTCATGTGATGGCATTGTGAATGACTCCGTTGGAGCAAATGGCAATATTCACAGATATAGCTAGTTGATGGCACAGTATTGCTATCACTGCAAGTCTTGTAGTCCAAGACTAGCATTGGAAGCCAAGCATTAATGCAATTTTACATTTGAAAGGTTACCATTGAAAAATGGCTAACAATGAAATATGGAGCATGTGGTGAGAGAATAAAGCCTACTAAAACATGTCAGGTCACATGCAAAGTTTGGCTACTACATTAAACCGTAGCTTTCCAGAAGGTTCTGCTCAGCATTGCCTCCAAAGCTGTCAACCTGTAGAGCTAGCAGGTTCAGCTAACTGAAACTACTAGGCTACATTTTGGAAATTAGAATGGGACAATAATATGGGAACTAAAATCTGTGAGAGGCATGTATAGTCCGTCTCTGTAAACACACTGTGGTTGTGCTTCATTGCCCCCTGCTGGCAATTGGCCCTCACACACACATGTACTTTTTCTTGCATAGGCAAGTCATAGTGTCTTAATATGCTATTATTAATATGCTATTCTCATAAACCAATGTTCAACCGCAGGCTTAGATTTGCATTCCACAAAAGCTGCTGAGCCACCTGGAGCTATCTCCCCTGAAATGATAAAATAAGGTTCTCTTTGGTGACCTATTTTGAAGTCAGCCAGCGCGAGGCGTCAAGCATGCACAATATATAAACACCCAGAGCCCAGTCGTTTCTTGTTTTGACGGAACAAAAGATGCATTTTAGGCGCCTTCCCGCACAGCCACCATTTATCCCCAGCCAGCTGTTCTTATAGAAGTGTCTGCCAAGCGCATTCATGCCTGTTTGCATCTGTGGATCCCACTCTTGTGTTTGTGTGTGTGTGTGTGTGTGTGTGTGTGTGTGTGTAGATGCGTTTCTTATCCAAAAGATTGAAATTATAGCAGTGTGACAGAATAACCCCGGGGTGGATTCGATGCCACCGACACCAGATTGAACGGCTCTATGCGCATGTGTGCCAGACCCATCACAGCCTCCACTCGGCAGCGCCGTCGTTCGCCTTGCCACTCATCGGGGGTTTGATACTCAGTTATGAGGGTCCTCTCGATCAAGCTGCGCCGGGTAGCTCCTGGATCAGCCCCGCTGATTGATGAGCAGGCATCTTAGCTGAGTAGGCCCACAGTTTGCCCGTGAAGGAGGAGGTAAACAAGGCAGATGAGAGAAGAGCTCTCTGAAACGTCAGGCAGATATTGCGTTTCACAAAGGCCAACATGAGGACCTCAAGTACCTTTTGTCTACATAACTAACATATTGACTTTGCTGTCAAAAAGACTACTATTCAAGAGGATGATGTCAAAGAACTGGGTTTCAAGTTTGGGCAGCGTAGTGGTTCGAAGTGTCTTTCTGTGTGGAGCCTATATGTTCCCTTTTCAGAAGTTTGCTACAACTCCCCATAATATCAAACTTCACTTTTGTTGTTTGTCAGGTTATTGTTTCAGCATATGAGCTGCCTGTAATCACAAGAATTCTTCTCTAATATGATCCAATGAAAGCGTTTGGTTGTGCTTACAGCACGTACAGTTAGTCCACAATAAAAAGGCCTCTGGTATTAAATGTGTCCCTTTGAATTGCCCGCATATGACACTGTCATCCCACTGCCTTTTAGTGTGTTGCTGCGACAAACTGTCAAGCTGTCATATCCAGCTGAGTCCGGAGGAGTGCAGGTCTCACTGTATTGTTGCGCTGGCAAATAAGCAGCGGGGAGACTGCGCGGCGGGGAGGGCGAGACGGGCAGCCGAGCTGGAGTTTCTGCAGCGTGGCTGATGAGATTGTTGGGCAGGTATTTGGATGAGGCCTGCTGGGCATCCTCCATGCTCGAATCTGGAACGAGCTGTCACTCAGATTAGCGCTATGAGCCACTTGTGGGTAGAAGAGCAGTCCTGGAGGTGGTAGTGGTGGTGGCGGTGGTGGTGGTGGTGGGGGGGGTTGTTTGGGGGCACGGCCGTTAGAAAGGTCGGTAAATCCCCAATTCTGAGCTTGCATGCACACACACATAGACACACAACCCCCACTGAGGAATGAAGGGGCAGATCAGGCCGGGTCATGGGAGGCTCTTTTCAAACGGATTCCTCCTTGAGGAGCCTGCTGCCTCCTCCGTGCCCTTCATGCACATGTGCATGCGTTTACCCTCGACTGCACACACACACACACACACACACACACACACACACAGACACAGTCACTCACTCACACAGACACACTCAGACATCCCATCCCCTCCTCCAAAGAGGGACAGCAAAAACACTGACAAATGGTTGGCTGTCCAGTTGACATGGATCATTGGTTCCAACTGCAGTTGCCGTTTGCTATACTGTCTCAAAGCATCCATAGGAAATGCATTAAGGGTAATATGAGCTGTTGTCGGTTTTTCCATATTTCATCTCGACAATTATAATCTGAATGGATTCACTGATGAGTCAGTCAATCTCTGAATTGCGGCTCCAGAATTAATGAATTCCAAATGCTCTTTTAAGACGTCAACAGCTAAACCCATGCCTGTGCTTCAGACAGTACTTTGTCCAAAGATATTTGTGCATCCATCATCTTTTTGTATAAATATGTATATATATGTACAAATACGTGTTTTATCTGATTCCTATAATGTGTTTTGCTTGTTTTATTCTTCAAAACCTATAGAAGCACCTTAAGAAGTTCTCTACACATTCATCATTATCAGCTGCATTATTACCAATATGTAACCAATATGTTCAAATTGGTTTGCATCTAGCGTATGCTGAGAATAGCTTCCCTGTGTACGACAAATTTGCTTCACGTGTCATATGTGAATTTTTTCGTATTTGATTATCTCGACGTGGTATGTTAAATGTATTAATGGCGCCTTTTCTTATCATACTGGTTCCTATTGCGCCGCGTTCTCCGAATGAATCGAGGGGCACGAAAGCCCGACCCCACGACATTATCACTTGTTAGTCCGCGAGAGTTATTTTTCTGGAGGCAGATTGGATGGCTGAGGCCGCGTCCTGCATTTTGAAGTATGCAGCCATGCTTAATATGATAAATCATGTCAAATCAGATATGTGTTTCCCAAGCAACAGAAAAAAAACATCCATCCATTCTCACCATCCATACTCTGTGTCCTTTAGCCGCGCATTAAAGGAATGAAAAGGCTTCATTCCCAGATGCTTCTCCACCTGATGATTGCTCGATTTTACTCTGTGATTATGCAGCTTATCCGCTCCTGAGAAATGCCAGGGTTTTTACTGCTGAATTACAGCTTTAGATTTTTACGTTTCAGAGTGAGATTTAGGCCTTTTGCTCCATCAGACGTCGCACGTCTGACAGTCTTCCCATGCAGCCTGCTTTGGATTAATCATAATCCAATTGTTTACACCCTGAGTCACTTAAGCCCGTCTTCTGTTCAAGTTGAATTTGTTTGTGGAACCATCAACACACAATAACACTGTAATAAATAATAATAGTAATTGTTTTTAACGCTCTTCATATGAAGTGTCCTCTGTGAGCGGTACTCCCCTCTCTTGCTGCACAGCGATGTACTAGGAACGGATAGTCACATACTGTATGAGTGGCTTTCTGCCGGGGGTGCAGTGGTCAGAGTGGGAGCAGAATGGAAGATGACAGCGACCTCCGGTTGTCCTCTGCAGCCACTTGTTCCGTCACAGCAGGGGTGGAGGCAGCGCCACCAAGAGATCTTCTTTCCTTAATTCACTGTGATGAATTACCCATAACCTCTCGCTGTCTGGCTGACCTCTGCTGCCAAACTGCTATGTAAGGATTTCCACATCCATGCATGAGCACAGTCAATTCCCATCTCTGCTCCGCGCTCCCCTCCCCCTCAGTAGTCCCATGTTCCCCTCTGCATTCCCAGCTCATTGTGTACCTCTCTTTCAGATTCATTCGACACACACGTACACCCTCTCTCTCTCTCTCTCTCTCCCTCTCTCTCTCACATGCACACAAACATGATCTAAATCTTTCCTTTGTAGTTTCTAATCATCTCCCCAGCAGCCCCCATCCGTGCTCGGCGCGCCGCTGCCAGTCTCCAGCCAGATTATCTGTTCCGCCCGTCCTCTGCCGCGTCCAGAGCAAAGCTAATTGTCGGGTTCGCAGAGAGAGGAGACAGTTTGTCGGGGCGAACGGCGCTAAACGAGAAGGTCGTGTGTGTTTTTCACAGTGCCCCACGCTAATTGCCTCACCTCCATAGTCGGCCGATTCAGCCGGGCGGAACAGCTGACCGACTAATCGTTGGTCTCGTTTAGCCGCCGCTCCCCTGAATCCCTGGAGGCGAGGGCGGCTCCCATCAATGCGTCTTGTAAACGTGCGCTCTTCGGTTTCGCAGAATAAGGGAGGCGATAAACCGGGCTTGTCAGGCGTTCTGTAATTGCGATCCGAGTTCCTCGTCTGCGTCACACGTTATCAAATGATTACACTTGTGTAATTGCGGCGGCAGGACAGTATGTGCAGAGAGTCTAATTTTACATCTCGGGCATCTTCACCGCAGTATTGGCATAGACCACTCACGCACACGTTGCGAGGACATTGTATACATGTCTCGTCATGATGCAGTAATAGTAATAATGTTAAATAGGAAAGGACCTCGTAAAGATGAACTCTGGACAGAGATACTGTCCCTGACTATCTTCACACAATGGCTGCCAAGATGAAACTGAGAGCTCTGACGGCTTTGATGCCCAGCGGCAGGATCATATGATCAAACCAGTCCCAGTAACTCCATCAAACTCAATAGGACTCAAGTGACTGCCGCAGTCAGATTATCGCTCTTTATTTTGAGAATCCTGTGACGCCCGGGTTCTACCCCCGGATGAAAACGAAGTTATGGCCGGGTGTGGAGACGGAGGAAAGGTTTCCTGTCCGGCCTTTCATATAAATCTTCGACCAGCGCGGGGGGACAACCTCTTGAGACGGCAGTATGTCGCCGAGAGGCTCCGGAGGACGCGTAGTGGACCCTGCCAGGCCTCCCCGCGGATCCCTCAGGTCAGCTGTGAGCTGTGTGTTGTACAAGCGGGCTTTGACAGCGCTCCCGCATCAAAGCCGAGGCGGCCAGAGGCCAGGGCTGCCCCGGCCTTATCTGGCCGCACCTCCAACCAGATAAAGCCCCTCACTGTTGCATCACGGGTTGGTATTTTTTTCTTTCCGCTGCTGTGCTTAAATTCCTCGACCGACGAGAGAGAGGAAGTCTATCCTCAGAAAACTAAAAGCAAACTCGCACGGCCTCAGCGTCCTGGGAAAAAGGCCGGCCGCCCTCCGCCGCACACACACACACACGCACACACACACACACACACACACACAAGCCCTCGGGGCATTCTGCAGCTGGGCCGAGGATGTGATCTAAGATTTAAAAAAAACTTTCACTCCAGCTGCGTGTTTGTGCGCGGGGCTATCATAAGGACGCCATGCGGCGGTCTGACCGCGGCAGGGTGTTGTCTCCCTTTCACATGTGCTGAAACACGAATCTATGGCGATGCTGATGGGGGCTGAATGGGTCGAGATAACGAAGCGGGGCCTTTATGTAGAGTTTTTATCTCGCCTCCGCCGCCGCCGCCTGTGTGACTTTTTAATCTCACCCTTCACGCGCCCGCCTCTGAGTGGAGAGACCCAAGTGGATTGGTTAAAGGCTGTTTTCCTTGCGATCGTCTCCGATATCCATGTGGATTTTACGCATTCCCGTTCCTCTCATTCGCTGCAGGCAACGGGATGAAAGAGCTCCCCGGACCGAGTTCCTCCGACTGCGTTTGAGATGCTTTAAGCTCAGCGGACAAAGACTTTTTTAGGGAATATTGCGTCAGCGTCTGACACGTGGGCGCCCATCAGATTGCAGCATTTCCCTGGTGTGTGATCTTAAGCTCGGTATTGCTAGCTGACACGACAGGGTCTAATGAGATCAATTCAATTGGTAACGGCCACGGTAAAAACCGAAAATATATCACCCACAGAATGCAGGATCGGTCACCCATGCAGTGATATTAACCCTGCTGTGCACTTAATAAAATGAAATGAATCAATAAATAAGGCTTTGTCCCTCTTCAGAGGTTAAAAAGATTACACACTTGTCACAGTTCTCTTTGGGGTTATTTGTTCACACAGTAATAGCTCCAAGCATCCAAAGTAAACAAAGGCTATATGCAAGCTGTTCCCTCATTGGTTGGAAATGTTACACAGTCCGTGTCGTTTAGGCAGGCAGCCATGATCAACAGTTTCTTGTCACGCCCCCCTGGCTCACATCTGAACCTGTGGGTCACGAGGATGATTATTTGCACACGGCAGAATTGTATGTGATTTTTATGTCGTGTCAGTCGCTGAGTCGATTACGCTCTCCGAATGAAACAGTGGACCCACTGTTTTGTTCAGCGGCCTGTCTCAATCGCTGTGTTCAGATTAGGGCCCAAATGAGCTGATCTTTCGGGTGAGTCACTCCGTCTCAGAGCAACTAGCATGTCTGAATACACCCTTAATATCTCTGCAACATCATCCAATCCGATTGCATTTATTAGGAATCCAATCTTGTTTTTGTTTTTTTTTCTTTTCGACTATCAGTTGTTCTGGAGCAGCATAGATAAGGAAAGCCTGGTGATTTTGATCAGTGTTCAGCTTCCACATATTAGTCAAGCAGGTATTGCAGGCACTATGGAACTCCCCTGTCGCTTGTATCAAACCATCAGCTCCTCTGCTCGGGGAGTCACTCCAGACTGACAGCATTCTAAAGAGGAGCGGACAGAGCCTCCGGCCTGGGTTTCCAGTGTCTTTTACTGAGGGATCTCGTCTGTGCCTCGTCAGGGACTGGACTACAGTGTAGCATCCAGCCCAGCTCTGCCTTGTAATTAGATCCTCACTGCTTTGAATTAAACTGAGGTCCAGAGGCGGCATGATCTGTTTGCCCCCTCACGGAGAACTGCTGGTACACTCCTCTCTGAGGCTTCATTTGACCTATTTCGCCCGTCTCTCCCCACCGGTCACACACAGTGCTTCCTCCTTGCTGAGAGCTAGATGAGAAGATGGATACTCCTTCTGACTGGATGGTAGATATGAAGCAGCAGCCTGTTATCTGGAGACTGGAGGGGGGGGGGGGGGTGATAATGCATCTCATGTGTAATCTGTGCAACAGCTTAGTTGTGAAAGTTTCACATGTATGCAGGGACTGATACTTTAGGTTACATGCTGGATTTTTTAGATGTTTTAGTCAGCATGCTGCGGTTTTCTATGAACAGTTAAAGCACAGACCTGAGGTTGGCACTCTATCAGTCTTAATGAAATAAAAAGGAAGACAAAATATCCTCAAATATCAAACAATTCTGAAGGGGAACTGGCCATCTGTCCTAGGTGAAAACCACTATAATCAGCTACGGAAGAGGATTTCGCAACAGTCACTGCCTTCGGCCATGATATCGGTCTACGTGAGTTCATTAGGGGGAAAAAACGATTAGCATACTGTGTTCACATGAAAGAGAACGGGCCCTGAAAGTGTCTGGTTCATTGTCTGTGTCAGTGAATAACACTAAAAAAGCCCACCAAGACAGGACACGCAAGGCAGTGGCTATCTCACACATAGCACAAACCGGACCAGCTTCATTCGTTAATCATATTCCTTTTTTTTGAGTTTTTGTGAACACATTTGGGTGACCTTGAAGTAGCGCGCTGCCACCGCTTTGCCACGTGACAGGCTGAGAGTAGCTCTCTGACTTGTTCTTTCAAAGAACATACCACAGCATGGATCCACAAGCTCTGCAGAGAGCCTCAGCGTTCCGCAGCTGCCGCGGAGAGGGTCTGTGGACAGACACTCGTGCGCTCTGCGGCCTGTGGAGCGCCTCGTGGCGAAATGGGATTTGCGTAATTGGTAATATTAATTAACTTGACTTGACTTATCCAAAGAGAGAAAATGAGGCCTTGACTGCGTGTTTGCGTGGTTTTATTTTGAGATGCGCGGGGACTCTCTTGGAGAGCCAAATGAGTAAGATGAATCGGGCTCGAAGCATCAAAACACGTTTCCTGTCAGCGTTTGTCTGTCTTGGAGCAGCTTACTCTTTTTCAGGAGCATTTTCACATTTCTTCTTTTAAAAGCCTCATTTAATTTTCGAGGCATGCCTCCGTATCTTGCAGTGATAACATGAAACACCCCCCGGTGTGTTCAGATGCTCATATTCTTACATTAAGGCTTCAAGAGCGAGCGTTTTATATTTACCAATCACCGCTAGCGTACTGGAGACGCCGACCTATTCTTTATCTGTAAAACTGAAGCTGCCTGCTGACAAGGGAGACACTAATAATTAATGATATTTTTTTGGAATCTCTTTCAAGGCGCTCGAGGAAACTGCACATGGCGGGGGGGAGGAAGAGCACAAAATGGGTTGGGGCTTGCAGTAAAAAAAAACATAGATTCGGCCAGAGAGTCAGATGTGAGCTTGAGCTCGAGATATCATTGGATGCTTTATTCCACTCAAGACAATCTCCATGACCCATTTTGAGTTCCAGTTGAAGAGACACCAGTATGAAGAAAGAGCCTCTGAGGAAGGAATTGCGGGAGATGTTATCGCGGGAGAGGATGTCATGATCTAATGGACACAAGTCAAACATCCCACTCAAAAGAAAGAGCTGGTAGTTTAAAAGACCAGAGACTCGAATCTATAGGGCATGAGGATGACACAGGATGTGACTGCATTCACAACAAATCCTAATGTGGTCATGGCCTGGGCAGTCCCAGCTTCTTAGGAGATGGGGGGGTGTCAGGCCATCCAAGGTACAGCTAGCACTGGGTGGGCTGATTGGCCTCAGCATGTGAGCCGCGTTGGCCAGTCAGCCCACCATAAAACCAGTGTGCTGTGCCTGCAAAAGGAACCCACAGACAGGGGCCTGAAAGAGTTCGTGGGGCTGGTTGCCTGGGCCAGGATGTCGCAATGAAGCGCTGGAAAGTGAGCTGCTGTGTCCATGTGGCGGTGTCGTGACGCTGGAGACCCGCAGGGCAGCAGAGGGTCTGCCACACCTGCCATTAACATTGACAGATCATATCTGTGGAAGACGCGAGAGCTGCTCCCTAGCACAAACATTCGCTGCATGCGGCAGGAGCGCCTCGTGCAGCTGAAAACTGTCCAGCCTTCAAAGTCATTTAAATCCTGGAGGGACCGGTGAAGTGGAGTGGAGTGGACGCTGGAGAGCGATGGAGCCCGGAGGACAGCGAGGAGATGAAACAGATGGAGGCAGAATCCGACGCAGAGGAGATGACGCTGACGGGAAGATTTGAGGAGGGTGAGGTGCCCAGTGGGTGACCCCCATAAGCCCAGTGCCCCTTGGCAGCAATTACACAGTCCACACACGCATGCACGCACGCACACACACGCAAAGCTGTGCTCTTTGCACTTGTTAGCAGGGGCCTGTTTCGTAATGGATTTCGCAGGACGTGGCTCCTGCCAGCCGGGACTATATTGGATTTCAGCAACGACATCTCCCGTGGCAGCGTTATTCAACACCGCAGTGGAACAGAGCGCAGCGAGGCCACTTCGCGCACTGCGTTTCAGGTGGCACGCACAGGACGCCACTGCAGCAGCACCATCCATCCAGCCTGCCACAGGCATGCGTGGGCATGCATGCGCACAGGGGGAGGGGCGCGGGGAGGGGGTGGGGGGTGGGTGGGTGGGGGGGGGGTGATGCTCTGAAATGAGGCTCGATGGGAATTTTCCAGTCATTGTGGGGAAAAAACGTTTTCGTGATTAGGGATATCCAACGTTATTACAACATCCATTGTGTCCGAATGTAATTGGAAATGAATGCCTCGTGGTCCCCGTTGCAGCTTCTCTCGCTCTTGTGATGTTTTAATTAGGGGGGGGGGGGATTTTAATTTGCTTCTGCATACGTGGGAAGTTCATTCTTTTGGATTGGCAATGACTGGAGCACACAGGAAAAGATGAAAAGTGTATTCAGGAACAACTTGTATTCCAATAGATATTCGAACAATGACAATACAATGAAGAAAGTTTGCCACTATATATGTGTATATATACACTATATATACTAATATATACTAAAACTCATATATATATATATATTAGCTCCATTTGTACATCTTGTAAGTCCTTGCTGCTCTTAACGGCAATAATTGTATCTTTCATGAATTATTCAGTGATATGATGTGATTACATTACATTTTATTGCGTTTGTTGGGATTCCGTTGAAGGCAGACGTCTTATAAAAACCGACAACAGTGCAGACAACTGATAAGGGATCAGCGTAATCATCATCATTACACACAGATCAAAAGACAAGACGTAGTTGCAGTCGTAACGTGTCAGATTAGTGTTTGCTAAGTACATTAGCCATTTTTCTGATACCTTACGGATTCATTAATCATGCGTGCTGATACGTAACTGCTCTTTCGTCTGCCCCTTTGATTCCGTTTTCATTTTCATCTCGTTCATGTTGAGTACACATTGGCGTCACGCTGCGCGTTGTGTGATCCTGCGTCGTCTGCCTTTGAGCCGGGCAGGGAGCAGGGAAATCTGACATGACAGCGAGGGCTTCTTAAAGGAAATGGCTGCCGTCTGAACCACAGCACAACGCAGTCTGTGGCGTGCCGCATGCCACCTCTTTACATCAGAAACGTTCTGTGGCGTAATCACAGCTGGAATCTCATGCATGTGTGTGTTTTTCCTCGAGACACTAGATGGCACTATGGATATGTAATCCCTGGGAAATCTGGGTCTCTCTCGCTCTCGCTCTCGCTCTCGCTCTCGCTCTCTCTCTCGTTCCTTTTCTCCCTCTCGCGCACACACGCGCACCACTCGCTCGCACTCTCATCATCACAATGATTTTGTTTAGTCATGAAGAAAGAGGACAATTAGAAAGCATTTTCATGTGTTTTATGGAGGGAAATTAGAATCTGAAACCATCTGCCTGTGTTTGTGACTCTGTGTGTGTGTGTGTGCGTGTGTGCGTGTGTGCGTGTGTGTGCATAGTCATGTATATTTTCGGTTCTCAGCTGGCACTGCGCCCCAGTGTTGCCAGTTCATCTCTGTGAAGTCGTCGTACATTCCATGAAATATTCATTCGCCGGGAAGCCGCCGCTCTTGTGTTCAATGTGTGCCTTGCACGCTACAAACAAGAGGCTTGGAAATTTCGCAAATCGGTGCTTTTCCTTTGTGTTATAGCGTATTACCGATGGGAAGACGGTGTGTACATGGTTTCGCGTGCATGTTTGCGTGTGACCTGGTGGGTCTTGGGTTTTGTGAGGAGCAGATTGCCGTACAGTGACTGGCAGCACATCATAAACATGCGTTTTGTGTCTTGCACTTAATCTGCTTCATGTTTGGGATAAGCCCTCTCGTCCACAGAGAGGATGCCCTCCCCTAGTCACCTTTTGTCTCCTCTCCTCTGCACATCTCCTTTTGTCTCTTCCTCATGCATTTCTGTTTTCTCCGTCTCTCTCCCTCACCTTCCTGCTCCCTTTTTCCATACAAATCTCACTTTCATCCCTGGTGCTGTCCTCGTCTGTTACCCCCTCTCACCTCCTCCTCTTTCTACCTCCTGACCTGGTTCTACCCTCCTCCATTCTCCCCTGTATGGTTCCCCTCACTGATAATCAGTGCAGTCTTGCAGGCCCTGCCTTGATGCAGCTGAAAGCCCTCTGAGTTGCCAGGTATTAAAAGGAAAAGGGGCCCATGCAAATTGTTAAGTGCACCAGAAATCTCATCTGATGAAATGTGCTAGAAGATGATAAATGCTCATATCTTCTGTGGATTTTCTTCGCAGGTCCTAAATAGTAACCGCTGGTTTGCAGCCTCGGCAGGTTTGATTTCAGATAGTAAATGGGATTTGATTGCACGATGATCACATCTCTGGCTGCGTACGCCAGTCAGATTTCAAAGGCTGCGAGTTTTACTTTCTGCTTGAGCAATTACAGTCTGCAGGCGGCAACAGCTGAATGGGAGCACGGGTTAAAGCCACAACAAGGGCAGTGCTGAGATGACTAACTATCCTGTTGTGTCCTCTTGTGACATGTTCTGGGACTGCACATTTTCATTCCCCCTGCACAGGAAGACCTGTGGCTCGAACTGGATTGATGAGGTATAAGTGTCGTCACCGAGAGCTGTACCACTCGAGTGTTTGTTGGCAGTGTTCCAGTGAAAAACGAAAAACACAACAAAAAAAAATTGGATTTACTGAACAGCTGCTGGTCATCATTGTGTAAAAAAAAAAAAAAAAACCTTGAATATCCAAGCATGACAAAAGGGTGAACCATTCACATTCAAAGTCAAGTCGATTTGAGTGGTTTTGACATTGACAATTGACAACAAGGCATTTCATTGTGTGAAATCATACCTTTAGCAATCCGAGCCTGGCAAGCAGTGCAACCCTCTGGTCAGGAAGTGAGTATGAGGAGAACTGTACTGCAGCGCTGCCATTATTTATCTCACAAACACAGCACGCTCCGTGTTTGCTGCCGGCGGTAAGGCAAAAGCTGCAGGCATCGCCGCTCTGGGCTGTCTGCCGCTAAATCAATCAGACTGAGATGTCTCAACAGCCACTGATGGTCCCCGGCGGAGGAGGCCATCGTCCTGGCTTCTGCTACGTGCTACCAATGGGTTGTCATCTTTCCATGTATGTGGGGACAAGATCTGCATGTACGCATGCACACGGCGAGGAACATAAGGGCGTGTACAGATATAGCCAAGGTACTGTTCATGACATAGAGTATCCAGTTCCGGACCATCCAGAATTACACAACGTACTGTAGGTGCAGTACATGCCTGTTCGTGATATTTTTGTCTTTCCCTTGGCTGCCCCCGGGAGTTTCATGTTTGCAGGGAATCTTTGGTACGCCTCTGCAGCTGAATGTGAAACTGACACAGATTTGCCTAAAAAGATGTCTTTCTGGCATCGTGGCTTCTCTGCTGTCAGGCTCACCGCTGCAACGGAGTCGATTCCTAACTGCACCTGCCGCCGACATCACGCAGGCTTCCGCGGTTAAGCAGAGATGAAATTGCAGGCATTTGTTCGACACTGCGTTCGGCCAATAATTAGTCAGACCACAAGCCCATCCATCCATTCTTTATCCATTCATTATCTCACCCGCTTTATCGCCTGTGGTGTTCAAGAGGTCTGCTGGTGCTGCTGGATTCTCCGATAGACCTTGATGTTGGGGAGAAGCCGGTGAACCTTGATAAAACCTGGAGAAAATCGGAACGGTTTCAAAAGGAGGATAATTCTACCTCAGTATCGTCCCTCTTCTTATGGTACGACGCCTGGGACTGTCCTCACCTTACTAAACTGACTTATTTAGTCGCAACGTCACACGTTTGGCCCACGGTGCGTACAGCGCTTGCACTGCTGCTTCACACTCTCAGTTTTGGCCTCTCGATTCCATTTTCTCATACAAAGCAAATCCATCAATAACAGAAGAGGCTCTGTTAGCGTTAACAAGTGCACCGTTATCAACCCCAATGTTTATCCACACTAATTAGAGCACTTCGCCATGGAGAGAGTTGTCTGCCAGTGTGTATGATACCCGTTAAGCCCACAACAAGGCCACTAGACCTGACACAACAACAACAGAGGCGCGGCTAATCCGCTCTCCACAGAAAGAAGAGAAATCAGTAATTGATTTTAGTTCAGTCGATGACGGCTCACAACGAGGAAGTTTATACCCCGATTAGGAAGGGAGCGTCTTGTTGGTGAGTGATTTATAAAGTGTGGTACAGCCGGTTGTTAGAGGAGTGCTCGGGGCGGCTGCACTTCTCAAGGTGTTTGAAAGTAAAGTAGCCAGCGCAGCGATATATTAAAGATGAGACTGTTGGGGGGGGCCTTGGAGAAAAACTATGACATGGCAACTTCTACCCTTCTAACGAGGGGTGAAAATTGCACCTCGTGTAAGGCCTCTCTAGGCGTGATTTTTTTTTAATGCCAGCACGGAGTCCAATCCCCACAGTGGAGGAGCAATGGATTAGATGTGGTGAACAGAAACTTAAAAGTGAATCTGAAAAGCGGAGAGGACTCGGCGGCAACGATGGCTGAGAACCCTTTCATCATATTCACCTTTTTTCCAGAGGGGGAGACAAATAATGCAGCGTGTTTGAGCGCTGACTCAGTTTTTGGATCTGGCCTCTTCCTCCGATGGTCAAGGACAGTCTGATCGATAGTCGCCATCATTACAAATCTCTCCCAAATCCAGCAACTAGCGCCAAGATTAGACCCTGATAGAGTGATTCTATCACTCTGGTAATTGGTCCGTTCTAGGCAAGGTAATCCCTGTTGTACTCAAATGAGCCTATACGTTTGATATCTCCTGCTTGTATGTCATTATTTTGTTGTTGCACTGCTGTCGGCTCCTAATTTCAGCTGTGACTTCCAGCTAAAGAGATTTATTCAAGTGCTGTCTCTTGCCCTGGTTAGCGCCTCTGGGACCTGTGCGTATATCCATAATTACAGTAACATAATCATGGCTCCACGGCACCCCAGGGGCGGCGTGTCACAGAAAAGCTTCCCAGGATGCCCGTGACCCGCGGAAAGCCTACCCTGCCGCACCCGCGGAGGAGCGGCGCCTCGGCGTGACGCGGGAGCCCGCCCAGGCCTCTGCAGAGACGGAGATACATCACGGCTAATGGGGAGTAATGGCCCCAACGTCTCCAACACGCGAGGCAGCAACGTCGCCGTTCTAACGGCTCTGTGGGAATAAAAACAGGCCTTTAGGGGAGATGAATGAGACCATGCTCTTATAGTCTCTCATCCATTGTGAAGCCTATACACATTTTAGTGTCTCACTTAAAGTGTTTAACTCAAAGTGGATGGATGTTTGAAGCGATTTCTAGGCACGCGCGTGCACACACAGGCACGCGCACACACACACACACTATGCGGCACTCTCTAAAAAGCGGTAGTCCTTGAATCAAATATTCATTTCCTATCCTGAAAGACTCCTTTTCAATGTCCCTCCAGGACCTGGGTCTCTGGTCTTGTCCATTTGGTTTGCTAAGACTTCTTTTGCTTAAGTCTGACACACATAGAAGCGTGTGTGAGTTCGCGTGTGTGTGTGTGTGTGTGTGTGCGTGCACACAGCAGCAGACTGGGCATTCCTGTGCACGCCATTCACCGCTTGCTTGTGCAATATGTGGGTTTGGACATGCGTGTCTGCAGTCACCACTTCAAACGGACGAGTGTTGTAGCTGTGGCCTTTTTTTTTCAAAAGAGCCTTTGATAATGGATGTAAGATCTCCTGCTCGGGCTGTTTGGCTCCTCTCCTCGCACCGCTATGAAGGACAGTCCATTTATTCATGTCCGTTCCCAGAGCCCCAGCAGCCCAGCTCCCCAGCACTCCCTCAAAGAGCACGAACAAAGGGCATATTCTGTCACAAGAGAGTGGTGGGCAGAGGAAAAGTGAGTGTGCATGTGTGTGTGAGAGTGACTATGTTGCGTATAAAATGTAGAGAATTCCATGCGTTCAGTCTGAGGGTCGCTTGACTGTTTGCATCTTTTTGTCTATCCGTGCGTGTGAATTTGTGTGTGTGTGTGTGTGTGTGTGTGTGTGTGTGCGTCATGTGTGAATGTGGCATCCACTGACTCAAGGGGAATACCCACCAGATATTATGCCACTGTTCTCTGTTAAACTTTGTTCTGCACAAAGGGCCATTTCAGGCTGGGCTCTTTAAACTTGCACATGAAAAAAGCTGTGACTGGCCGGGTAATGGCTTGCATTGTGATAGCTTTGCTTGGGGCTTTTGTGCTTGGTTCGACTCATGGGAACCAGGTATTGTGGCCGCCCAAAAGTCTTGTGTTTCCGTTGTCACTTGCAGAGCAGTGCAAAATTTCTCTTTAGGAACGGGCGGTCTAAGTTACCGCACATTGTACATTAGAGTCAGTCTCCATTCCTTCAGGTCACAAAAGTGGAAATTACTGTAACACCTTGCTCCTGACATTTCAGCTCAGTAGATATTGGGATGTAGTCCCAGGATGCCAGCGATGTTTTTAAACCCCAACAGTTGAAGCATCAAAGTACTCCCAAGCACTGCATTGCTGCCCTACAATAGCTGTCAGATTAGTATGACCAGCCTCTAAGCCTGCTTCAAATGTAATCGTGGAGCCGATGGTGGCACTGTTATCGACCAGGCTGCTGGAAGTGGTGCTACTTTGTGGCTGGCCTGAGGCCCACCGGGGGGGTCGCCTGCTGGGGGGGCAGCCTGCCACTGCCGCCAGAGAGGATGCACAAAAAGTGGTGTGAAACAACACAGAAGAAGAAGGGAAGAGAGGAGACAAGCAAACGGCTGTCTGAAGCTAGCTCGGAGCTAACCCCAGCCGAGCAGCACTCCCATCAGTACTTCTGGCCAACGTCTGCTCCCTGGAAAATAAATTGGGCTACATCAGGCTCCAGCTGACCACTCACCGACTACATCCCAGCGAGGGTGCTGAGGGACTGCACTGACCAGCTGGAAGATATCCTTATGGACATATTCAGCACCTCAGTGAGCCAGGCCATCGTCCCCACTGCCTTGAAAAAGAGCTCTGTCATTCACGACAATGGCCCAGTGGCACTGACAAAGTGCTTCAAGCCTCTGGAAAGCATCTGGAATTGCTAAGGATCCCACACATCCTTCTCATGGTCTGTTCAACCTCCTATATATATATATGTGTGTGTGTGTGTGTGCGTGTACATATATGTCGAAATCTGTACATACAGTATATATGCACACATATACACACACACAAAGTTAACATTTTTACGTTTTAATTAGCATGGTAACCACCAGTGACCGTGAGCTGCAGCACAGCATCATCTTCCTCAGCATTTTGTATCACCTGTTAACTTACTATTGCTATTATTTACCAGTCGTTTGACATTTTTAACCATAATCAGTAATTTACTCTGGGGAACAATGGAGACAGGACTCTGGACCCCACAACATCCTTCCAATCATTTATCCCATCGTCTTAGATGCTGGATCTCTAGTAGAATCAAGTTTCTTGAGGTGTACTGTATCCACTATCGCAGATAGTTCTTTTCAAAGGGAAATATTTTTTCACAATCCATATGGTTACAGCCCTAGGACACATTCACTTTACCACCTGGACCTTATGCCCAACCACCTGCCTTATTGTACTGATCTTATTGCCATGTCTTGTCCTACTGAAAATGTGTTTTCAGTGCTATTTGTTTAGCTCCACTAGGTGACATTTGATTTATATTTTGTTTGTTTGGTACCTTGGACCCACACAAAACAATGTTTCTTTTTTTCAACATACCAGGTATGTGGCAAAAATTACAGTGGCAGTTTAAGTTGAGTCTACCTCCCACTCGCAGTAATATTGAAGGAGCAATCTGGTTCATCCCACTGTGTAAAACAGAAAAAAATGAAAATAAATTGCGATGTAAATTGTACGCCCTGTCCCATACTGAAATCTGCTGTAAACAATGTGTTTCACGGTGGCTGTTTCCATTACAGCTTTCTGGAAAATAATTTCAAGTGCAATCGCTACTTGCAGGTGTTTCTGCTGGAGGTGGTTTGTGCGTGACCCGTAACTCTCATCATATCGAGACTCTTGATTCTCATAAAACCTTGTCCCACCAGACTCCTCCATTCAGGTAATAGAAAGGCATCCAGCGTGGAAACTTACTGTACCTCACTCTTGCCTGTGAACAACTAAACCTATTGAGGGCGTTCCTCACTTACTGTCCTGTTAACAATGAACCTGTTCACCAGTGGGATAGTCCAAACAGGATTGGGCCTTCACCACTTTTGATGCTCCCGTCCCAACTTGTTACAGCCGTGCTCCTGGCTACAGTAACACGGTAACACAGGTCCAGTGGAGCGCTTTGTCTTCAGCCGGACCTCGCTGTCACAGCATGAATGAAAGAATGTCAGCGCGATTCCCGCAGTCTCTGCATCATTGTTCCGTCTAGATGTGCATTTTTGTGGGTGTGCCATCAGATAGATAACTTAGACCATCTTATTTCACTGTGATGGGTGAAAGTAAACCCCACACTAAACTATTAAAAAAGTTTCTGTGCTTCAGGCATCTGTGGTCTGACCTTTATATCCCTGAATGTGGATCATGGACCCAGCTTTTTGTCCCATAGGAATCGGCCTTGACCACAATTGGCTTTAATGGCTGCCTCTGTCTATTGTTTACAGTTTTCAGCTTTACCTCCCGGAGACATTAAGGAAATATTTAACTCCTCCATTAACTCGTCTTGCAGCCCGTGGGGAGACATGTTTGTGTGGTGAACGCACTGAAAACGTATCCGTTTGATTGCTTAATTGGAAGATTGCATCCTCCAACTTTCTGCCGAACTTTCCGCCACCGCTGGAATCCCAGCTCTTCTGGGCCAGTTTCAACTGAGCGTCTGATACCACATTAAAGAAATAGGACAGTAGTTAAAAATAGCTTGTCCTGACAATTTATGCCCATTCCGAAGGCGACGTGACACTGCCACTTTCCAATTTCTCAGTCCATTTACTGAATCCCATCCTTATTTTTATTTCACTTTGGCACGCTCCTGGTTATTTGGCACCCGCTCTGTATCTGCGCCGTGGCGGAATTGAAACTCGAGCTCGCTCCGAATTTACAGAACAAATCCTAGTACCATGACTCATTACAGCTCATTTAAAAGTACAATGCTTTCCAGTGTAGCGGTGAAGTCCAGGGAGCATTCACAATTTAGATTGAATTATCCAAAGCACGGTGACGTGCATCATTGTCTGAGTGTGCAACGCATGCTCCAGCAAACACGCCGTCCGCCCGTCCGTCCGCCTGCCCGTCCCCTCTCCCTCTGTGCCAGGGATCAGGGGAAGCCTTAACAGACCCCTGTCACGTCTCCTCTCTGTCTGCATGTCTGCACCGCCTGGCCCTCCTTCCTCCATCCAGCACGCGGCTCCATGTCTCACTCTGACCCGTCACGGGCTGCGTGCCGCGGATAAAGGAGGAAAATTACACCGAAATGAGGCTGAAACATGCTCAAGCACCCTCACTCAAAGCCAGCCATCTGTAATCGTCTACTCGGCATTGTTCGAGCACTGTAAGGCCCTCTTCTCTGTCACGCCCCCTCTTCTTTCTTTGTATTCCTTTGTTTTCGCAACGCCACGCAGAGCAAATCTGAACGTGCGGCATTCTCGGCTCCGTCTCACGTGGGTCGTTTTCTTGTCGACGAATGGTCGTGGTGTTCCGGGAAAGAAGTGCAGAAAACATTTGCATCCGTCCCCCTACTACCCAGCGAGTGGCTGTAATTGGAGGGATTTTTCAAGGACTCGCGGAGCAGCATTCGTATTCATGCGTGGCGATCAAACGTAAACGATTACCCATAGGATTATGACGGCGGCAGCGCTTCCTCTCGCTGCCAGATTTGTAGGCCCGTTTTTTCAGGACGCTTTTTTTTTTTTTCTCCCCTGGCTTTGCAGGACCACAGTTTCAAACATCAAAGCCAGAGCGACAGTGGGCTTTGGCTCAGCAATGCGACGAGAGCTGATACGATTTTGCAGTTTACGGCTCATCCTCCCCTGACTCCGAAAAACTGTCCTTCTGTAATTGCCACGGCATTCACTGTCTGATTTCTAGCGATTCCAGAGGAGCTTTGTCGAGATGCACAATGCCAGTTTAAAATTGGTTTGCGTTTCTATATTCGGCACGTGGAAACACTTATTTATGGCAGCACAGCCCTCAAGTCGAAACTGGAACACCAATTATAAGAGTGTGTATGCACAAATTGGAGCAGCATTCGTTTTACTACCCGATGTTATGGTGGGGTGGCACTGTATCGGGCTTTTAATGATTGATAAAACAGCCGAAGACAAGCTGATGATGCATTATTTATCGATTCGCCTTTGTTCCGCGAGCCCGTCTCCGTTCCCTCCTCCGTGATGAGACAGTCGATGCCTCACTCTGCTCCAGCAACAAATCAATGACAGTCTGCCTGATCAAAGGGTGGGACACATCCCTAACACAACATCAGGCTACATATAAAATATTTAGATGGCGCAGAGGAAGACAGTGGAGTAGAGAACAGAGCCGGAGCGGGCGCCGCGAGGAAGCGCTGCAGAAGGAACGTCGGCGGAGAGAGATGGTGATGACTCCAAGTCAGCAACCTCCCTCCCGGTGCTGTGTTTGATGTCGGCTCGTGCATTCTGTTTAAATAAGCCTCTTTTGCACTCTGTTACGTTCCACTTTCTCTGCCCCTCCTCCCCCGCGCCTCCCTCATCCATCCAGCTCACTAATGTTAGACATCCGTCCGTCCCCTAAGTTATCCCGGCCCAAACACGACTCTCACTCTCAGTGTGGCGGCTCACCGATCTGTGCGTTCTCCTTATTTAGGTCTCGTCCTGCGCTTTTCCCCCTTTGTTTTCTCAGGAAATGCCACGCTCGCATCGGAGTTTGGGAAAAAATGATTAAGCTGTGTTGAAGTCTGGTCCCAAAAATGGAAGGCTATTAGTTCTTTTCAAATAAGAAACGTGTTAATAATGTAATAGAACCCAGTTAACGTTACTATGTTGCATTCGGGCTATGCTTTCATCTGTGATGAGGTCGTGTTCAGCACAGCTGTTTAGCCCACGCAAACAATGAGTCGTTTCAATACCAAATTTCCCTGACACCAATGCTACGCCGAGTTCTGTGAAACCTGATTCTGAGGTGAATGTCACATCTATCGCAGCCTCTCCCCTTTTTAAACACCATCAGAAGGAAGGAAACAGCAGCAGGAGGCTGTAATCACAAAGTGGAGCACACCGCAAACCTGCATCTGATTCAAAACATAATAGAGCGGTTTCGGCGGAACTGACATCATTTCTTCTGACACAGATTCAAGCTTTGAGATTTTGGAAGGTAATATATGGAAACAATCGGGCTTTGCAGCTGCGCTGCTAACAAGCTGCGAGCCGGGATTATTTTCTGACACAGCAGGGAGGAAGAGCCTGTGGCTCAGAGTTGCCGATCCAGCTGGGTTACCTGCTAAATAAAACATCGACTGACCCAGCAAGTTTATGTGCCAAACACTTGTTGAGCTGCCAGTTTAACTGTTCTGGTTCACTGAAAAAAAGGGGGGAAAAAAAGCCATGGCTGTTTCCAGAATACCACTGACCCAGTTGTCAGAGTTAACTCAGATAAGTGAGGCCTGTTGCTCCAAAATGCAATAAAGACCGAAAGTAACATTTCTGAGGAGACCACATCCTCCCACCATGACTACCAGTGTTGGGCTTGGAGTCATGAGTATGAGCTCAGTGGTTTTGAAGATTGAAGGCTGGCTGAATGAAAGATTGAGAAACCCTCTTCTTTTGAAAATCAGTTGGTATTGACAAGGAAATGTTGCAGGGAGGCACAAAGGGTCTTTGTGTCCTGGAATTTTCCAGGCACGGCACATCCAACCACAGAAGAAGACAGCGAAGGCACCGCTCGGATGTTCATGTTTATGTTACGTATACATTTATCGTTCCATGATATTATCTGCTGTATTGTGTTATTTATGCTGATTTGTATATGGAGGATTGGATCCTAAATTGCCTCTCGGCGTCTGCATCAGCTCTTTTACCAGAGCAGTCGTTTTGGATGAAGTGGATCCAGCAAACAATAATCACACAGACGCTATAAGCCTGCCATAACTGGAGCCACTGGAGTATGAGTTTTCCTTTTACTTTAGAATCTGTCTTCTGTGTGGGCTTCAAATTCTGGTATTCTAAGAATACCATCATGTTACTCATTTGTGTTCCTCTGAACAGTTAGGAGTTTCCTAGAGATCCCTGTTTGTTCAGAACCGTTAAGTGTTGAGACACTTGAAAATGTACACAATTGAGCAACATTTCTCTGAACCGATGCTTCGCTGCGAAGCTGATGAGAGGAAATCTGCTCCGCAATAATGACGCCCCGGCGAGAGTGTGAGCAGGGAGCGAGAGAACAGCTGTCTGGGAGGGAGCCATTGTAGCTGGCTGTTTGGGCGAGTCGGAGAAATATGCACAATCTGCAGCAGGGATAACAGCAGCTCTGTGTTTGTGCAGCCTGATTGGGTTTGTGTTTGTCTCGGGGAAGTCCTCCGCACACGTTCCGCACATTCCGGCAACATCTGCGGCCCGTCTTGCCGTCGCATTGTTGTCCACGCACTGTTTTCCCAGTGTGATTGAGGTGTTGCGCGTTTTAAGAGGCTTGCTGACGGGATTCAAAAAAAGTTAGAGCCAAGTTAGCATTAAAGATGCTGTTTCAACCAACTCTGCAAGGTCATGCTGCTCTAACTTAGAATAGCAAATAGGCGGAGGACTTTCTCATCGGCATTAAAAGTATGCGCAGAAGCTGTGAATCATTCCCCGTCTGTCTGCTTGTCACAGGTCATATGTCATGGCGCCGGTGTTGTGGAGTAACCGCGGGTGATGAAGTGCGAGGCAGCAGCTGCGTGCGGCCAAAGTTGACACTCGCGTGAAAGGTGGGACCGCGGAGCGGCTGGATTCAGCGATGCAGGCAGATTTTTGACGCTGACTTTGTGCCAGCTCTGTGAAAGTTGGAGGTTCTTAGTTAAAAGGCAGGCCGGCCGGCCGTCCTCTGAGTGCAGACGTTACGGAGTGCCTTGGAGCTGATAATTAAAAGTGCATCCGACTGAGGAAAGGAGTCGGCAGTCATTAAGGTGAGAGGTGCAGCCTTTATTGAACAGTCCACGCAGGGACCGAGACCTGGCTGCAGCCTGGGCCGGAGCCACCACTGCACACCACAGTCCAAGTTCATTAAAGCGCCGAGCTGCACTCATTAATATCACAATGCTCAACTTGTAGTGTTGTGCCCACGGCTCTGTCCACATGTGGGACTCCACATCATAATCACAGAAGCACAGGGTGAGGTGCTGACCATCAGAAATGTCCATTAGGCTGGTATCAGCACAGTGCCTTTAGCACGGTGGTCAGCCACTAAGGCAAAAAACCCCTGCAAAGTAGCTGCAGTCTATATTTTGATATTTGTTAGTAGGCAGCAGAATGTTCCGATAGATCTCCCTAGTACTGTACCTAAAGACAGTTTCAACAAACATATATCAAAACTTTTGTACTTCTTACTCCTCTATACTAAACGTCTATATATTTCTTCACCTGATAGATAAAACATGTCACCCGAAACGGTCTTCAATTCAGAAGTAGTGAAAAATCAGCAGCCCATGATAATAGCAGTTGTTTTTCAATATGTCAGTGGGGTAAGGCAGACCAGCTCCAGCCTTCCCAGTGCTGGGAAAGTACTGTCGTTTGATGTGCACTGTTTGTCTTCTGCTGCGAGTGAGGTCATGCCAGGAAACGTGGCGAGGATGTATGCTCTACAAAGCGACTCCCAAGCCTAGCGGTGTCGCTGCTAATGGAGCTGTAGCTCTGTGTGTGTGTGTGTGTGTGTGTGTGTGTGTGTGTGTGTGTGTATGTGAGAGAGAGAGGGAGAGACTGCTGAGCTAATTTGGGAAGAGACAACCAACGCCCTTTCTCATAAAATGGTCCCTTCGAGAGTTCAAAAGATCTCAAGCGCTCCCACCAAAACCTTTTTTGTGCCAAACTCCGATAATAATAATGCCATAAATTGGTTCGATTCGTGCTTTAACGACAAGCGAGGTAACAAGCATGTACTGGATGAGTCGCAGTGAATGCGTGAAAACAATCTCTGTTTGTGTGGGTTTTTTTTGGTTGAATATTGATCGTGTTCGCAGCTTTTCGTCAGTTCAGTTCCATCAGCGGCGTGACAGTTCATTTTCTCTCATTTGAGGCTGAATGAGTGGACAGATCCCAGCGACGGCCCCTGTTTTCGGCAGGATAATTGAATATAGTGACTGAGTCATCAGTCTTGTCCTTTGTGCTTTATTTGAGCCGCAGTGTGTCCGCGGTGTTCAGAACTCATTAGCCTGTGTACATTGCACCGCTGACACTTGCCTCCACGTGACGCTCCCTATCGGCATATTAATAGTGCGTTTGCGGGGGTTGAGAAAAAGGGGGGCATTTTTAATGGGATGCACGGAGATGGGGTGTTTGTGGAATATTGAAGGGTGTTTGTCAGCTGTTAAGTGGGTGAAGGTGGCCCTTATTGCAGAGTGAATGGAAATGTCAAGGGCAGGGGCTGCAGCTGCTGAGGAACCACCAGTAGCGCACTGTGGTCGTGCTGGGTGGATCCCGGTGGCCGCCATCAGGAAGTGTGGTTATGACGACTGGAAAAGAACAAAAGCGCAGCCAACTGTCTTACATTAAAGAAAGAATGGATATCCCACAGCCGTGGCTGTAATACGTATTCTGCTTCAGGGATGCATAAAGCTCTTATCGATAAATCAGTGACGGTCTCTGTCTGCCTGTGTTTGGTCCTTCAGGACATCATTTCACAGAGCTCACAGCATCAGAGTCAGAGATCTGATTCACAAACACTCCTGTCCGTTAGTTATCTGTTTGCCAAACCGGTTTGTGGCCGGAAAACTGCCTCTCACCCACAATAAAGCCTCTCTGGTGCTTGACAAATGTTACTAGAACAAGTTTAGATGTAACAACGATCCCAGGACGACCTGAAAAAAACATCAGACTGACACCGCTTTGCTGTTTTTCCTTTTGAAGCTGTGCGTCTGTCACTCTGCAAATGAAGTTTAGGAAATGTTTGGGAAAGTGTAACCTGTGGATGTAGGCCAAAGAACACAAAATGGGATAAGCCACTGGGAACCCTCCCTCAGTTTTTAGCCATGTTGTTATTTTCCCTCATGCTATGCTCTGAATCAGCCCAATCAGCCACTTTTGTCTGTTAGGTTTATCTCTGTAGGGGATGCAAACATTTCAGCATTCTCCTATCAAAGTACTGTAAAACCAGCATCACTGACTGGATTTCCTGGGTTACTTTGTCTTCTCTATGTTCCCCTGATTATCCCCCCTCTCTGACTCTCAATAGAAGAGAATTGCAGACTGATAACAGTCATTTTCATGGCAGCTTGAAAATGAACCAAAAAGGGGAAAGTGAAAGCAAGTGGAAGTGGGAAGTGTTGATGGAGTGAGGAAGTCGTGTTGTTATTGTGTTCACAGGTTGATGTCAAACCTGTTTCCTACTTACAGCCCGTGTTTTCCCACTAAATGAGAAGGACGTTTGGCATCACGAGCCCGCCAGCCCATGAATGTGCTGACCCCACGTTTTCATTACCACACCTGTTTCTATTCATAGGATCTAAATGTTCCACTCAGACTGAAGAGTTTCCTTTTGCAAAAACACTGTGAAAATAAAAGAGCATATCCACAGTTTACATGGTTGGTTAGAAGCCAACCCATCCATCTGATGTGTTTTGTGGTCTTGGAGACAGATTAGAGCCATGTCTGCTGCTCTGGTGCTCTATGTTGTGGGGGGTACTTCTCCCATATTTATCCACTTTGTCGTATAAACAGTGTGAGAGCTGCATCTGTATCCTCGGCAGGAAGTCATTTTCAGAGAGAGTTGAACACCAGGTTTTCCTGGTTTCCTTGATCTCTTTGTGATCTTCACAGACAGGTTCCTGAGTACAAGAGTGGTTTTTGTGATCACAGTTATTCATGTGACAGTTTAAGATGGGTTGGTTGGTGTCCATAACCTTTGTTTTTGGATGCAGTATATTCACAAAATGTTACCCCCTTTAATCACTGAATGACTTATTCCACCCCAGTTTTTGTAACACAAAACTCAGACAGTGAAACACCTCTCATTGAAACATTTGGGAGTTGGTATCTCTAAGAGTGTGGTTGTCTGCAAGAAAGAAGGGAACTGCCCCCAGCAGGTCAGGAGTGAGTCACTGACTGAAGGAGTCCAAGTATTCAGTGGTCTTGGAGTTGATGCAGTGGTCGCTAGTAATGTGGCCATTGTTGCAGAGGGAGTCAAGCCTGAGAGCGCAGCTCTCAGTCATTCTGCATTCCAGCACCCACTTTTTATGGTAATACGTTTTGCATAATGAGAAAAACAAGGAAATTGTCAAAGCAGTTATTGCGAAATGAGTTATTTCTGTGGAATCGGGACCCGAGAGACGGAGCGAGAAGCTAAGACGTGCCCAGATAGCTCAGCATAAAGTCGAAGGGATCTGATTAGAATGGTCACGTTTCTTGTCCATCCAACTGCGAGGGAAACTGTACACCTCATCTTGCTTGGGAAAGCTTCAGGATCCCCCACAGAGGGAGATTGAAAACGGTGCTGGGCGGAGGAACACCTGTATTACCTTGTTAGGCCCACTGCCATCACGACCCAGCCTGATGGATGGATGGATGGATGGATAGAACACTCCAATCAGTAATACAATTCGGGAGTTTCCCGGTAATGATATACATTATCATATAGATGGTGTAGGATCGAAGCTTTCTCATAAATATATATTTTTTTCCATTTGTCCAGTTCTAGTGTAACAGTGATGGAAATTTTTTTGTTAAAATTGGTTGATGGGGATCGAAGTGTGTTTATCTTCTTTTTTTTTTTTCTCCATCCTGTTCTTGTCAGTTCCGTCTGCTTTGGTCGCTTGGTTTCTGTGCAACAAAAGCCGTCTTTCTGCCGCTAAGGGTTTGGTGTGAAATTGATGGGTCTAATGATTACTTAGCCGCGTATAATGGGGTTCGTCGCAGCGTAGCAGTGATCACAAATCCCCCGTTTGGACGCGTCCGCTGACGGAATCTGATTCTGGTCCACTGATGGAGGTGAGGATGGGGTTTCCTTTCAACAGCACATGTGCAAATTGGCTGCTCTGCAGAGGCCCCGCAACTTCAGCCAGCACCGCAAGCCATGTGATGTTGGCAGCAAAACAACACATTACCTTCTGTTAGTTTGGGAACAGAGAAAAGACGCCGCTAACCAAAACATAGAAACCCACCACAAGTGTCAACAACAGCATATTCCTATTGGAGGTTTAAATTTAAACACACTGTCATAAAAATGATGATTATTATGATTATAATTGTTGTTGTTGTTGTGTGTGTTATTGTTGTCATCATCATCAAGAGGAGAAATGCATTTTCCTTACATCCATGTCATATGTACAAGGTTTTTGGTCATTATTGGTGGACCTCTCTTGTAACTGCTAATTGATATCACAGCTTGAATAGACCAATTTTTGTGGCCTTTGTTGTGCAGTAGGATTTGTTTTGTTTTTGTTTGTTGTTTGTTTGTTTGTTTCTGCTAGTTTACACTTATCTCGCATTCATGTGTAGGTAAGCAACACAAAATAAGTGTGAAAATGTCTGCAGTGCATGTGATTCCTGTTCCATCAAACCCAGCCACAGTGCAGTGGTAATAAAGCACAACCAAGAATCCAAAATGGGCATATAACTGTATAGAAATGAACATAAATACAATAATTGTAGACCCCTCTCCTAACAGTCAGAAACAAGCAATTTGTCATATTTGCTGCAATGGTGAAACTGGTTTGATTTCTCCAAACTTCTTTCCAAATGTGAATGTAAACTCAGAGTACTTTAGGAGCCTCATTTTCTATCTCTCTCGTGATAACGTGATCCAATTTGTATTCAGAGGAGATGGAAAGTTGACGTACTACTTTGTCAGCCACCGACAGTCCTCCTCTAGCCTTATTATCTCTGATTAGTCGATCATTACGGGGAAGTGCGGCACATAGATGTGCATCAGTGATTCTGAGACAGCCATGGTGGACGACAGAGGGGGAGGAGATTGGCAGCTTGCTGCCACTTTGTCCATAATTAACCACAGTTTTGTTAGCACACCTCGTGTGAATCAGTTAATATGCTAAGTAATGTGCGCTACTGAAAATTAATTAAGGCTTTCAGAGTGATTTACAGCCATAATTCATTATTCAGTGCAGAGCAAATAAAACAAATTGAAAAATATGAATGAAGCGATCAAACTCTCACTTGTGATCCTCATTATTATTATTATTATTATTATTATTATTGTTATTATTTTTATCATAACAGTTCGTGGTACCAAAACAGACATATTTTTCATGAATATGGTCAAATCAAGTCTATTTGTGTAGCACAGATTAACAACTTACCTCATGTAGCTTTCTATTTGTCTCCACAATAAACTCCCTGTGCCTAGACACATAATACAAGACTTTTGCCAGAAAGGGAGGGCATGAGCCTCATGACATCTGCCTAGGCGTGCAGACCTAGAAACAGGACAGGGCTCACTAACACAGCTTTGGAACAGAGAGGGGAGACAGTAACACACCGAGCGGGAGGGAGACACTACATGCACACGATGAAGAGAGGGAGAGAGGAGGAGAAGGAGAGGCTGAATACCCTGGGGGGCGGTGATACTGATCCAAATGCCTGCATGAGGCTTGACAGCCAGGAGAAAGAGAGGGAAAGATGAAAAGGGCGGAAAAGGAGGAGAAAACTTGAAAAAGTAAACACGGTAAAAGGTTGGCGAGAATCAGTCGACTGTTATTGATTTGTCCTTGTCTTGGCCTGTTTCCAGACAAGATCACATATCCATGTAGCACCAAATATTTGTATGAACATCAAACGGCTCAAGTTGAACATACATTTTCTAGCTACATAATGTTATAAAATCCACAGATCCAGTAACAAGATTCCTCTCTTGCCAAGTCTTCCTCTCTCATGGTCGTGTGCAACTCACTGGAATCCCTCCAGAGCCAGGTTGGGAACAATAGCACATTGGGAACCAAATGATGTGCTCTGTTTTCTCAGATTACTTCACTCTGATGAAAAAGTGACTGCACCTGGCCCGTCCCCGTGGTAAAGGACACCCTGGTTTTCCATGGTCGGACTTCTCCTGCTGCCTGTACCTTGCTCCGGCTCCCTGCTGGGGACAGTATTCTGGGGATGGCTTCTTGTTTTGGTGTCGACTTCACATTACTTTCTAGGATGACTCAGTCCACCTTTAACCTCGGTCCGAGGACACATTCCGTTGAAATGTCACTCTTCCCAACGTGAAATCAGAGTCTGTGCATGACAGCATCTGAGATTTGATTATTTCTCCGTATCCGAGGTCTTACGCGCATGTCTGATTTGTAAGGCAGCGGCCCTTCACAAAGCATTTGCTGTCAGTCATGTTGAATCCGGTTGAATCAAGTGCAAGCCGCACTCACTGTGCATGAAGCCGCATATGCACTCGTGAGTCAGCGGAGCCGAGGCCTGGATGAGCAGTCGGTGCAGTCTGCTAATTGAGCACATGCTCACACACACGTCTCAAAGCATGGTGTGAAAAGATGCACGAATACCGACACCACATATGGATGAGCAAACGTCTGTGACAGCCAGAGCGGATTTCGCATCTTGAATGAAATTAGAGTGAACCCGGAGGGCAGAAGGGCTCCTTCTTGTTCGAAAGACTGGTCCACTCCATATGGCTGTATTGTCTCCAGGCTCAGCTGCTGGTAGGTTTATTTAAGGACTCTCCACCTGTAGCACCTAGGCTATGATGCCCAGTTTGCGTGTGTGACTGCGTGAGAGATTTGTGTGTTTGGCTTGCGCCTCGGTGGCTGCTGCCATCCACAGCCTACTGTGAAGCTATCAGCTGCTTGTCACTCAGACATGGAGTTTCATGGTAACCTGACTTGTTTTCTCATTATCTCCCTCCACAACCCTTCCCTGTCCCTCTCCTTTGGTTCATTATATGTCGCCTGGTTGGTTTTTGCCTCGTCCCTCTTCCCTCTGGTTTGTATCCATCCCTCCCTCTGCCTCCCTCTCCCTCTCTTCACGGTGGTGCTGCTCATTGCTAACTAGGCTGCCTCCGAGCCCACAGGTACGCCCCCCTCCCCCTCCTCCACTTCAAACTCTATTTTTAACTCTGCTCTGCAGGATCCTTCCCCCTGATTCTCCCTCTCCAGCCCCAAGCCGCTTCTCCATCAGCACCTCTCCACCAGTCTGCCCAAGTGGTGGGGGGATGTAGACCAATACCTCCTTATTAATTGATGAAGGCTTTCTTCTTTAAAATTATCCTTTTTGATTTATCTAAAGGATTAAGCAAGTGAGAGTGAATAGCAAGGCACAGTCTCTCCATGTCATAAAAACATTATTTGTCTTGATTTGATGCATTGGATTCAACACAGTGACAAGGGTATCTCACTGTTTCCCCCATAGCAGAAAGGACCTGGGTTCGACTCCCGGACAGACCGATAGCCTTTCTGTGAGAGTTTGCGTGTCCTACCTTGTCTCTTTGGGTTTTCTCCCACCATCCCAAAAATCCGATAACAACCCAAAATCCACTCCGTCCAGGGTGTATTCCCTATGTCTGCTGGGATTCACTCCAGCATACACATGAAGACATAATGCATGATAATGGATGGATGGATTGTCACAGCATACTGTACAGGACATGTGACTGAACAATACTTGATTTCCAATGTCTTTTTACATAATATTGCAAATCAAGCACGTTCGATTCGAAGTATTTGCTCAGACAAGAGGGCTCTTATTACTTATTGCACAGGGGGCTTGTGATTAAAGGGCACAAAGCTCCATCACTGCTCAAAGTCCATGTAATGCACAGAACCTGCTGTGAGCCACACTGCCTTAAATTACAGACTAACACTGATGTGTTATCAGCGGATATGCTCATTCATGTCTTAAATGGACGGCTTTGTTAAGCTGCCACCTCGCCTGGCATGGAGCCTGGCCGCCTTCTCGGCCCCCCCACTGAGTGGAAACATAATGCACTTGTTGGGCTCCGTCAGCCTCTCGTCTTTTAAGACTGCTCGACCGTCTTCCCCCCACCCCCTTGTGCATATCCTCCTGACAAGAGCTTAAAGCACTCAGCCTCCTCCAGCGGATGAGGAGCATTCTCTCCGAGCTCCCTGTGTTTGTGTGGGAATAGCACGTTGACTTTATTGTAAACGGGCTGAGTGGGTGTTGTTTACTGTGCCGTGCTGGGAGAGAGGAGCTTTAAATGAACTGGACTCGAAGCTTTCCCGAGCAATATTTAATGCATTATTGTCCTCATGCATATTTTGTGTGCTTAATTCTGCAAAAATAGGCCAAAGGTCTTTCTCAAGTGTTCCAGTTGCAAACAAATGCAGCTTTTAGATCCAGCCCTGTAGGTTTTCCGGGGACCGTCACATCAGTGAGATCCTGTAATGAACATAATCTATTGGTAAATCAATGCAACATTGATTCTCAGCTGTGTATTATCTCTTTAGTGCTTGATGCCCCCGGGCTCTTGAGGCTTAATGGAGTATAAAAAATAGAAAATCTATTTTTGTTATGAACTTTGGTTCCCATGATCACGTTTATCTTTAATGTTAATCAATTCGGTCTAATGTGATCTTGATTGAGGATGTCTTTGACACAGATGGAAGGGGGAACAGAGACCGCGGAAATATCATAAAAAAGACTAATTTAAAAGCCCTTGAATTCTCGCCTGTTGGCAAGCATTGTTTGCTTCAAACAACAGTGTCTCAGGAACAGATTGTGCTTTAAACACCTGCGGACTTGAAGGAGGAATTTCCATTTTTCTGTTGTGTGATACAGACAATTGAGAGGGCTGGCCATGGCTGAGATAAACAGCATTTTGTCAGCCTTAACTGCTCGGTCTGACTCAGTAATTATCCTCGTCTGTGTTCCCAGACATGGCATTTAGGACTAAGGACAGACCTGCCTCGCAGGATTCCACCATGGCTTTCCCTCGGAGAGCCTGCGCAGGTAGACGGCTGTGAGAGAATCCATTTGTCAGAACTGCAGTCCTTCACGGCTTCAGACAGCCGCAGTCAATGGGAGGCTTTTGAGTTATTATGTGCCTTAGTAAAAGAAGCATGCAGCCTGTTTTTCCGGAGCAGCTTCACAGGGATAGCACTCGAGACAACACACACACACACACACACCCACTGACACACACGCTAAGTTTCCTGCCTCACATCAAGGCACATCATACACACCCTCTGAGTGCTCAGTCTTTGCCTGTCAAGGAGGCAGCACTCTGCAGCAGATGCAATAGGCCAAGCAGTGGCGCGCTGAGATAATGTACATGGTATCGCTGCCAGACTTGTGATGTTCTGTGCGGCTCTGAGTCCCAGCTTTGAATGGCAAGCAGGCTTTTTCGCTGCTTCCCCAGCCCCTTGTGCGGTGTTTACAGCTTTGAATGAAAAAAAAGTGGCAGAGGTTGAGAACATGTTGCTTTTTCAGTGATCAGTACAACAAAAAAATGTCAGTTCGAGGGAGATTTTTCCAATGCATTTATAGATTTTGCAAGTATCTGCATTAGTATTAAATGGCACATCCTCTACGAGCCACAGGATATCTCTGTCTCATCTATCTGATACACGTCTGCTACCGCCTTCTCTGTCTTTACCCTCTTATTTGTTTCTCACCCATCTTCATTGTACTTCCTCTTTCTTGGGCATGGCAGAAAAGAAAAACAAAAGTAGATTAAAAGAGAGAGAGCTGTGATTTCTCCTTCTGACCTTTTCTCTGTCCCACTCATTGGATTTCATTTCCCTCCATTTCCTCCTGCTCCTGGTGTATGGTGCCTGACAGTGGAGCTTGCCTCGCTCAGGTACAGCTGAAAGCAGATGAAAGCGTAGCAGCCAGAGCACTCTTTCAAAGGTGCCTTCTGCTGCATCCCTGCACTCCATGGGCACTGGGCTGTCCCTGCCAGGCAGAGGGAGAAAAGGAGGGCAGGGGAGAGAGACTAAGGAGTGAAATAAGAGGAAATGTGCAGGCAAGATGACTTAGGGCAAGAGAGAGTAGAAAGAGAGAGAGAGAGAGGGAAGAGATCTTGAGGCGTGCCCAACTCCAGATCCGGAAGTTTCAGCAGGCCCCTGCAGATGATCAAAGTGGCTCAGCATCCAGGTGAGTGCAGTGGGGGAAGGCGCTGTGCCCCTGCTTTACCTCTGCTACCAGTTTGAAGCTCCCCTCAATTCCTAAGTCAGTCTGGAGGCCGCCACGGGACATGATGGAGGGTTTTTTTTTATTTTTATGAAAGACATCAGATGTTTTCATCATCCGACGTCTGAGTTCAGATGAAGAAGTAACCTCTTGTGCCTGCAACCAGATCCATTGAAGTCGAGCCACTCAAGGTGAAATTTAAATGACGTGCTCGGCCTCGGCGCTAGTGGGACTGACGTCCGCGTATTTTTAATCTGGATCTCGTTTCATCAGTTTGCCACAGCGTCGGCAGGCTGCTCTCCCCGCCACCGGAACACATGGAGCAGAACAAGTAACAGTTTGGTCCATGACAGAGAGAGAGAGAGAGAGAGAGAGAGAGAGAGAGAGAGAGAGGGAGGGAGGAAGAGAAGCAACTCCTCCAGAAAATAACATGTGGAGGTGACATTTACTCGCTTTAGCGTGTTGTTTCAGGATCAATTCTAGATCCCCTCTCCTCGGACTAATCAATAAGACGTGCTGAGTCTGCTCTTAAAGCGATGTCGACTTTCCACACAGGAAATTGAGTCCACAGTTACCATTTCATTGTTAAATTAGCCGTTTGCCTCAGCCCCCAAACTGATTCACAACCCAGGGTTAGAGCAAATGCACACACAGCAGCAACCCCCGAACAGACCTTTATGAGCCGCTGTCAGAAAACTTATAGCCCGGCAATAATTGAAAACTTAACATCACAATGTAAATGGATGTTTTCATCAGAGCAGCCCTTGCATGTGGACCTTCCTGTGATTTGAGGAGGACTGGCAGGCCGTGTGTTGCACCTACATAAATCTTATCCAAAGACAAGCCAGATAATGCACTGTAGGTCCGAGCACAGAGATTTAGCCCCTGGACGCTGCGGTGACAGGAGATACTGAGGGGAGGCAGCGCGGGCAGTAAAACAACTGACAGTTGGTCATTACCAAAGACGCAGGTGGGCAAAAAAAATCAATCTCTCCCAGACTGGCCCAGACTGTGACAGATGCCTGACATCGGGCTGATGAAGAGCTCTGCCGTTCCTCCAAGCTCGAGGAGGAGGTGGAGGACGGAGAGGGGAAAGAAGGCCAAGGGATTGAGGACAGGCGGGACGATAAGGCAGAGGACCAGGGGGCGCGAGGAGCGAGCCGCCACTGAATCAGAGGATCAGCAGGAGAGAGGCACGCGGCGGAGGTGCCGTGCGTGTGTCGATGAAGAAATGTGAGGATGGAGCAGGAGGTCAGCACTTCAGTAAGTAAGTTAGAGGAAAGAGGACCACGATGAAAGGGGGGAGAAAAGATGAGGAGCAGGGCCGGAGCCGTTTGCGGCGGCGCGGGACATCAAGCTGACATTCGATGTGGCCACGGTTAAAGTAGCTGCGCCTTAACAACGCCGCGTGCGGGTTTTACAGCCGGCCAGAGTCCACGTTGTGACAACATCTTTATAGGCTATTTCATGCTGTCTGCGCAAACTGTATGAGGAAATATCTCAAGTGTGAAATGCAGCGGCATTATTGGCCCCCGCTCAATAACCGGGAGCACGAGATTTCATTTATTCCCTCACATCGAAAAAAATGTAGATATCAAGGAAGAGCTTCGCTGGGGATGCGTCTGTAGCCCACCCAGCCTCATTTCCATAGGGCTGACCCCTGGTTATGCTCTGCTCCCAGGGATACCGTCCTCTCTGGACACATGTGAACACATGAGGTCGGAAAGTGTCTGAATTTGGTTGGAACTGAATCGGCTTCACTACCCACACGTTGCTGCTTGAAGGGCCCTAAATAAAACTGCTTGGTCAGGTTGTGCAAGATTTATATTTATATTTACATTTATATCTGATCTTTAAAAATCTTAGGCGACAAGTAAACATTTTGAGGTATAATGCTGACTCACAGCCAGCATTATACCTGCATCCCCGGTGATCGGACCACAGGTGGACTCTTTGCCACCTGCGTCTACGATGTGACTGCCTGCGTTCATGTTTCGTCACGGCTTAGCCCCCTCTCTCTTTTTCTAATGCGGGCTCACTGGCCAGTGCAATGTTTGTGGCCGAAAGGGACTCTGTGACTTGTAAAGCAGCATTGGATACTCAAGGTGAGGTGGCGGATGGATGAGTCGAACAAACACAAAAGCACAAAGTTGGCCAAAGCAAGCGGATCAACGGAATTAAAAGGGAATTCATTGGATCACGCACACTGTGCGGCTCCGTTGTTGTCCTGTGCCTTTAACCACCACGCCAGTGGGTTTAGGTTGCGCTACAACCGGAACGTGTCCCGACCGACGTCATCTGTCATAATCTGTCTGCGATCTGTAAGAGACACAGGCTGCGCTTCGGAGCGCTTATCTATGTGAGACCCCGCCGTCTTCCTCCGTTCTGTGGCACGGTGAAATGAGACCGCGACAAACGGAGGGAAACGAAGTGTCGCAGCACAGGGAAAGAAACAACAGGTTTCAGATCAGAACTCAGACCGGGCCTTGCTCCTAACGCGCTCTCAGTCAAACTGGCTTCTTTCTTGGCTTTTTTCTTGGGCCACTTCAGACTGAAGACTCTGATTGCCTCGTTTCCTTTATGCGCAGGTACTGTACCAACAGCGGCCAAAAAGCAAATGTTCACGTCAAGAGCAGTTATCGTGGACTGAACGCGGGCTGACACGAGTTTAAAAAAAAGTCACTTCCTTTTAAGCAGAGATATGCGATCAGAGGAGAAGGGAAAGTGGGGCACGCGCGATTTTAGATGCTTGAATCAACCCTTCACTGCTGCCGCTGCTGTTACTGTATCTCTCAGTTCATACTGCTGATAAAAGAAGGTAAATATGGTCGTTGTTTACCCTTATACATGAGCGTATAGGGAGGGAAGAGCTTCACATTATTTAACTGGAGCTCTCTCTTTGTTTAATATGCTGCAGCCTTTTACTCTCTGTCTGTGTTAATGAGGCTGCACGGATGGTGGGAGACGCTGTGTAAAGTCGGCCCCGCACACACTGCCTGCCTCGCACTATCTCCCTATCTTTGTTTATTCCGTCTGTGGGCTTCTGAATCCATCTTTTGTGTCCGCTGCCCGCCCGCCTCTCTCCTCCATCTCTGTCCCCCACCTATCTTCTTATATCTCCTGCTTTAATCAGGCTTCTGATCACAGCGCCCGGAGGTTGCGGGATAATTAGATCAGGCCCGCGCATGTTTACACAGTCTGATTTACACCGAGTTCTCGCTGTCTCTCTCAGCCTGACCCACATTTTCCTCTACACTGTATGCCTCCCCCGTGCGCTCACTTTTTATGTCTGCCTCTGTCTTTCCCACTTGTGTTGCCTGGTTTTTTTCTCTCTTTTTTTTTTGCCGCAGCTGCGGCGTGGATGCATCCTCCTTGTTGCGCCAACAGCTAGAAATGTCATCCACTCTGCAACCGGCAAGGTGTTTCAGTTCAGCGCCGCAGCGTCGGACCTGATTGTTTCAGTTCACTCGTCGGTGTCGCGCTTTCATCTCTCGTCCTCGGTGATCGTTTTGCGCGGGAGAGCAGAGGTGTGTTACGCAACACGCACTCGTTGATCGCTCCCTTCTGTTGCGACAGGGCCGTCGAACCGGCGAAGGCGCGGGTGTGGGTGCGAGCACGCGTAGCACCTCAACCCCAGGCATCCGTCACAGCGCCGCCCTCAGCGCAGCCTCCCCTCGCGTCACCTCACATAGCCCTGGCAGCCCTGCGGGGCCGTTCGGCCAGGAGCGAAACAATGCAGAGGCGACGGCTAATTACAGGACAGCCTGCGAGGACATTCAAATCCTTGGGATCCATCCATCAAACTGACGCACCTCATTTGTCAGGAACGTCGAACGGCATGCTTTGCAAAGTACATTTTTCTCGCGTAACTTTTCGAGGTTAATGCGAAACAGTGTAAACAGGTGAGAAACAAGTGCTTCAGATGAGTGGTTGGCACTGCTATGCTACAGCAAAAAGGTCTGCGGCTCAAATCTTCTTCAGACTGCGGGCTTCTCCGTGTGGACAAAATGGGTCAAATAATGAATGGATGGATATTCATAGTTTTGGCCTCAAGAACTTGAAAAGTGCAAAACAGAGGAATAGGAATGAGGAAATGCAAATGTTTTCATTATTTTGTGTTTGTCATTGTGTACCTTTTGGCACCAAACATAAAAACCTTTCAAATCCTCCCATGCAAGGCGTACCTCAGCCTCCTGTGGCCAGGATGAGTACTACAGCAAACAAACAAACACTTATTCGGCGTGTGTGGGGTGCGTTTGTGTGTGTGTTTTGTGAGAATGATTTCCCCGACTCTCTTTTTTTTCTTTTTGTCAAAAGAAAAAAAAAATCGAGATCAGACCTCGAAAATGTATTTTGGTTCTCGCTTGCCTCTCAGAGATTGTGTAACTAATTCGCTGGGCCGAATCCGGGCTTCTAACAGCCGGGCCTTGAGAGGAGGCATAAGGTCTTTGCAGGAGGGGAAATGAAATTATAAGTGCTTAGCAGGAGGGCTCTATTGATCCAGTGTGACAGAGATAAGGTGAGTGAGCCAATTCCAGATGTCTGTAATCCTAAACGACTTCCGTGGTGCCCGGGGGATGTGAGATACTCATTTTGCATAATTGACCATATCAGCGTAATTGACCAACGCTAAACAGCGCTCTAATTTGGAAAGTCGTTGAAAGGCTCGATCCGCGATCCAAGTGTAATCAAATCAGAACTTCTGCTCCGTTTCTCATTGAGGAAACGCTGTTGGCTTCAATCGGCTGCCTTTCTCTGTGAAAACATGAGAAATAATACGAGTACCAATGTGCCATGAAATCGCGTAACGCCGTGCTGCAACCCTTCCATGTCCTTTCCGTTCATCTTTCGGCACACGCTGCTGCTTCCTGGAGTCGCTTTAAACCCGCCCCTGCAGTCCGTTTGGTTTCTGGAAAGAGTGAAAAACGGTAATGGCGTTTTGACAGACACTAGCAGCAGGGTAATATAACATCAGTCTGGGAGCCATTAAGCCCTAAGAACTAATACACCGTATGTGTCCCAGTCGAGCTGTGCTGGAAAGTAACTGCAGCGCACACAACAGAGTGTGTTTCTCTCTGGCCTCACGATGCAAACCGCTCTGTTGACTGTGATTCAGTCTGAGGTTTGCAGGCCACCACTATCACGGCAAACTGAAGCTTCACTTGTTGCATCATTTCAAGATAATAAATAAATAAATAAATGAATACCAACTCCCATGATTCTACAGCTCCTGACAGCTGACGACCAGACACGTGTTCCCAAGCCGGGCGGCTACTCGAGCAGAAGAGACGAGATCGTGACATGATGGAAACAGGCTGCGTTTGACTCTACATTCCCTTTAAGAGATTTCAGAGAGCTGCACTAATGTGGAGTCCCATCAGATGAAGTTACGTAAGTGTTACAGGGTGGTCATGAAAGATTAGCTCGGCTCGCGAGGAGAGCGCATGGTCTGATACAGTGTGGCTGCTACAGTATGTGGTGGATTTCTATATTTATCATAGAACACATGTGCTGCATACACATAAGTGCTGCATACACACAAGTTCCTCCTACAGCATACAGAACGACTTGAGATTTCATCAGACTTCCAACTTTTTTTCTTTTTTCCAAACTGGTTGCACATGGTTTTAGCCTGCTAATCCTAATGAGAGCCCCTAAGCCCCTAATTGCATGAGTTCTATAATGTCCCCGAATTACCTAATATAAATTATGGCGTAGATACACTATTGGCTCGATGAGCACTGCAATTACGATGAACCGTGTTAAGCAGCATTAAGAGCCATTTAAATTACAGTATGTCGATGGGCCTTGTCATGCCAGAAATTATCTGTGTTACATTGCGTACATACACACACATTACAGTTGTGAGAGTGAACTAAGGAACTATAGGTGGCTCTCAGTCAGTTAGGTCTTAGCTATGACAAACACGCTCGTGAACTACCACACTCAAAGTACATCCAAGTAACCAAAGGAATACTGTGTGAACAGGAGGAAAACGGTGATTTTATTTTCAACCTTTTTTTTGCTCCCTCCCACTCCCCATGTTGATAAAAACAAACACTGTAGTAGTTCATCCTCGGTCTTGGCTCAGGCACTCGGCTCCAGCCGGCCTTGGTGCGGAGCCAGGGGGTGAAGACGGCAATGTGGCTGTGATAAGAAAGTCTGGCCATTCCCTCCAGAGAGAGCGCACGCATTCCCACAGCCGTTGCCATTCCGGAGACGCAGCGTTATTCCATCGGGCAGGGGTCACCGTGTCATCAGTTTGGTTTACACTCCAGACTGGCTCCGAACTAGTTTCCGCTTACCGGCCGACACACGTGTTGCTGTCACCAACACCACCGGCACCAGTCTGAACCCACCGGCACCAGTCTGAACCCACCGACACCAGTCTGAACCCACCGGCACCAGTCTGAACCCACCGACACCAGTCTGAACCCTCCACCGTCTAAACGCGCGCGCCGCCACACAGTCGAGCTCGCCTCCAAGGTCTCTGTCAAAAAGCGTCCCGGAGGAAGGAAAAAAATCATCAGACTCAGCATTTTTGGACCTGACGGCAGTCGAAGCGGAGCTGACGCTCTGCAGCTGTAACTACAGTGTCACCCAGCGTTTTCCACGCTCTGCCGGAAGAGGCTACGAGGACCTGATCCTGTTTTTTCTCCGTGCAAAGAAAACGGGACACTTTTGTGACACCCCTGGAGAAAAATATCAGCTTTCAGGAGACAGTGGTGTAGTGCTTTATAGACCGTGATATACCTGAGTGTTAACTGAATAATAACTCCCACGAGGAGAGGAGCAAAATACGCACCAAATTTGAGTTTGCGAGGCCGTCATTGTTCTGCCTCTGTGAAGCACTTTGAGAAATTGACACATTTGCCGCTGAATAACCGCAAATGAAAATGTTCACGGGACTGTATTACATCTCTCCCAGCTATCTCGGGTCGGGCTAACAATGACCGGAGTGTAATCAAAGAAATGATGCTTACAGCTCAGTAAAATGGGAGTGGCGTGAAATGAGCGCCACAATGGCAGGAAAGACGGATCACTCTCCGGAGGTTGCTGCACTTTTTTTGCCTTCACTGTTTCGGCATCCAGTGGTTTTCCCGGTGACGTTGTGCCGCTGTGAATCACAGATCGACTCCGACACAGAAAGACAGACAGACAGACAGACTGCTGCTGCACAATGAGTCCCTGATGAGCTGTGGGCTGAGGGCTGGGAGGGGAAAGAGGAAGAAGGCAGCTGATGTGTTTCCTCTGGATACTCGCTGTTTGCTGGTGTCGGCGATTTGTCACGCACGTGTGCGTTTCTACCCACAAACATTAAGTCCCCCGCTGTGATGGTAACGTGATCTGTAATTTGTCTCAAGCCGGAGACACAGGAGCGCGACAGTGAGGCCAAGTCTCCAGCGACCAGTGTGTTTACTGTCCAGGGGCTGCCCCACTCGCCCCAATTCTGTCACGGACACTTTGTCTTTCACATGTGTTAGTTCACACTCTTTTCAAGATTCAAGGGGTTTTATTTGTCACATGCGATTGTTTCACTTGGCGACACACAGTGAAAGTATTTGAATCGTATTGCGAAAAAATGTGCTGGACGCGCCGCTGACTGAGGCCCTAATCAGAAAAGGACCGCTGGGGGTTATAAAGCATGGGAGCCCCCCCTCCGCCTCGCGGGCCTGCAGCGATATACTTTACAGCCCAGTTGATCTCTCTGTACGCCAGGGCAGTGTTTCATATCGTAGTCCGGTGTTTCTCCCTTACCTCCTCTCCCCCTCTCCTGTCAGTGTGCTCGCATCCATGGTTTCATTGTCCTCATTTGTCTCCATGCCGTCACATGTCTCACTCATGTATTTCATGGCACAAGCCCTGCGGGCGGGAGCGCAAGGGATCACAGGCAAGTACAAGGGATCGTGGTCCGTTTTTTTGCCTGGAGCCCTATCTTTTCGGTACTACCAAGACACTTTTACTATCGTGGTATTTCAATATTAGCGACACCATTGCATCCCTGGTATATTCATAAATATATATATACATACTGGGGATATAAATATGTTGACCTGTACACAATCGGGAGCAAACTAATCATCAGAAAAAGTGGAGTGGTTAAGTAGTTCTGTGATATAAAAAGCAGGGTTATGCAGTATAGCAACAGTTATGGTCACATTGTGACACTGTGCATTACAGTAGTAATTTGATCATTTTTAACTAACTGAATAGTTGTATACAGTGTTGTTTTTCATGTTTTCCGAGACAGCATTTTTTTTTCATTTTAGCACAGTAAGTACAGTGAGACTGAACTTGTGCAGTGACATTAATAGCAGGAGGTGATTGTTGTCAAAGTGTCACATATGAGCATGTCTGTCAACTGGGAGTCTCTTAGCCACACATGCTCAGACTTTGTCCACGTCGCTTTTTATGGAAGAGGTGCTATAGGGTCTGTGGCAGCGTTGAGTTCATTTAAACTGTGAAATCATGAAAACCATTATTGGCTCCAGGGGAATTCTTCTGTAAATGTTGACTAACCGTTGCGTGGATATTTGGCTTCTAGGCTCTGACTTTGTCACTGCTTGCAAAGATTTATCAAAACTGGCACAGCAGAGCATTGGGAGAAAGGATAATGTCTTTCTCTCAGATGGGGATTCAGCAGGCCCTGAAAAAATGGGGAAGCTCAACCCTCACCTCTTCTCTACTTGCGGGCTGTCTTTGGTGACCAGAAGAACAGTGGCCGATCTACAAGAGGCCGAAAGTAGAGCCAACTTTCCTCTCCTCTGCTTGAGACTGGCCTGCCTTCAAAATCCTCCCTGGAGAGATGTTTCAGACATGTCCGTTCATGACAGACTGGAGGGAACTCTCAACTGGCCTGGCTCCTCCTGTAGAAGACGGTGGAAGTGGCTTGGGTTGAAGAGAGGAGTTTCTGAGCTTCCCCGCTTTGGAAAACAAAATGAAGAAATGATAATCACAAGGAGCAATGTGACAGCGTTTTACAAAGAGCCTAAGCACCTCTTTGTAATCACAGCTGTGCACCAGATTTACGTTTGGAGGAAGCAGAGTGTGTCATGTGAGCAGAACGGCAAAACTCAAGCTGTCGGCCTGCATGAGTTCACACTGTTGGCTGAGAATACTTATCAGCTGAGTTTGCTCTAGCTGTTGTAATGGAGGTGTTGGAGCAGCCATACAGAGAGTCTCGAGCTGGAGCTATGTGAAAGGGGCTCCTGTCAAAACTTTGCAGCAGACCTTCTGGCCCACAGCAGAGCAGCGAGTGGTCTCTCAGCACTGTGAGGGGACATACTATCCAGCCCACAAATTGCTGAGTTCATCCAGAGTTCTGGATGCCGAGGCAGCCTCCAAAGGAGAAGATGGCCAGTCACAAAACTCTGGCGTCCACGTGGTCGGGGAGGATATCCGAGTGAAGACAGTGGTGATGGATGCCCGGGGCTGGATCCAGGCTTAGTCTGCCTAGTCAATCAGCACAGCCATTCTGTCAGACTCAGAGGCTAAAAGACCTATTAAAACCTGAAATATGCACGCTGTGAATTAAAGTTTAATATTGACTTGTAGCTCGCTCTGACGTGTACCAAAGAAAATGTGCTCCGTTAATGGAATTTAATCGCATCCGGGAAATGGGGCAGAAGTTTCATGTGGAGTGTAGATGAGAGGGAAAGTTGTGCTGTAATCTCCATCTTAGTGTAAAGATTAATCTTCTCTGCCACTCAAAAGGAAAAGAACAATCGCTAAAACGGCAAAGTGGCATCATCTCTCCAGTTAAGTGAAAAGCTGGAATTAAGATGCAGTCGAACACAATTTGCGCCGTGTGTCGTACTGAATCGTACTATCGTCCTCCCAGCTTGTCTAATAGGCCCTGCCGTGGCTTTGCGCTGACGAGATTTGGGCGGAGGGAGAAAGGCACAACAGACAGACGGATCTCAGCACCTCAGACGGGGAGACGGGGGGCTTGGCGACCAGACGGTCTGCAGACAGTAATCGAGACAAGAGAAGGGCAGAGGCGCTTTTGTGGCCACGTCCAATAGGGACGGGCGGCTAAACACAGTAAACAGAGAGCACGGAGGGACAGACGGTGGCTCCTGTTGACAGTCGTGCGGCAGGCACACCTGCCTGCCAGGCCACACCCTGTCTAGCCGCGTTTCTACCCGCACGGCCGACCTGCAGCGTGACGCCATCATGTCTCGGATCCGGCTTGTTCCACTGCGTTCATCAGATTTCCACGAGATGACAGGATGACCTCAGCGTCACGCCTCAGTGGCCCCGCCTGTCTCATCTATCAGCGGCTCCTCAAAAGTGACTGCCGTGCAGGCTGGTCCAGTGTAAATATCCCATGCACTCAGCAGTGAAAAACGTCTTATTTTGTCATGACCATTTTTTTTTCTTTTTTTTTCTTTTTTAGGGCAACATATCCGGAAATAACTCTTCAAAGCTCTCTTTGAACTCAGCTCCTAAACACTATTTATACAGTAGCAGTTTGCAGAAAAATAACAGTCAAAAACACTGCGCAGACCTAAAGCACCATGTGATGGGCACGATTTACACCGCTACTCCATTACATTTTAATAAAATAGGCATCGCCATGAACTTTGATTGCGTAGCACATTTCATGTACGAAATGCACCACAAAGAGATTACAGGCACCACGGACTTCACATTAAAAAGACTGCGACTTATTGAATGCACCGTAAGGCATGGGCAGAAGATAAATGTGAAACAGGATATGGGATAAAACCCACTGGTTGAATAGAACGACAAAAATAATGAACTAAAGAACAACACATCAGAAAACTGAATAGAAATTCTGATGATTAAATCATAGAGAAAAAAAAATAGGCTATAAATAGCCTAGTTTTGCACCTGTCTGTTTTTGGCCTGTACACAGAGGGAGGAAACGGTATTATTACAGTATTACAGAAGAAGCGGAGCCTGGCCAGGCAGGTGCAGTTTGAAAGGAGGGCTGTGCACGCTCCCGCCCGGATCCCCACCCCTAACCCCTGCACTGTTTCCGAGCACAAATCAAAGCAGCAGCGCACGTGCAGAGACAAACAGCTCCCCGGGCCCTCGCCCTCGCCCTAACCCTCAGAACAAAGTCACAGTGACTCCTCTGATGTGCCTCTGAGAGTCCCACTCACACGATGAAACGCACAGGTATGACTCAACTGGCTTAGGCAGACGGAGAAAATTAAACCGTGATATCGCTATTATTACAAACCACTTGTGCCCAAGTTTAAATCTGTGAATATTCTAATTGCCGCCCGTGGGTCTTTTCTCTGCAACTGAACATGTTATCACCCCCTGCTTTACTTATTGATAACAATGAACATTGCGGGACTTCGAATACCAAAAACCTGCTTCATTACCCGCAGTTGCATCATCTTCCATGGATACGAAAATGGAGAGCGGTTGCGGGCCACATCTCTGCCAGGCTTGAAACTCATTCCCCTCTGTGTGTAATAGCTGTTATCGGACAATGGCGGAAGGAGCTACTGCGCACCACCAGAGTGGATGTGTCCCACTCCATCATCTTCGAGGGCCTCTTGTTCAAATTGTCTGAGGCCGTCTCGTCTCCCGACTTGCACTTAACCCCATTCCTCCCCTCGGCTCATGATTCTACGTTCTCCCTTTAACTTGTGCTTAAACTTTGCCCTCGCGCTGCTTACTACTGTTGCGCTCCCATCCCTCGGCGGTCTGAAGAATCACCCATTAATTCTCCTGGCCCGTTTTGTACCCTAATGGTGTCATGGCGTCTGCTGTCCCGGCGCACACACACACACACAGTGGGGCAGAGGCAGGAGCACGGCTGCGGATGCCACTGAGTCATATTTGGCAACACTGTGCCTCTGAATAAAGCTGCGTGGTGTTTGCACATTCTCCTTATGTCTGTGTGGGTTCGCTCTGGGTAACACTGGTTCCCGCCGCGGATCAAAAACGTACATTAAGGTCAGCGGAATCCTCTATGGATATGAGTGTGAGGGTAACTCGTTTGCGGGTGTGCTCCGTGATGGACTTGAGGACTTGGGAGACCTGTCCGGGGTGTACGGCGTGTATTCCCCGTCTTCACCTACAGTGATAGAGGTATGCTCCCGCAGACACACAGGTGAGACGGCTAGGTCGTTTTTACAAAACAATGAATCGGTCAATAGAAAAAGCGACCGACAGATTAATCGCCGAGAAATATATCGTATGTGCAAGTGTGACCCCCCCCACCCCCCACCCACCTTCCGCTGACCCTAATTATGGGCCGGCCCGCGGTTGCCTCGGTAACGGGGTGATATCGTCATCTTTAGGCGTTACGGCGAGCACGTGACGTGGCCGCCCGCTGAGTGACGGTCGCGGCGCGTCGGGAGAAGTTGCTCCGACGCGAAGCCGCTCCGTCTGTCGCCTCCCGCTTTTTTTGGACCGTGCGGGTGGGAGGAGGAGCCGCTTTCCTGTGATTGTCTGGCTCCCTCTCTCTCTCTCTCTCTCTGCCGCTCCCTCTCTCTCTCCCTCCCTCCCTCCCTCTCTCTCTCGCTCCGCTCAGCGAGGCTCTCTCCCCTCTCATTTTTCCGAAGTTGCGTGTTCCTCCAGCCCCGGGAGCCGCTACCGCCGCCGCTGCTGCCGCCGCTGTGTGTGTGGGTTTTTTTTTTGCGCCGTCGCCGCTTGTGGAGCTCACTTTTTTTTCCCGGGAGGGTTTACAGGACAAAAGGAGCCGGCGCCCGTACCTGTCCCCTCCAACCAACCCCCCCGGTCGTTTCTTCCAACTTCATTTCGGTGTGACTTTCAAGATGACAGAAGAAAAGGCAGCTCGGCGAGTGAAGCTGGTAGGTGTCAGAGCCGCCTCCTCGTCCGGGGCGAGGGAGAGAGAGAGCGCCCGGCGATGAGACCGGGAACCGTGGTTATCTTGTTTACCGCCATCCTCCGAGGGGATTTTCTCGATCGACTCCGGTTTTCCTTTGAATGGACCAGCCTCTGGCGCTGGGGGACCAGCCTCTGGCGCGGGGCTGAAACTTGGGACACTGACACTTTTAGCCCTGTCTGGTGCTCCGCTTCATAGGCTCAGATTAGTGTCGATGCCGCAGCAGGACTGTGCAGATAACACATCCCCCTGTGTAAACAATCGTTTACAGTGGTGTGCAGTGGTAGAGACGGGTATCTGCGTAGGCACAGGGAATATGAGTGGGAAAAAAAATATTGAAAAAGCGAGATCAAGGCTCAACACACAAGTGCACGGGCGATGGTGAACCGCACACTTTGAACAGTAATGATCGCCGCTACTGCACAGAGATTCTCTCATGGCGATGAGATGCTTGTTCCGGTGTTAGACAATTTCCAGCAATTTTGCCCCCCTGTGATCTGTCGCTCCCATCAGTCCATTGAGCCTCCTCGTGGATGCCCCCCCCCCCCCCCCCGTGCCGTGCATAGGAGGCAGCTTCTTGTTATTGCAGTGATTCAGCAGACAGATTCGTGTGTTGCTGTCATGCAAGCACATGTGGAACAGTTTAAACGGGCACGTGTGTCCTTACAGCAGGAGCCGTAATGTCTCTGCGATGTGGAGCACGGGCACTCTGGTTTATTTACATCTTATCTGGCTTTTGTGAGGGTGTTCGTGGCGCTATCGGCTGTATCCTGACAGCGGAGAAGCAACAATGTGAGCTGCTTTTCTCACATGATCAGTCGGATTTGAGCCTGTGAGGCTGCAGTTGTGTCTTACATCCTTGCTGCAGTGGTCTTGCAATATGTTCACCCAGACTTATTTTGTGTTGTTGTTGTTGTGCGGCAGCGCCATTAACATGATCCGCGTGTCACTTTCACCTAAGAAATAACAGTCCCGTGATAGTCAGTGACCACGGAACAGAATGACACAAGTTGCGTGCATGCGGACGGAGCCACAGCCTCCCCTTTCTGGTGTGAATCGGTCAGCTTGAGAGTCCAATGCAGCTCTGCCACTGGGTAGCGTTGGAGTGGGAAATGAACACCCTGTCAGGTTGTGACGAAACACGCATGGCCGCCAGGGGTGTTGAAGTGTCGGCGCTCGTAATTTGGCTCGGGCGGCCCAGGATGCCAAAGGGCTTCGCTGAGCTCCCACCCTGCTGAGCTCAGCTGACAGCGTGAGCCAACGGGCCGCTGGTTGGGCTCCTCTCGACGCCCGTGTACAGTGGAGCGTTGGTGGGCAGCACCACGGGGCTCAGGTTAGCAGCTGAACGTCGCCCTCAACAGTTTGCTGCTTTTAACCAGGATCCACGCCCCCCCCACCCCGCTGAATCTTAAATCCTGCCTGCAGACCGACTCGCTGCCTCTCTCGGTGTGAGCCTGCGCCATCTGTTCGAGCGGAGCGCAGCCCTAAGAGCGTGCGCCAGATCGTCCCCGTGCACGCCCCGTGAGTGCGCCGTAGTGCTAGTTTACCCAGTTCCGTCGTGCCCTCTTGCCGCGAAGCCTCGGAGAGCGGCCCCGTCCCGTGCCATTACACAACATGGCTCATCAGGCCGATTACACGTCGGCACACTCGCCATTTCAAATAGGCAGGAGGAGAGCCACTGCCCCAGGCCGCCACTTGTACCTTTAAAAGCCGTACGGTCTCCTCCCTGACTGTCTAACTTCAGGGTTGTTGTGCTCTCTCCCTCTCTCTCTCTCTCCCTCTCCCTCTCCCTCTCCATCTCCATCTCCGTGTATCCACGCATCGATCATCCCTCCCTCTTCTCTGCCCCCATCCTCCCTCTTCTCTGCCCCCATCCTCCTCACGGTCTCGCGGCTGCTGTGCCCTGCGAGCGCCCCGGGGTGCTTTGCACTCTCACTGCCTTGTGTCTGCTCTACCTGTGATTAACCTGTTTCCGCTTGGTGTCTTTGTGCGGAAAGCTGGGCTTTATTCAGAGAGGACAGAGAGGGAGTGAGGGGGAATTTCACGAAAACATGGTTTCCAAGGGTGAATGGCGGCACACTGGCTACAATGGATCAAAACAAACTAATCATACGTTTTTTGGCTTGATGCCCAGTATTGGTCGTGGTTTGGATTTCTGAAGGCATCATCGAGTTGGTGTCATGATTTGGAGTTAGGTGGTGCCTGTATGGCACGTTAGTGAGTATTCGAGACCTGCTAGTACAGGCTCTGCCTTTTAATACAGAGCTGAACCTAGAAACCTACAGTAGAGTGCCACTGTGTGGTGGCGAGAGGGTGAGAAGGTCCAGAGGCGTTTCTGTCCAGTGTGGTGGCTTTTTTCACACTCTTAGAGACACTTATCCTCCTGAAATACAGTAAAACTGTATGTAAAACTGATTACCCATCCTGCACCAAGGGTCGTACACTAATTTCTGCCTCTGTGAGGAGAATGTTGTAGGGGTGCATCCTTCCAATACTGGTATCACATCTGTACATCAGATGGGTTATGGCTGTATTGTATAGGATAGCTGTATAGGATAATGACACTGTTCTAGGGGCCGATCTTTTTTACCTCATTCTCTATGTTTGTGCCACATGATGAGGCCTGATATTCTGGGCAGATATTCTGCCTGTTTTTACAGGACCCACTTTAATACGCAAACAACACTCCACTAGTTATTTTAGGGAAACTTTAAAGACACAGCAGCAGACATGGACATGTAAATTGGCTTCATTGTCCTCACTTCCCACACTGCTGATTGTCTAGAAATCCTGCCCGCTTGCTTACAGGCTGCTTTTCCACGAAGTGACCTGTGGCGTTTTGCTGATCTATCAAGGCCGTTGCAACTGCTAATCAGATCGGGGATTATATTGTGTTGCTGACTCTTACCCAATCGGTGAAAAGCCCTTGAAAACTTCCAAGAGTCCAGTGTTCAGCGGCTCAGAAATAAGCCCGGGCGGTCCGACCTGTGGAGGACTTTCTTCATCTTCATTTCAGAGGTAGCAATAAGCCATGCATCTAATTCCGGCCGGCATTAGAAGGTCCTTTAAGTCCCCGGTGAAGCTTTGAAACGGTCGATCTGAAGCGCCGGTCGCGATGTGCTTCTCGGTGCGTAGCGCCGTTCGACCTGAGCGACGGTGGGCCGCGGAGACCCGAGCAAGACCGCAGTCTGTGCTGGGCCGAGGCGGTCAGCTTCAAGCTGGTCATCCAACACCTCCGAAATTCCACAGATTCTGTGTAACGGCTCGTACAAATCTCAGCGGATCCCCCAGCCGTATCGCCAGCGCACTCATGGAGTGTAAATGGGCAGAGGAGGCCTATCTGCGTCGGAGAACGTAGTGCGCTTAGATCTGCGGCCTTGGCTTAAGTATGCTGCCGTGCGCGTGTCACGGCTCCTCGTAATCGCGGCATCGAGCTGTCCTTTTGTCGCCACGAGTTGCACAGAGCAGCCGGTGGGGAGAGGGCTGTTCTTCAAAACAAGCACAAGTGTCAGAAACTGCAACAGCGCAGCAGGGATCGGCCCTTATTTGCCACAAGCGCACACACACACACGCACACACATATGTTGTATATGTCGGTATCATTCACTTTTTGTCTTTGTTTTGGTGATTTCAAGAATGCGCCGCATATGGGGAATCTGTAGGGACGGATCATATGCGCAGTTAAACCATCGGACAGCCACTTTATTTCAAGTGCACAAATATAATTAGATCACGGTTGAGTGTGTGCACCAAGACGAATACGGTGCAGACTGCGATGTGATGTGGGCAATGATGAGAGCGTGCGTGTGTGTGCTTGCAGCAGAGAGGCGGTGGTTAGTGAGTGGGAGCCGGCAGGCTGAGGCAGAGTGCGCTAGAGATGGAGATGTGGGACCGTCCACCTTAGCGCTGTTTGAGCTCAGGTCTGGACGGAGACGGAGACGTCGCCCCCCCCCCCCGCCCAGCGCAGCACAGCTCCGGTGAATATGTGAGGGATTACGTGCTTGATGTGACTGATGTCAAAGCCCTCAGGTGTAGATGGTCTCAAACGGACCTGCAGGACCCCTACGGCGCCGCACTTTTCGCACTTATTTACTGTGGCCTGACGTGGATCTCAGGACGTTCGCTGTGTCAGAGGAGAAGGCTTCTGCATTCAAGGTTCGGCCGGTATTTACTCAGTCAGCTGCAAACCCCAACGTGGCGCTCGTTAACCACCCCGCTGTAATTCACATCCCATAATATGCTGATTGTCCCAGATTCCGGCTGTTTGCCTGAGTCAACCCCGAAAGTGGATGCCTCGCAGATTGATGTCGGAGACGAACACAAATTTGGCGTAAACAAAAAATGGATCGCGGGGCTATTTCTGGAGGATACCTGGGCGCGGGAGTTAACCGAATCGCAGCCGTTACCACCCCTGACCACTAAAGGGGAATACATATAGGAGCACATTTAAGGCTAAATTCTATTTGCTGTGCCGGGAGGAGATCGCATGACACGAACCCCTGCCTGTGAGGCCAGAATGCTACATGCGTGTGAGCTCAGATGACAAGTGGCAGGGAACATGTCGTGGTCCTGTCCTCCAGAGGTTACTCAGTGTATGCCAGTGGGCTGCAGAGGCTTCAGTTTTGGGGCTGCGGGCTCCAGTGATCCGACACTCAATGACCCATTTACCTGGGAGGAAGTTTGAATAGGAATAACGTCAAACGCGTGAAAAAACCAAACCAAAAGAGAATCAAACACACACACACACACACACACACACACACACACACACACACACACACACACACACACACGGCTTCTCTCCCTGTCTCTGTCGTCCGACACAAGGGCAAGCCTCCCCGTCGACATGAACAATGTCGAGATGCACGCAAGCGGCGTACGCATGGATGACGGATTACACTCTCGCTGGCGGAATAGCAGACGAGGGGTTCGTGAAGGGCCACGGAGTTTATCACCGTCGCGACAGGGTGAATTATTCACGCGTCAGGCTCACGTACCAGCCGCGGTTGGCGCGTACCAGCCGCGATTCGGTGGCCAAGGTAAGGGTTGAGTGTCCAGGCATGTTTAGATGACGAGACAAGGAACGCCAGCTTGGAGTGGAACCCGGAGGTGTCTGCCGTCTAGCCTTCAGGCCATTCGCTCTGGGCCGGCGCCGTTCGGAGCTCCACTAGCCAGGGAGCTCTCCAGTTTGAACCGCACTGGGCAAGCGATCCAAAGAGGTTGATCCCGTGGCGTCCCCCCCAGCCCCTCGACCGTTGAGTGATGCTAAATTCGCGCGCGGGGTTTGACAGACGGGGCGGGCCCGAAATTCCGTCCGTTACGTCTTTCAGATGCGAGGGAGAAGATGTTCTCTGAGCCGCTTTCGACGTAGACGCGTGGATTTCAGAACTGCTCCCTCGCTCACAATCACGCAGCTCCCGAGCCCGAACAAACAAACGAACAAGCAAACGTGGAACTCGCAATCAAAGTTTGAGCCGTGACAGAACGGCGCTTGAGGCCCGATGGCAGAGAACGCTCCACGTCTGAAGGATCCGCCCGGACAGGAAGAAGAAAAGGGGGTGGGGGGGGGGGGGGGGGGGGGGTGGCTTTTCCAGCCCGGCCCGAAAGCAGCAGCTGGGCCGGAGAGAGGAGGCGTAAGCAGGAGGAGGCGTGAAAGGAGAGTGTCGAGCCCGACGGACGTTTGCAGGGACCAAGACAGGCCCAGAGACAGGAAGTCACGGGAATCCATCGCCCCTCAACTCGCATGCGCACGCCTGCACACACACACACGCGCGCGCTCATCCGTGAGACGAGAACGCCTCTCTCCGACGCCTACGGATCTCAGACACTGTCGACACCAATGTTTTCCTCTGGAACCGCCTCCAGGCGAAACGCGTCAGCCCCGGGGGCCCTCCAGGCCTCCGGGCCCAGTTCAGTATGGATATGGCCGTAGGTGCCGTTAACCCTCACCATTGTTTTTCCCCGGCTCGGGCCGGGCCCAGGCAAATGGCTATTTTTAAACGCCGGCTGGCCATTGTTTATCTAGCAACCTATCGATACGTGTCGGCTTTGGGACTCTGATGGGGTGGCGGAGGGGCCACGCTGCGTTCCTGTCTTCTCCGATTCACAAACCGTACTGCGGTATTGTCATTCACGGGGGCAAAAGGACAGGGTAGCTAGGAAGCGTTGCTTTTCTTTCCTCCGGGGGCTTTCGCATTCAGCTGCTTTCCGACGCAGATGACTGCGTTTCCATTCATTGTGTAACCACGAAGAGGCTTGGATCAGCTTCAGACTGGATCCACCTGCAACCCACCAGCCTCAGATCGGTGTTTCCCTCGAGGGTGAAGGCGCTAAATCTGGATTGTACAGGCCCCCCCCTCCCCCGACGCATCCCCAGATCAATTTATGTATCGGCAAAAAAATGGCACCGATCGGACACGGCGCTCCGAGCGTGTGACATTTCAGGGCACGGAGCCCGCTGAGCCAATCAAACGGCAGCCAAAGAAAACAATGGCTCGCGCGCACACACACACACCCCGCCCCCCCTCCCTCCCTCCCTCCCCCCCGTGAAGGAAATGCCAAACATTACAGCGCTGTAAAAATAGAAGGCCGTGACTTTGTGAAGCGAGCGTGTGAGACGGAGGACAGGAACCCCCTCCCCAGGGTCACGCCGGTGGCAAGGTCCCCCACCTCTCTCCGCTTTATCGCCCTTTCTGTTTTCCTCCCTCTCTCTCTCTCTCTCTCCCCCTCCCCGGGCGTGCGATCTATTTTTGAGTTCATTTCTCCCCCGACCTCCCCGCGTTTTCCCGTCTCCCTCGGTCTTACCTGCGTACTTTCCTTCTCATTTTTACCGTCGTTCTCCCCTCTTGGAGATGCGTCTTAATCGGCTGTCCAACAAGCAGTGGGACTGCCGATGCCTCCGAGACCCCACCGACCCAGGCGGCCGCTTTCTCTAGGGATCGATAACGCCGGCCCGGACGCCATCGTTCGCTAATACGCTCTGGCAAGCTCCTGAGGAAGTGGCTGACTCCGTGCAGATCACTCGGCTCGCTCATTTGGAGTGGGGATGCGACGCGGTTCAAGTTGTCAGGGGAGCGTCGTCAATCTTCACACGGCGGCCATTGTTTACTTGGCAGTCTCTCGAGACTGATACGTAGGTTCACACGGGGGCAGCCCGTGCAATTTCCCCCGACCGGAAAAGAACCCCTTTTGCGAAGCTGAAAATGCCATTTTACGTGGTGCGTAGATTGCTTTTTCACACCATGCGGGGTATATATATTTGCATATATATAGAAAATACCAGTAAAAGGTAAGCCATTAAGTCCGCGCCGGGCTCCTGCGAACGTAGACGCGCACCCACAGCCAGATACTGATCTGGCGAGAGGCGTCAATACAGGTTTGCTTTTTCTCCCCATCGCCTTCGTTTGAGACCTCCAGTTTGGGTCTTAGCCGTTCTCCCGAATCTGTTGAGCTAAGGAAAGCTTGCTCGGAGAGAGAGAAAGAAAACATAATCGATGTTGTTGCTCTTGGACACCGCTCAAGGTGAACTGGCTTTGAAAATCGTCAATATTCCTCCCGTACGAGAGCAAACGCGGACGTCTTGCTGGGTTCCAGAAGCCGAATTTGGGGGGGGGGGGGACGTGTTTCAAAAATGTGAGAGTGCTGGTAGAAACAGAGACGAAGGGAGTGTGTAACACAGTGAGAGATGACTCCGTGAGAACACACGAGTCTTGATCCATGTCGGCTCCTTCTTCTTCTGAACTGATTTTGGACCCGTCGTGTAAGGAATATGGAAGAGAGCTGGTATTGCGGTCTGTCGGCGAGGCCTGGGTCAGCAGTTCACGACCTGCGCACGGGCCAGGCGGCCCGGGAGCCCGCTTACCGCTGACATTTTTGCCTTTTGCTGACAGTGAGTGCCAGCCCCCCCCCCCCGCTCCCCCATTCCTCATCCTCTGCAATCCTCTGCATCCTCTGTCCAAAGCATGTGACGCACGGGACAAAGTGGTCTGTCATTCGATGGGATGGGCGGGTTTGCCGATGAAGCCTGTCGGTGCCAGACTTTACTTTGGACAGCATCCAGGACGTCGATAGCCGGACCGCCCGGCCCGGCGCCCCAGCAGCTCCCTGCTGCGCCGGTACACACCGTCTTTCACGGAGAACGCCTCGCGCGGCTACCTGTGTCTTTTCAGTGACATCGACTCAGGCACAAACTCGTGAACTGAGATGACTCGTCCCCGGAGTCCCGGCCCACGTTTTCTCCCCCCGTCAGGCGCTAGCGCCGGGGTGGGGGTGGGGGTGGGGGGGCGGGGGGGGGGAAGGACAGGGACGGGGAAACGACTGGTACAGTGAGTCACAGCTACTGCAGCTGCCGCCTGTTTCATACTCCACTGATGTGGCGGCGGTGCAGGAGAGAGGGACGACCTTGAAATCCGCCTGCAAGGGAACAGAAAAAAGTGCCTTTTGTTGATTTTTTTTGTTCCTTTTTCTTTTGCCTTATTCAGTCCCATGGTGCCGCCAGCCCGGGCCCGAATCATTTCCGTTCGAATGTGCGACGTGAAGCTCGTGCCGGCGTCTCGCTCCAGGTTTGTCTGGGGACGGGCCGGGGCGACGGGGAGAGCCGCGTCCGGCGGCAGCGGCGAGGGGGTTAAGCGGTAAGCCGGCCCGCGCCGGCTGCAGCTCAATGTGAAATGGAAACGCCGGTTTTGGCCGCGTCACTGTTTACATTCTACGAATGGGATCACATGTTTAGTGAGAGCCGGCCTGCTCGCAGGCCCCGCTGCAGAAGACGAGAGAGGGAGAGAGAGAGGGAGAGAGGAGGGAGGGAGGGAGAGAGAGGGAGGGGGAGAGGGAGGGAGGGAGGGAGGGAGAGAGAGAGAGAGAGGGAGGGAGGGAGAGAGAGAGAAGGAGGAGGGAGAGAGAGAGGGGAGGAGAGAGGGAAAGAGGGAGGGAGAGAGAGAGAGAGAGAGAGAGGGAGGGAGAGAGAGAGGGAGGGAGAGGGAGAGAGAAGGAGTTAGAGAGAGGGAGGGGGAGAGAGGGAGGGAGAGAGAGAGAGAGAAGGAGGGAGGGAGAGGGAGAGAGAAGGAGAGAGGGAGGGGGAGAGAGAGAGAGAGAGGGAGGGAGGGAGAGAGAGAGAAGGAGGGAGGGAGAGAGAGAGGGAGGGAGAGAGGGAAAGAGGGAGGGAGGGAGAGAGAGAGAGAGAAGGAGGGAGGGAGAGAGGGAGGGAGGGGAGAGGGGAGGGAGGGAGGGAGAGGGAGAGAGAGAGAGGGAGGGAGGGAAAGAGGGAGGGAGAGGGAGAGAGGGAGGGAGAGAGAGAGAAGGAGGGAGGGAGGGAGAGAGGGAGGAAGAGAGAGAAGAGGGAGGGAGAGAGGGAGGGAGAGAGAGAGAGGGAGGGAGGGAAAGAGAGAGGGAGGGAGAGAGGGAGGGAGAGAGAGGGAGGGAGAGAGAAGGAGGGAGGGAGAGAGGGAGGGAGAGGGAGAGAGAGAGGGAGGGAGGGAAAGAGGGAGGGAGAGGGAGAGAGGGAGGGAGAGAGAGAGAGAGAGAAGGAGGGAGGGAGAGAGGGAGGGAGAGGAGAGAGGGAAAGAGGGAGGGAGAGTGAGAGTGGGAGTGAGTGAGAGTGAGTAAGAGTGAGTGAGAGTGAGTAAGAGTGAGTGAGTGAGAGAGAGAGAGAGTGACTGTGAAATGCCAGCATCTTAATCCGAGGTGTTTTCACAAGTAGCCGGGAGGCCCTCAGCTCCGTGACGCGACGCGAACAGGCCCGGCCCTTCGCCGCGAGGCGCGTCGACCCCGCCGCCTCACCAAGGGCGCCGTCGTGAGGCTCCTGGCTCTGGAGCGGACCGCGCTGCCGACCACAGGGGCCCAGACCGCCCCTTTTTTTCTTGCCGCGACCCCCGTTCCTGTCGCTCCGTAAAAATTTCAGCCCTCCGGCACGCCTTCCGTTCACAGTGCGCCGCTTTGCCTCATGCGGCCTCAGCCTCGACCGGAGTGAGCTAGCGCGGCCCGTTTCGCCTCTCCCCTGGAGCCGGAACTAGTCCGAACTCCTCTGAGGAGTTCAGCATGAGGGAGTCGATGCCACACCTGTACACGTACAGTCTGGACGACGGGTCGCAGCTGCTGTAGCAGTGCACCGGAAACGGGGGGGGGGGGAGGGAAAGCCGCTCGAGTGGCGTGTCTCGGTTATGTTTGACACACCCGCTCGTTGCATTCAAAGAACATTTGACCAATCTTAACACCCTACAAACACGTATATGAATAGAGGACATCAAATAACCAGGGATGCGCTGAAATTCTTGGCCCAAACTGTGTACCAATAATGAGTAAACCGAGACTGAAAACCCCAAGGCATTTTGCTGATGATTAGTACCGTCGTATGTGCATGTATAGCTACGTGCCGACCTCGCTAAGATTAAATTGACATTCATGCCTCAAAAGCGGATTCGTTTAGCCCCGGCACTCCAGCAATGCACAGCATCAAATGAAATGGAATGTAATTGACCGACCCCACTCGTGAACAACGCGCAGGCCTACAGACCGGCCTGCATTTGGGTGTATGCCAAGCGCGTTCTAAAAACCGTCTCTGTTGGACTAAGGTCGAAGGTCTTCACATCTCCGCTGGTTCCTGGACGTCGCTTGCATTCCTTCGATGCTTGAACATCCCTCTTCGCGGACATGGTTGGACGATGGGGGTTGGAGGCCCCCCCCCCCCTCCCCCCAACCCTCTGCGTGTCGAGGGTGTATTTTACGGCCCCGATCCTGTTTCGGTCATGTTGCCTTGCTGTTTTTTAAGTCCAGAACCAAAACGATGGCTTTTTTGGGGAAATTTCCAGCATTGAATGCATCCCTAGAAATAAGATAGATACTAGCTAATAATAATACCTAGTATCGCAGGAATTGTAGTATGTTTTTAACTACCCGTGGACTGAAAAAAAACCTTATTCCGGCATGACTGGCGTGTCGCGATCTGGCGTAGGGATCCATAACCACCGCCCACGACTCCATATGAAGCCATAAAGAATAGCTCATATGCACTAGGTGTAAAACACCGAGTCGCTTGGTTGTATACCGGGTCCCCCCCCCCCCCCCTCCGAGTGAGCTCACATTGTCTCTTTCTCCGCGCTCAGCACCTTCTTATTGCACATCCGCATTGTCGTTTTCACTCCGGGTCCGTCGGCGCCCTCGGCCCGCTTCACTCTCAGGCCTGGCAGATGCATGCCATCGCCAGTGATGTCGCCCTCCCTCGCTCCTGTGTTTTCACTTTTCACCTGTTCGGCACGCGCGCGTCTCCTCGGGCGCCGCCTCGAGCTGGTCCTCCCGTCCGGACGGAGCGCTTCCACCTGGACGGGAATGCCAGATGAATGAGGGACGGGGCGGCAGGAGAGCGAGGGTCCCCTCTCTCTGCCTCCGCCTCCACCGACGCCGACCGTCCTCGGTCCCCCCGAGCGGCTGGCGTCGCGGCCGGCGCCGTCTCCCCAGGGCCGGGGCTTTAACGGGCCCCTGGCGTTAATTAGCACGCCGCGCTCCATGTAACACAGTCCGCATTAGCATCAGCGTCACTGCCGCCGCTCAACTCTGTCTCGAGGAGTGAGGGAAGGCTGCTGGTGAAGTAAACGTATGATTTGGGCAGCTGCAGAAACCCAGGATGCGCGTATCTGACACATCTAACATATCGTATCTGTATCTACCTTCAGGTTCGGGGTTTTGTGTGTGTGTGTGTGTGTGGCTGGCTGATTGGTCTCTCGCTGCTCAACCCCTGCTCACAATGGTTGAAAAATACATACGTATGTGTGTGCGTGTGTGTGTGTGTGTGTATATTGTATTAAACAGCCTGTACGGGATCAAATACCCCTCAAGAATCAATACAGCTTGATTGAAATCCAGATTCACACCCCCCCCCCGATGGGTTTCGGGGGGCTCGTGTCGAGCGTTGGCTCGCACTTGCCCGTCTCATCGTCGAAGTGACGCTCCGTGGCGGCCCGCCTCCGTTCCCACTCTGTCCTTACCTAAGCTGATCCTAACTTAATCCTCGGCTCTGACTTGAAGTGGCTTTTTCTACCATTGATTGCCGGATGTTTTTTTCTCCGTTTACCTCTTCAAATATCAGGACCGTCTAGATGGACGGTAGCAGTTTGAGGCGTCGGCTGGTAAACGGACAATAAAACGATGAGGCCGAAGTCGAAGTAAGACAGTCGATTCACTGATAAACGTGTGTGACTAAGAAAAATGAATGGCATCCTGTTTTTCCCGCAACTGCGGGATCATCGTCTCTGTGCACGCGCTGTCCGAAGTTTCAAAGAGATCACTCGAGGGAGTCAGATCTCACACACCAAGGGTGACAGTAGTGGCTTTCTGATGGTCCTGACCCGTCCGCTTTGTCTCTCTTCGAGGATAGAGAGTCGGCGTGGCCTGCGCCTCTGTGCCTCTGAATCAGCCTGGATGGTCGAGTGGTGGCGGGGGAGGAGGGGGGGGGGGGGGGGGTTATTGGTGATTTCTCATGTCAGTGGTTTTAAGGCCTCCCCGGGGGAGACGGCCTGACACGCGCTCCGGAAGGTGCTGAGGTTCGGAGGGCTCGGAGAAAGAGAGGGGAGGATCCGAAATCCGCTTCCTCGTCAGAATGTCAGGGCGTGACGGAGCGCGCAAGTCCTCCGGTTGCGGGTTCCTCCCTCCGCTCGGTCGCCGCCATTTCTTCGCTCCACTGATCCCAGCCTTTCCCCCCACCAATCCGCCACTGTTTGTCCCCCCCACCCCCCCACCTCGCTCTGTTGTGCTTTCTGCTGCGGGAGTTGTGTGTGAAATGCTGCGATCAGAAGGCCGAGTCTATGGTTGCGTCTCCTGAGGGACGTGTGCGAAATACTCCAAGGAAACGTGTGTGTGTGTGTGTGTGTGTGTGTGTGTGTGTGTGTGTGTGTGTGTGTGTGTGTGTGTGTGTGAGTGAGTGTGTGTGTGTGTGTGTGTGTGTCTGTGATATTTCTGCTGAATATG